>CM076579.1:1610750436-1611257972 GCA_034641835.2 Pinus albicaulis
GGAAATCCATGTAGAGAGAATTACAGTATACTGACTCGATGGTTAACAGTTTTACCTATTTATTGACTTCAGACTTTTGTAATCCATATTGTTGTAGATGAGTCTTTTGGATTAATGACATCATCAGATTAGGGTCGACATTTCGAACCATCTAATGTGGTTCATCCTCAGGACAAATTTTGAACTATTGTTAGATTTTCTTTGTTTCTTAGTAAAGATTAACTCAGAAACACTTTAACAGTCAATTTTTCGAGCACTAGCTTGTATATTTAAAGATCAATTAACATAACTAGTAGAAGATAGCAGAAGGTCTCTAAGTTTGGCATATATTTTTCCTTTTACACATCTTACTAGGGAACATGATAGAAAATATAGCTGTTGGTAACTGTAATTAATCTGAATATAATTGATTTGATTCCAACCTTTGAAGCCAGACTAATATGCATATGATTCTTGTAATTATGTTCAGACAAAATCATTGCTCGGCATTGATGCAATCAAAGGCAACGTTGGAAGGTAAGCTTCTTAATGTCTATGGCTCTACAAGAACCTTCTAGGGACTCAACTAAGAATCAGAAGTTCTGTAAGACAAAGAATTGGAACTGGAAAAATTAAAGTATTCCATCGTAGAACAAAATAAAAAGCCTAGACATTAAGAGTTCTCTAGTTTCCACAGTCACTGGTTACATCATGAATCTGATTGAAGCCAAAAGATGTGCATGCTCAATAACTTTGCTACTTCTGATAATAGACACCATAACAAATACAATCCTCCAAGCAACACTGTTTGGCATAAAAAGTTTCCTTGGTTACTTATTACAATAGCAGACACCATGATACATTTTAAACTGATATGCAACTACTAGAAAAAATCTGGAAGAAACAAGAACTCATTTATACAATAGAATTCTACATTGTTGAGACTTAATTTTTGCTACAGCCGTGACTTGACAGTGATCAAAGGGTATGTAATTCACGTGCATATTTTAGGCAATGTAAGTTAAGTATCACTATGGGATCTTTGTGAGACATAATAGAAATTTGGTCAAACTTTGCTAAAATTTTGCAACTCTTCAAGATGTCAGAATATATGAAAAATTAATTATCGAAAGGACTCGTTTATCTTGTCTGTAGAAGATTTTTCTAGTAACAGCTCTACGACGCCTCTTTCTGGCTGATGACAACCATCAAGACCTTTCTAACAGTCAAAATTTAAGTATTTGCATCACCTCTATAGCATTATTATATGTTCTTATCCATGGTATCTAATATTCTTTCAAATGGTTTCAAACTTTAAGAAACATCACGTGGACGTTATTAATTTTGATCAGGACTTTGACTTTAAAAGGCACATAAATCCACCTTTACCTTTGCAGTTGCACATTTTTCTTTTCTAACAGAGATTAATGAATTCTTAAAATAATGCCTGATTTCTGGCCAACGACCTCATCAAAGAAAGTTGGTGTGGTTGCTCCCAATATTTCAGATATTATTGCTTTTAGAAAAATGGAAGTGAAAATTTGAAAGCGAGAAAAGGACTCGAGAGCTTACTAAGAGGCTCTTATAGTTTAAATTTGCAGCATCTCCAAGCATATTGAAGGCATTTTGGAACCCTATGTGAATTTCAGTAATTTCAAGTTGGAGACGTTCTCAACCAATGAGATTCCCCAAATATTAGCATTGAGGGGCTTGTTGTTATATGTTGAACACCAAAGACACTAGAGAGTTCCAGAGTTAATTACTATGAATACATTATATTTTTCTACATTAACAGTAATTGTGCTCTTACAATAAAACTAAGTTGTTTCATTTGCAGAGGCTTCATGCTTTCTTACTAGTATTACACGGATAAGTCATTATGATTCTAGTGTACCTTTGGTTTGTATGTGTAAATCTAGGCTAATTGTTTTCTTAGATCAACTAGTTTACTAGTTTATATTCTCTGGAAAATACATTGTTTGCATTTTATTTTTGGGCACCTGATAGCTTTAGTTATTGCCTTTGCTTATATTAAATCTTATGCTCAACATGTTATGGACGAAAAATGGAAAATTCCAATCGATAGACATTTTTTTGTTGCAGAGAACCAGGGAACTGGACATTCCTGAATTGCTAGAACAATTGCCACCTTTGAAGCAATATGTTTATCGTCTAATGGGGTGTGAGGTATTACATAGGAGCCACCATTGTTGAATGAACAACAACTCTGAATTTGTAGGTTGGATACTTATTATATGTTCTTTAGACTTTTTGAGTTATATGTCAATTTAGTGTGTTTTTGGATTGAAAGCCCTACATAATGTTGTGTATGGGTGAGCTCATGTAATTATCTAATTATGTGCATCCAGAAAGGGCAGTATCATGTGATAGAGTATGCACTCACAGCGGTTTGTGGAATCTTCACTCTTTGGTGGTTAAAATTCCTTTGTTGTCTTGCATGAAGAAAGAGGTTTCACTTGCTAAAGTTGATGTTGTACTTTATGATGGGGATACTTATTTGTCTTTTGTACAATGTTGCAGCTTTCATGGGAGAGCATTAAACTTTATACTGCAATTAATGATGCCACCATCAACCTTGTTGACAAGGTAGAGAATGTTATGGTTTAGTATGTTCAATTAGCATCTTACTCATCCCTGATCTGTAGCTACTGATGACTGAAACTATTTACTTGCAGTTCTTTGAAATGCAATGCCATGATGCTATTAAGGCTCTTCATATCTATAGGCGAGCTGGTAAATAGGTATAGTTGGAAATCTACTGTTCCAGAAGTGTTTTAATTGATGTCTTTAGTTTCAAACCCTGTCAAAACAGTGGATATACCAGTACTTTTTTGTTTTTTAAGGATGATTGTGATCCAACACTAATTTTTTCCAAAAACAAATGCTTCAGACTGAGACAACTGAGGCTATGGTTCATGACCTAGATTTCCTTATGTTCCTTTGGGTAGAGGCATGTGGTACAATTGTCTACATCCTAAACAATTTTCCTCTCTAGGTATTGAAGGACAAACCACCGAAGGAAGCTTTCATCGGTGAGAAATACTAGGTATCACACTTTTTGTGTTACTGTCCTGTATATATTCATATTTTTTAGGAGAAATGAACTAAATTGAAACACTCCAATTTGAAGGGTGTTTTTGTTGGATATAATGAGTCCTGCAAAACCTATGGAGTCTACATTCTGTCACAATGGAAAATAATAGTGGCCTGAGATGTGAACCTTGTGATGATGTATGGGCCCTCGAGGTCTCAAGACCCTTTTAGTAGAGGTTTAGGAGGGAGACACCTTTTCTATCCTAAAGATGATTAGCAAGGTTTTGGAGGTGGAAGTGATGCTTTAGTATTTTTTGGTTCAACAAGGCAGCCTAGGTGGTGCTAAACATAGTAGGATGCATAGGAGCATGTTGGATCTCCAAAGCCATCCTTTGTAGCGAGTTATCTTTCTAAAAAGTTTCTGAATTATGTTGCACCGATGTCTTCCATCATTTTTGTAGAGCCTTTTAGTTATGGGGAGGTAGTTGGTTAGCAGGTATGACAGAATGCTGTGGTGGACTTGGACAACTATATACTGAAGAATGATGTTTGGGAGATTGTGCCAACACAAGTGGGGCAGTTTGTGATTTATTCTAGGTGGATGTTTGAGGTGAAGCTTGCAGCAGATAAAAAAGTGCAAATGTTCTGTTCATAGTGAGAGTATTCTCTAGAGAGGAGTTGACTATAAGGACACATTTACTCTAGTTGCTAGTGTACTTGCATCAGCTTCGTTAATGTCTTTTAGCATCAATTCTTGGTTGGCATTGATATAAAATGGATGTAAGAACATTGTTTCTTAATGGTCTAATCAAGGAGGAAATATAGATCAATCACAACTCTATAATGAAGAATGTTGTTTGGGAGATTGTGCCAACACAAGTGGGGAAGTTTGTGATTTATTCTAGGGGGGTGTTTGAGGTGAAGCTTGCTAGTAGATACCATAAAAATGTACTAAGGTTCAGTTCACAGTGAGACTATTCTCTAGAGAGGAGTTGACTATGAGGACACCTTTAGGATTTACTCTAGTTGCTAGTGTGCTTGCATCAGGTTCGTCATATCTTTAGCATCAATTTTTGGTTGGCATTTATATCAAATTGATGTAAAAACATTGTTTCTTAATGTTCTAATCGAGGAGGCAATATACATCAAATCAGTTGAGAGGGTTTTAGGTGCGTGGGTGAGAGATCCATGCATGCAAATTGAAGGAGGACTTTTATGGGATGAAGTTGGCATCACATGCTCAGTACTCTAAGATTGAAGAATAATTGGTAGGTTCAAGCTTTACTATAGCTATTGCAAATCTTGATCTTTATTATTTATTTGGTAAATTTGATTTGTTTGTTTGTCTGAGATCCTAGGGAAATTTTCACCCCAGGATTTCAATAAATTATTTTTCGAACAAGGACACCAAGATTCATCCAATACAAATGAATGAAGTCTTCAATAAATAACATTGCTATCTTAACATTACAGTAAACAGTACGATAGTTCAACCATGCAACAAAATTTCATAGTACCACTATATTATCCAGATTTAATAGTTTAGTATAGTTTCAAACAGTTGCAATATAATTTCGTATTGGACAAAGTTGTATTCTAACTAGAAATCTGTAGACCTGAATAAACCTTTGCGAATTCTGATCAGGGCTAATATCCGAATGGTTTCAGGGGTTAAGACGGAGGATAAAACTCTTCTTCTTCCTTGGACTTCCTTCAGAAAATTCTCTGAGAATCTATCCAATACCACTGCATCGTATTAGAGAGTCTTAGATCTGCTTCTGTCCTAAATCAATTCCTCTATACTTGCCTCAGATACTCCAAGCTTTATATAGGAGTAGGAAATTTCTTCAGAAGCTAAGACCTATTGCAGAGCACAAATAATCTCCGAGTGGCCAGAGGAAGGGGGTTGGCTGGGATTAGCCTCTTTTGATGCTAAAAAAATTCAGATTAATTTGCCTAAGAATAATTACATAAATAACCAGTCTCAAGGTTTTGTTTTCCTAGGAATTGTGATAATATCCTGCCTCAGATCGTTCTGCTTCTGGGATGGGAAAACTTTCCACAATCATCTTTTAGAGATTCATTGGATGTTTGTTTGCCACCATCTACATGCAACTGAATGTTATTTTTAGTTATTTCCTTTTCAATAGCCAATGAATTTTTTGCATCCTTAAGCCAGGAGGATTTTGAGATTGGATCAAGTGTTCCACATACATGTCTTTGCTTCTTCTTTGATTCTACATCATCAGAATCATACACAGATTTAATGGGTGATCCTTCATAGTACTGCACCTTTCTTCTTGGTCTCTGCAATTGTCTAGTAGTACCATGTTTTTTTATACACCTTCCTTTTAGTAACTTTTTCCAGAAAATATTAGTAGGTATCTTCTCTGCTGTCAATTGGTTGTCTGACTCACTAAGCAGTGGGACACCTTTTCCATACCTTCCTTCCCGTGGTACTTTTGCAATAATACCATTCTTTGGTGTATTATCAATCTCAAATATGTCACATGCACGGGTTAACATGTCTTGAGATAAAGACTTCAAGTTTTCATTTCTAGAAACATATGTCAATTTGAAATCAAGATACGTTAACCAGACTTTAGCACAATGAAAGTAGGCCACCATCTGCCATTTTCTATCTCATCCCAAACAATTGTCTTTGGTTCAGAATCATTGCTTATGTTATTCTCATCTGACTCATAATCTCCATTAGTAGATTCTTGCCCCACTCCTACATTTCCACATATATCAGCAGAAGATTCATTTCTTTGAAAACAAGCACGTGATTCCACATGGTCATTAGCATTTGTATTTGGTTCAATGTGCATGCAAGAATCGGAAATACCCTGTTCAGTTTCCTCCTGTGAAGCAACACAAGTAGCATTCAAAGCATGACATGCACTGTCATCACAACAACAAGACTGCCTACATACTTGAATATTCTCTATCCTCTTCCACTTTTTGCAGTTGATACATTGTGCCCATTCCTTGGTATGTTGATCCTCACTCATCCCATGCTGCTGCATTTCACCTTTGTCCCCAATAGGAACGGAAACAACAAGATCCATGCCATAATCATCAAGCAGATTTCCTTCTTTCTTGTCCCTGTCAACATCTCCTTTCTTGCATATGCTCCTTTTTCTCTTCTTTTTATAACTCTTTTCTCTAGATGTTTCTTCAAGAAATTCACGTGAACCACCTTCTTGACTGCTAGTTATATATTGGATACATCCTTTAACCTGATTCTATACAACATCATGTTGTCCTTTTCTTGAAACCTTTAGACCTGTCAAATTTATTTCATGGTCTTTAACAGCATCTGTGAAACCTCCAGTTTCAACATCATCATCTGTACTAGTACCATTTGTGTCCTCCAAAACTTTAAACTTGTGCATTTTCCCAGAGCTTCTCTCAGACGCTGAGTAACTCTCTTTAACTAAATTTTGCTGTATATCTTTCTTGTTATGAATCCTACTGCTTCTGCGAACTTTCTCTTTTTTATGTTGACCATTCTCAACCTCTTCTTGGTCCTCCAAACCTTCTAATTCAGTGACGTTAAGCCCTGAAGTTTGATTGTGAGCACCAACAACTTTAGCTGGGGATTTGACAACTGTTTGAGTAGGCACATAATCCTGCTGCAATTCAGTTTGATGCTTTTGCTTTCTATTTATTCGAGTGAATTCCCTCTGTTCGCTACTTTTCTCAAACACAGTCAAACAATTATCTGCGCCATCTTGTCCTGAAACACCTAGCCCACTTTCCGTGTTTTGTTCCAAATCTTGCAATCTTCCATCATTGTCTAGTGACTCTAGATGCAGTGTCACATGCTCCCCCATTTCCCTATTCTTATTTCTTATTGCACTTCTATCAATGGCAGTGGAAGCATCCCTTACTTAATTCTTTGTGCTTTCTCCTTCTTGTGGTTCCCTTATGATAACCTTAAACTTTGCTGACATAGATTGTCTGTACCTACGTGCATCTAATCTTTTTGATGCAGAGAAATTATTTTGGTCACCATCCACCACAGTGTCTATCGTCTTAGTAATATTTACTTTTGCAACTTCTTCTATTGGAGGAACCTTGCAGGTTTTTCAGAGTTCCCTGTCTTCCCATTCCTTGCATATGTAATACCAGGAAAACGGTTCCTGGCCACATTCTCTCTTTTTGATCTCCTCATGGTTGGTACCGACATTATAACACAATCACCATATCAGTCCAACTCGGAAGATATTCCAGGAACCTTTTTATCATTCCTTTCATTTAAATTCTACATAGATTTTCAACTCTCTCCTTCCAAGCCATGCCCAAAAGGAATGTTTGGGTGTTCTGAACAATGGAATTTTATAATAGTGCAACTTGAGGATCCAAGTTTCAAATTTATTTTCCTCAATAGATGACGCTGAAAGTAAATTTGCTCCGGTCAACCTCTCCGCTCCCGAGCATTCAGTGGCACCAAACCCTTCGACACTATGCGGCCGTACAACGTGACAGTATCACATACGAAATGCTTGCCAGCTGTCCGAAAGAGCGATGTTGACAACAACCTCATAAAAAACAGAGCCACACATTCACAACACTTATTTATGGCTCCGGGAATCGAACTCATGTTAAATTGGACAACTAGGTCCAAACTCCACGTTGTGATGCTCAGATGAAGACACCAATATTTTTATTGGGTTCCTCTTTCGGAGAGGTGCAAGATTGATCTAAATATCATCTTGATCCGATGAGCAGAACATTTATTTTGAATTTATTTTTAATACTTTCAAAATATGTGCAGGTCAGCCTTAAGGTTTTACACCCCCAGCGAATGTGTCACACATCCTCAGTGATGGATATAAATAAAGTCAACGTTGGAGGACATTTCACTCATCTCCTCATCACACATATTTCTCTCTCCACTTCTAATTGGTTCGAGCTACTTGGAGGAAAATCTGCGGTTCACACGTGGGAGAAGGACGAAAATATTTTCTGTTGCAGCTAGGGTTTCTACCGCAGGTTTGACCAACGTTGACTTTGGTCAATGCATGGTCTAAAGGAGCTGAATTTTGGCATAGACTTCGATTTATGTAGTCCGTACTTTTTGGCACAAGAATCGAGGTCAAAGGTTGATCGTAGATTGTGCTGCGTTGAATTTTACTTGCTATTGTTCTACTTTTCTGGGCATCATTGACTTTCTTGGGATTGACTTTGAGTTGACCGTTTGGCTGTTTTGAGGGTTGTTGTGACACATTCTGGGTTGGCTAACCAAGGAGACTTTGCTGGTTGAAGCATCCTACTGATCGTCGTAACGCACCAACAAATATATATTTTTTTGGCTTGTCTTCTGTTGATCCTCTGGTATGTTCTATCAGCATATTACTTAATGATTTACATGATTGTTGTCTAGTATTAAAGAGAAAGTAAAGTTGCATCAAGCATATAACATCTACATAAATTTACAACTCAGCACTTTCAAAATTTTCCGGATTTCAAGATCCCCCTCCCTCTTTTAGCTGAATACCATGGATGTCTGAAGAATCGAACCTTGGACGTTCCCGTTTCTGCGCTGGCTTGGAGCCACCCAACCTTCTTATTTTGAGCTTTTTAACGGAAAATTACTACGGTGAAAGAACAATCACTTTTCTTTTTGGTTCGCAGGTGCCAGGAGAAGAAATGCATAAACTTCGTCGACTTTGGCGGGGGTCCAGACGGTTGGCAATAATGAAGAAAAATGGTGCATAGGGGGCACTGTAGCCGATCGACAAAGGATTGGAGAACCTAAGCTGGAATGGTCCACTATTCAGTTGTGGATGACTAATCAACAAAAGATCATTCCACTAGGATGATTGCCGAAGGTTGTGGTGGACATTGCAAGAGTTAAAGTCTATGCGGATTTTGAAGTAATCTAGATTGTGGATGATGCGAACCCTTACCCTGCGCTCTTAGGCCTGGATTGGGCTATTGACATGGGAGGTATCATCAATTTGAAAAGGAGAAGTATGATCTTTGAAAACGAGGGTACGCGGGTAATAGTCCCCTTGGATCCAGCAGAAGGTGAACGATATATCGAACTAGTGCGTGAAGAGGAGGATGTTGACCACATTTACAAACTAACTGCCCGGGACAATGATTGGATCAACCCCATGATTGATGGCATGCTATGTTGGGAAAAATACAGCGAATGCCTCTCAGACTCAGATGGAGAGATAGAAAATTGGCAGAACCGGTTGCATGATGTATTTGCGCTGCGGTGCCTTAAGATCACAAAGAGCTTCCGATGCATCTCCTCAAAGGTAAGAGAACTGCCCTACTTTGATGGTTCTGGTAGTATTAAGGACTTTCTTAAAGCATTTGAAGTGGATGTCCCTGAAGAACGGAGGTTTTCGGCCCTTGACTTGGCTATGCGTGTGACCCCTGCACGGTGGTGGGAAACTCATAAGGAAGCTTTTTCAGGACTGGGAGGAATGCTGAAAAATGATGATCCTACGATTCGATCCTCCAGTCAACCCACCCATGGAACTCTTCTCGGGTTGAGGGGATCCGCGCAAGCACTTGCCTATCTGGAAGGAAGTATGGAATGAATGGGTCCATATGTTTATTCATGCATTAGGACCGATCCCCACCACTTGGTATTTGGATGCAGATCTACACTAGTGCACTCGTCACTGGGGTACAATGGACGAAGATTTCATGATGATGTTTGGTTCGGTAGGAGGAACTGAGAAACTCGATGAAGCCCTGCAAGATATAGGTGCTTTGGTCTTTGATGAGTCCTTATCTAGGCGATAATGTGCTGCGCCAGCCTGGGATGCGTAGATGCAGTATATGCCAAGGGTGATAGGACTAAGGCAGATGCAATTAAGCTGAAGGACCCTACCCTTGAAGAACATAAATTCCTACCTTAAAAACTACCAACAACTGAGGAGCTACAAGAATCAACACAATCTTTGATTTGAACCTAAACAGTCTTATTATATCCAAGTATTTCCCTAATCACAATGACCAGTAGATTCTCCTTACGGATTATTTCTCTCATTCTATATATTAGTAAAATCCACAAAATGTATCCCTACATTTGAATCTTGGGAAATAAACATATAATTCTTATCATTTAAAATATCCATATCTCTTGGAGCCCAAAAATCCATTTGCTTTGGATATGCTTTATCTCTAACCTCAAAAGAAACCCTATTATAAGTTGAAGGACCATTATGTCCTCTTGAGTCTTGACAAAGTATGATGGAATGAAATTGGGTGAGAACCAAATCCAGGTTTACCATGTCAGAACTTCATTGAGATGATGACCTTGGTTTGAAGACATCCACCATACAAACTAGGACCACCCATACTTATCGTTGCCATCTCTATTTTATCATCAATACTAACATACTGAGGACCTATAACCCGTGGAGGTCCATGGTCGTCATTGCAATGTAATTGATTAGAATACATGCCATGTCCACAAGTTTTTATATTTAATATCTACATCCAATGTGGCCATTTCTTATTATGAGATTTACCACATCTGAAAATGGCTTCATTCACATAATTTTGAAGAAGTCTACAAATTAGGTCAACATAATTTTTTTCACATTTACAACTTCCCTCACATTTGTTTTTTCGTGAAGCTCGAGCACTTTCATAACAAAAATCGGAAAAGTCAAACAACAAAATATCCACTCTCTTTTCATTTTCTAATATTATAATGAACTTTTATTAGAGGGACTTTTTGTTTTTTTGTTTTGGTTAGAAAAGGGGTTGCTCTTGATTTTATGTGTCTTTCAATTTATCATATGTAACATATTAAGAAATGGGAAAGAATAATGTGACATTATCTTGCAGAAATTGATGTTGAATCTTCTTTTAGATAAGTCTGCAATCAAAACTGTTCTTGTATTTGCTATCTTTCAAACGTTGTCACCTTCAGACTTATATGTAGACAATCTTGTCCTTAGATCTGATTTGTTATACCTTCAAACTAATACGTAATTCCTGTTCTTTCTTCCACCTTTTGTTAACTTCAAACTTGATTGTAATTGTTACTTAAATATCTGCAGTACCTCAGAGACAGATCCGCAAATATGTTCTTTCTTTTAATGTGTTCTACCCCAGACGTTAACTTAATCTTTGCTCCCTTCTTTACGCTGTATTGCCTCAGTAGAATCTACAAAACTTTCTTCTTTTGCACGTTGTATAACTGCAGTATCATCCGCAGATATGTTCTCTTAACCGCAACATATGTAGGGTATATATAGTAGTTCTAGCCAAGTAATTAAGCCGACCTTATAGCCATTAAGTAGGCCGACTATAACATTTGTTTGTAGGTCGACTTCATAGGCATATCTTCAACGTTTGTAAGCCATTCTTCCGCAACGTCCTGGAGGGTATTCTTCACGCCTTTTACATGACTCTTAATTACACTTATGTACCTAATAGACATCAAGAAGAAGTCTATAGACCTATACTAAGAATCTTGCTCATGAAACCCATGAAGCAAGTAAACCAAAAATTCATTTTATTATTATTGACTTCATCTTTACATAAGTACATAATTACATAGTCATTATAAGGAAGACCTACCTAGTTACACTCTTTAACATTATAACTATATATAATTTTTATGTTTCTAGGTTGGAGATTGTACTATTTTCATTGGAGGATGCTACTATTGATGCGCACAAGGCTCTTGAGTCACTTGGTAGGATTCTCGAAATATTGGTTGTTGAAGGGATGTTCTTTATTCAAGATATAGCAAGGGAAATCAAAGATGGAGGTACATACCCAGGAAGCTTATTAGAAATGAGGGGATTTTGAGGTATTTCTCAAGAAGAAAATTTCAAGGTAGTCTGCTCACAATTTTAATGCCTGATCAATTTTGTGGTTTATTTGTGATCTCTCATGTTGACAAGTGAATGGTTGGTTAGTTTTTAGCTTGTGCTCACATTTTTTGGTTCCTGAAGCTCGAGCACTTTATAACAAAAATAGGCAAAGTCAAACAACACAAATGGTCCACTAGCTCTTTTTTCATTTGCTAATATTATAATGAAGTTTTATTAGAGGCACTGTTTTTTTGTTTATTTTGGTTAGAAAAGGGTTTTCTCTTGGTTTTATGTGATTTTCAATTTGTCGTATGTAGCATGTTGATAAATGGGAAAGAATAACGTGACATTTGTTTTGCAGAAATTGATGCTGAAGGAAAATTGTTTTGACATTGTTGATGTTAAGGTATATGTGGTATAAACTATTTATAGTCTAATTTATGTTATATTCTAGTGTTCATTGTCTTTCATTTCTTACAATGCATTGTATTTTCTTTTGTTTTCAGAAAATGAAATTAGTATTGATGGTAAGAAGCATGAATTGAAAAAAGAGAAGAGCAATAACATTGGAGCGACAAATGCAAAAAGAGAGAGGAGCACTGGTCTGGTGATACCCTTAGAACCAATATCTCGCATAAGACACACATATAAAGACTGATGATCAAGTCTTCAGAGTTGGTGAATTCACCTGTAATGCCTTGACAACACAACGATAATGTTTTGAAGTGATGAAACATCATTTCATGTGTAAATTATAGTCCAACTAATATAAAGTTGGAAACTCATATTGTAATATTTTAACATTTCATATAATATAATTTATGTGGTTGAAATTATTTATAGTTGCACTTAATGTTGTTTAGTATTGTAATTAAAATATGCGACGTTGTGTTTTCATATTAGATGAACATGCACATTGTATGACATTTTTTAAATCATACAAATTAATTTATGTTGATTAATAATGAACACAAATAAAATGAATATGCGACTAAATTAGTTATTTATAATGATTATTAATGAAATGAATATAAACTACTAAATTAGTTGTTTATATAATGAATAAATGGCTACTGCAAATGATAAATTTGTGACTACAAATGATGACTAAATTTTGCATATATACGACTATTAGTAGCTAATTTACAGTATCTTATAACATGACTAAAATTTAGTCACATTTATTTGGTCATTAATTGGTTTCAAACAATAACTAAAATTTGCATATATATGACTATTAGTAGCTAATTTACAGTATCTTATAACACGACCAACATGTTGGTCATAGTTTTTTGGTCATTAATTGGTATTCTCAGGTGATCATATAGTAATATATTTTGTTGTATATTTGGTCATTAATTGTGACATTTAATGACCAAATCAAATACCAAATCAATGACTAAATGAATGACTAAATCAGTGACCAAATGAATGACTAAATCAGTGACAAAATGAAAGACCAAATGAATGACTAAATTAGTGACCAAATCAGTGACTAAATCAATGACCAAATCAATGACTAAATATACAACTAGATAACAAAATTGAGATAACCAATTAATGACTAAGCTAAAAACGACCAAAAATTGGTCGCATTATAAGATACTGTAAATTAGCTACTATTGGTCACCGATCGAAAAATAGTCGTTTATATGCAAATTTTAGTCATTTTTTAGTAACAAATTAGCCATTTTGTACTAGTGAATTCAAGGAAATATTTTTCCCTTTTTTGAGTTGGTCCAGAGGGTCATCAATCCGTGGGATCGAGTACCTATTCCAGACAGTGGTCTTGTTCAACGCCCGATATTCAATATAGAGTCTCCACGTCTCATCCTTCTTCTGTACCAACACGATCGGGCTCCCACAGGGTGATGAACTTGGTCGGATGTGACCTTTCTACAATAGCTCCTGAATCTTCCTCTTGATTTCATCGTTCTCCATAACAGAGCACCAATATATCGGTCCATTGGGTAGCGGCACACCTGGTATCAGATCAATCAGGTGCTTGACCTGACAGTGCAGAGGAGCCCCTGTGGGTGAGGTGAAGATGTCCCCGTATTCCTCCACAACCTTATCCATTTGTTGTTGTCATGTAGAGGAGCCCTGTCTGGAGGTCATGGCCATGCTCTTGTTCTTGCCTAGCAGTGGATCATCGTGAAAAAAAAATTTTAGTTTGGGAAATGAGCTTACTGCATTTTTTTGTAGTAACCAAAGAGATAGTGGCAGGAGGTGGTACCTATGGTATCCTGTACAACTTATTTCCCAAAGTAACAATAACAGCACGAGGTCGAGACTCATACATAGCATGACGCTTCCACAAGTATGGTTGTCCTAATAATACATCATAAACATCAATAGGAGCAACGTCACATAATACCTCATCCGTGAAGGGCTTGATGCTATAGGGAAGGCGGCACTGCTGGCTGACGCGGAGATCTCGTCCTTGGTGAAGCCACCCGATGGTGTATGGATGTGGGTGAGCTGTGGTCGGCAAGCCCAACCGCTTCACGACATCTGCTGAAATGAGGTTCTTTTGGCTCCCATTGTCGACAATGAACTGTACAGGGGAGCCCTTTACCCACATCTGGGAGTGGAAGAGACGTTCCTCCTCCTCTGGATCTTCCGGTTCCTCCTTCTGGACCTTTGTAGTGGCAACAGTGGTGTTGGGCTCCGCATCAATAATCTGTTTCCCTTTTTCATTCCCCTTTTCAGGTTCTGATTCGGAGTCGGAGCATGCATCTGACTCAGAAGCCCTCATCTCGGCCACTAGCGACTGCTTGGCCCGACACTCACTTATGTTGTGAGTGGAGCTCTTATGGAACTCACACCACTTTCCTGTGTCCTTCTTTGGCTTTGCGGTGCTGTTCTTTTCTTATGGCTTTGACGGGTTGTCTTTATCCGCCATGCCTTGGCTCTGTCCTTTGTTCTGCGGTTTGGAAGCACCTTTCCCTTGCTTTTGATTCGCAGATCCAAAGTCTCGCTTCTTCTGTTTGAATTTCTGCTCAATCTTGGCAGCATACCGGTATGCCGTACCAAGCGAGGAGATGTCGAAGAACTCCATTTCCTCCTGAATGTATCTGTGCAGACAGCTGCGATACTTTAGCACCAAATGTTTCTCTGAATCTTTGATACCCAACTTTGTGCGTAGGGTATGGAACAGATTCGTCAGCTCGTGCACATCTTGATCCCTTTGTTGTCGCAGCATGGTCCATTGTATGTACTTGTCCTCATAGCTCCCCACGAGATAGTATTGTTCCTTGACGGCGTCTCGGAAAGAATTCCAAGTTGGTACGGCCGAGAACAGAGAGGGTTCTGTCTGGTCCTTGTTCTCACAGTAGGTTTCCCACCAGTCCTTAACATGGGGGGTAGCTTTGAGGAGTGCAAAAATAATCTTCTCCCGGTCTGAAAAGTCATGAACCGAGAAATATCATTCTAATAGATTCAACCATTTATCTACAGCATCTGCGTCTATTTGACCCTCAAATATGGGAATGTCAAAATTTACTTGTACCTTAAAAGGAGTCGCGCCTCCAGAGTGGCTGCTGGATGCAGATGCGCCGCCGGTGGGTAGCCGTTGAAGGATCTGAGCAAAGTTATCCATCATTGCGTTCCTTTGTTTTTCAAGGGCCTCCTCGAGCAATATTTTGATAGGATCTCCTGCTCCCTCATCTTTATTTTCATCCCCCATGGGCATCCGTCGAGGTTTGCGAGGCTGATCTTGCAAAGGTTCCACCAGATCAAGCCCTAGCTCCTTATACCCCGACCTCGTTGGGGACATGCAAAGAAGGATCGAGAAAAAGAAGACCGCTTTGATACCACTGATCCGGATTTATGCAGGAACGCAACAGAATAAACACATAACCATAAATACAGAGATGCAGCGGAAATAACACTTCATTTCATTAATATCAAAATAACAGAAAGATGCTTACAGACATAATGGAAATAAAATAGCTAGGGTGCTGGTAGCGAATCTATGAGAAGAGATGTGGTGGCTACAGACCTCTGAACCGCTTTACAATGAGGCGCGAGGGCCTATTTATTATTGAGAAACAATGGAGAACCCTAAACATCCCAAAAACCTAACGCTAGGAGATGAAGCGCCGATCTCTATATAGACAGGCCTGGATTGCGCAATAGAAGCAAGGAAATTGGCGGTGAGTTTTGAACCAGTAACCTGTTCAAAACTGAGCTAGATTGTGGGTAACTTCATGAGATAGTACTGAGTACTTGTGAGGAGTATTGTATTGAGTTTGTTACTTGACTTCTCCATTATAATATACACAATAGCTGCGGGGTTTTCAGCTATAAGCTTTCCCCATACATACTGTGTTAATGTGTATGATGATTTGATGTGTTATCGCTTGATTTTATTTCCGCATGTTTGATGATTTGAGTGGAAGAGATGATGTGTTGCATATGAATTCGAATTGTATGTGATCAGGATAGTCTCGGTGGATAATTAATCATTATTCAGCAAATTTCTACATGCAACACTTTGGTGGGACGGAGTGCAAGCAGAAGGAAGGAGAGTTGGTAAGCAGCTAATCAAGAATTGGAACAGAATGGTAGCAAAGTTGAGAGGTAATTTTTTTCCTAGTGATTATCAGCTTTCATTATTTAGACAAATTCATAATCTTAGACAGAGATTAATGACAATAAAAGAATACACAAAAGAATTTTACAAAGTGAGCATAAGAGTAGGACAAATTCAAGACACAGCAGAGAATATTTCTAGGTACATAAATGGTCTCAGAATGGAGATTCAAGATGAGATAAGTATATTGTCTCCTAAAACAGTAGAAGAGGCTTACCAAATGGCCTTAAAAGCTAAATAAAAACTCATAAGAAAGAAATCTTCCAAAGGAAGATGTACTTTCCGAGGAAGAGGAAGTCAAGGTGGTAGAGGAAGATCTATAGCACCAAGAGATGGAGCTAGCAGTATTTCACCTCAGGATGCACCCACAGAGGGTGATACAAGTGGCAAAAGGAGTCCTTACAAAGGAAGAGGAGGCAGGAACAGAGGAAGAGAAGTCTGATGTTATAGATGTAACAAATTAGGACATAGGGCCTATGAATGTCTAGGAAATGTGGGGACAAATCAGAGAAATGCAATTGTTGCTCAGACTGAAGAAGAAGTAGCAAAGTTGCCTATAACAGAGAAAGAAATTGTGCCAGAGAAAGGAGAATCTTTGGTGGTTAACAAAGTTTTGTTAAAACAAACAAAGGAAGTTGCTGAACCAACACAGAGAAAGACTTTGTTTAGAAGTGTGTGCAAAGTTCAAGGAAAATGATGTCAATTGCTAATTCATAGTGGCAGTACAGATAATTTGTTCTCTACAGAGGTGATAGAGAAGTTGAAATTGAAGGCAAGGGAACACCAAACACCCTACAAGGTGTCATGGCTTTAGAAGGGACATCAACTGATAGTAAAGGAACAATGTGAAATAGAAATGAAAATGGGAAGTTACAAAGATAAAATCATGTGTGATGTGATGCCTATGGATGTGTGTCACATATTGCTGGGTAGACCTTGGCAGTATGATAGAGCAGTAGTACATGATGGAAAGAGAAACACTTACAAGTTTTTCAAAGATGGTATGAAACAAACATTGTTACTTGTGGAAGAAGAATGTACATCAAGTAACAAGTCTGATCCAAAGGCTTTATTGTTGAGTGGAAAAGAATACTTGCAGCAGATTGAAGATGATGAGGTAAATTTTTCTTTAGTTTGCAAACCTAAGTTAGTATTTACTTCTACTAAAATTTCTGATTTTCCAATTGAAATTCAAGAAATGTTGGAGAATTATTATGGATGATTTGCCTGATGAATTAACACCAGTAAGAAGAATCAGCCATCAGATATATTTGATTCCAGGATCAAATTTTCTAAACAAAGCAGCTTATAGAATGACTCCTACAGAAAATGAAGAAATCAGAAAGCAAGTGCAGGAATTGGTTGACAAAGGTTTGATCAGAGAAAGTTTGAGTCCTTGTGCAGTACGTATAGTATTAACTCTGAAGAAATATGGAGGTTGGATAATGTGCACTAATTCAAGAGCAATTAACAAGATAGAAATCAGGTATAGGTTTCCTTTACCTAGAATATAAGATTTGATGGATTGTTTGAGTGGAGCAAGATATTTTTCAAAACTAGATTTGAAAAGTGGGTATCATCAAATTAGGATAAGGGAAGGAGATGAATGGAAAACAACCTTTAAAAAAAATGAGGGATTATATGAATGGATGGTAATGCCTTTTGGTTTATCAAATGCACCTAGTACATTTATGAGGCTTATGAATGAAGTATTGAAGGAATTTATTGGTAAATTTGAAATAGTATATATGGATGATATATTAATTTACAGCAAAACAAAGGAAGAACACTTGAGACATCTTAATTATGTCTTAAGAAAGTTACATCAAGAGAAGTTACTATAAATTTAAAGAAATTTTCATTCATGAAAGAAGAATTGGTATATCTAGGTTTTGTTGTTTCTACTGAAGGATTAAAAATGGATCCAGAGAAGATAAAGGCAATTGTGGAGTGGCCTTCACCTAAAATTTTTTTTGAGGTAAGAAGTTTTCATGGTCTTGCTAGTTTTTATAGAAAATTCATAAGGAATTTTAGTAAGATCAATGCACCTATCATTGAAACCATAAATAAGAACAAACAACCATTCAAGTGGACTGCTGAAGCTGAAAGGAATTTTCAGTTCTTGAAGCAAAAGATAACTAAGAAACCTGTCTTAGTTTTGCCTGAGTTTAATAAACCTTTTCAAGTGAAATGTGATGCCAATGGAGAAGCTATTGGAGTTGTATTAAGTCAAGAAGATAGGCCTGTAGCATATTTCAGTGAGAAGCTGAATGAGACAAGAAGGAAGTACTCTTCTTATGACAAGGAATTTTATGCAATTGTACAATCATTGAAGACGTGGAGACATTATTTAATGTCTAAAGAATTTGTGCTATATTAAGATAATCATGCTTTATAGTATATTATGCAACAACCTAAATTGAATGAAAAACATGCAAAATGGGTTGAATATCTTCAAATTTTTAACTTTGTATTGAAGCATATAAGTGGTCAAGCAAACAAGGTAGCATATGCCTTGAGTAGAAAAAGCATTCTTGTTCAAGAAAGTCAAATTCAAGTGTTAGGTTTTGATTTTATTAAAGAACTCTATAAGACAGATTTGGATTTCAAAGAAGCATTTGAAGCATGTTGTAATCCTGTTTTGATAGACAGAAGTTAGTGGTTAGATTATTTCTTGCAAGAGGGTTTATTGTTCAAAAGAAATCAGTTGTGCATACCAAATTGTTCTATGAGAGAAAATTTAATCAGGGAGAAACATAGTGGTGGACTTGATGGACATTTTGGTGTTGATAAGACTTATGAGAAACTAAGTCATTTTTATTTTTGGCCAAAGATGAGATCTGAAGTGGAAAAGTATGTGAAGAATTGTAAAATTTGTCAATATGCAAAAGGGAAAAGTCAAAATGCAGGTTTGTACATTCCATTACCTATTCCAGACAGACCTTGGGATATGGTAAGTATGGATTTTGTTTTAGGATTTCCTAAGACACAGAGAGGGAATGATGCAATTTGTGTTTTAGTTGACAGATTTTCAAAAATGGCACATTTTATTCCATGTTATAACCAGTGATGCTACTCATGTTGCCAATTTATTTTTCAAGGAGATTGTCAAATTACATGGGTTACCTAAAAGTATTGTCTCTGATAGAGACACCATATTTATTGATCATTTTTGGAGGACATTGTGGAAGAATTTTGGTACTAAATTAAGTTTCAGCTCAGCTTATCACCCTTAGACTGATGGGCAGATTGAAGTAGTGAACAAAATTTTGGGTAATCTTTTGAGAAGTCTTGCAGGAGAACATCCTAAACAGTGGGATCATATTTTACCAGAGGTAGAGTATGCATATAATTATTCACCTAAAAAAATTACAAGACAGAGCCCATTCCATA
Organism: Pinus albicaulis; assembly: GCA_034641835.2. Classification (NCBI taxonomy): domain Eukaryota; kingdom Viridiplantae; phylum Streptophyta; class Pinopsida; order Pinales; family Pinaceae; genus Pinus; species Pinus albicaulis. Next base: position 1,610,770,264 of record CM076579.1, read on the forward strand.
CAGTTTATGGAATGCACCCAAGACGAGTATCTGAATTGAGGAACTTGGGAAAAGCAGAAATGAGAAGTGCTGAAGGAGAGGAGTTTCTTCAGAAATACAAGCAATACATGAACAGGTAAAGCAGCAGCTACAAGAAAACAACATCAAGTACAAAAATAGAGAAAATTTGAGAAAAAGAGAAGTTAATTTTGAAGTTGGTGATTTGGTTTTAGCACACTTAAGAAAATAAAGATTTCCAAAGAGGAAGTATAAAAAGTTAAAATTCAAAAAGATAGGACCATGCAGGATATTGAGAAAGTTTTCTACAAATGCTTATGAAATTGAATTATCATCTGATATTGGAATATCTCCAATATTTAATGTTGTTGATTTGTACAGATATGAAGATAGTGGCACAGATGACACACTAGAAGATAGAGAAAATATTGACTGGGTAAAAAAGTTACCCACAGAAAAGACATTATAGCCAGAAAGGATCTTAGATAGGAAAGTGTTTAAGAAAACCAAGGGACAAGAGTATTTTCAATATTTGATCAAGTGGAAGGATTATCCAATTGAAAATGCTACCTGGATGACAGAAACCATGCTGCAGAAATTGGGCAGTTCTGTGGAGGAGCTCATGGACAGGAGCCCATGAATATTTTTTTCCTCAAGAGTCTGATGCAAGAGCATGAGGCTTAGAGACAAAAGACTTCATTAATTATTCCAAAAATACAAAAAAAAATTACAAGAAAAGGTGTTGGTACCTTTAGCTGCCACTTTAAAGTTTTACTAGATAGGGTTGAACTAGTATCTAGGAAGATTGAGCTGTCTTAGATTAGATTCAACATATTTAGCCTTCAGTTGATAGATTTAAGGAAGATATTATGTAATTAGGATTTTTTCTAAATTAGGAGAATTCGATCCTCAAGAGGAGGTCGAATGTTATGTAAAAACTATAAATGTAACCTCTGAGAAGGAGGAATTCAAATTAGGGCCATGGAAGAATTGGTTTAGAGGGTTTTGCCTCTAATTTAATAAAGTTGCATAATTTATTTATCTGTTTTTGCTTGGAAAATTCCCGGAGGGTTTCATCTCTCCGAAAATTCATTTGATTTATATATTCTCTGTAGAACTTATGTGTAAGTAACTTATGTGTATAGGATTCTGAGAGAGTTGAAGGAATTCTGGTTTCTTGGCTTGAGATCGAGCAGTGATAATTGTTCTATATTATTAAGTTACAGAGTGAAGAAGGAAGGTTTCCAAAGAAATTGAAGTTAAACTGTAATCCGACGAAAATCCGTGGTTAAAAGTGTTTGAAAACAAAATTTTGTAAACAAGCGGTTTTGGAAAAAATCGGTCACTGTTGTCGCACAGCTTTTGGCATGTGAGTGGTTTATTCAATTTGAACATGATCAAATAATATTGTGACATGACACGGGCGCGAAACCACTAGTTTTGCGTGACTTTTGAGTGATAAAGTACGGGGGCTGTTGGAATGCGATAGTTGTCTGATCATTTGATTAGAGCATCCAATGGTTACACAGAGTTTTAAAAAGGTATGGACCTATCAGTTTTATTCAATAGAGTTTTATTAAGGGTTTGAAGTCCAGAATCATTTCCGAAAGTTTAATTTCCGAAGGTTTTTAAACATTCATTTCCAAAGGTTTTTAACATTTCTGAAGGTTTTAATATTATTTCAATAGAGCTTTATTAAGAGTTTGAAGTTTGGAAATACATTGCCAAGAGGGTTTTAAACATTGTTTTAAAAGTAAATTATTACATTGCCAAGAGGTTTTTAAATAGTGTTTCCAAAGGTTTAACATTAGTTTAAAAGTGAGTTATAATGTTTCTGAAGGGTAAAGGGGACTTTTGCTTCCGCAAGTATTTTTATTAGTTTTATCAAACAAATTTGATAAAGTTTGATGACCGAGAGTGGAAACAAAGACCAAGAACTAATTCCTCCTGAATTAGAGAGCATTTTAACAAAATTTGAGCAGCTCTCCTTAACGCCTGCACCCACACTGCCATCAGATGTGCTCAAAATTTGCCTAGTTTTTTGCAATGAATGGTATCTAATGGATCTTATGGTTGTATTTTAGGTTTCCATCAGATTATAATGACGATTACATGGATGGAAAGAGAACATGAAGAACAAGATATGATTTCCTTGAATGATCTGGGTACTGTAAGAGCCTTAAGAGATTGCAGACTACTTAAGTACTTCAAATTGTTGGGAATGAGGCAACAAATAGAACTATTAGAGTTCTTAGTTTGAGCATGGGATTTGGCAATAGAGGCATTTCACATAAAAAATCAAGTTTTGTTCATAACAGTTGAGGATGTGTATTTTCTCACACGTTTGTCGAGGAGAGGTTTGCCCATTTCTTTCATAGGGTCTATCATTGGAGGAGATACAGTGAGGGATTATGTTATGAAATATTGCTATCTAGGGGAAGAACCTAGAAAAGATGAAAAAATAAACATCCGGGATGTCAGGGATTTGCCTTTGAGAACCATCCTTTTCACGATCACTAAACTTGTTGGCACCATTACACTACATGTAGCGAACAGATCGTATATGCAGTATGTGCTAGAGTGCTTAGAGCCAACAGTCTTCAACTAGTCTGAAGATGTTCTATCTCAGATAAAGGAAAAAATGAATAAAGCAAAGGGAGGAAGGAAGAAAAATTTCAGTTATGGTTCAATCCTTATCTCCTTCACTTTGGAACGGATTCCACTGATGCAGCCACAACATGTAACATTGGATATATCTAGTCCTAGAGAACCTTAAATGCAGAGATGGGTAGAACTCATGGGTCGGCATGCAGGCCAATTGATCGTTGTGTTCTCTACTGCATTCTTCACCTGGTTCTAGTGATAGATCGTCACCATCGATGAGTATGCATATGAAGGCGTCGACTTCCGAGGAGATCCATATCTAGTATTACCAGAAGGCGCTCAGTGGGGTGCAATAGGTAAGAATGATTTGACAATGTTTTTTTATTTTTCTAAGTTTTATACAATGTTTTTTTGTTTTATTTCTTTCCAAGACTAAACTAAATGTTTGATGTAATGCAGATATCGGTCGTGTTCAACCAGTAGAGGAACCAGAGCACGAAGCAGATGCGCCAGCAGAGAGGGCTGTCGGGAGAGCAGTCCTTCGGGACCTTGATATGGCTGAGACTCTGGCTGAGCTTCAGCAGCACATAGAGGGGTTGACCTTTGAGATTCAAGATTTCCAGATCGAAGAGCTTCCCATGCGACTACAATGACACACAATTGGGGTTCCTAACCATTGGATGCGGTTGCTCCATATGATTGCTAGATCTATAGCATGTTACCATAAGCACCACTAGTTTACTTGTGACATTTTGCATACATTTTGAGGTCAAATGACCAATGTGTCTTGGGCACAAATTTTTGAAAAACCTATAACTATCTATCTATATGTTTTCAGAGTTTTTCCTATGTTTAATGCGCAATCCTATTCAATGTTGTGAATATTTTCTTTACCTATGTCGCAAATTTCTGTCTAAAAATTTATTAGCTAATGAGTTAGTTAAAGTGTTCAAATTTCTGGAAATGTGTTGATATTGAAAAAAATCAAAATTTCTTTCCAAAAGTCAAACTCTTAGGAACAATCGAAGAAGTGTTGGATTTCTAACAGTATAAACACTAGTAAGTTGTAATACCACAAGTTGTGAGTCTAACCTTATGATTATGTGGTTAATACCAAATGAAATGGAATTAGAGATAATTTTTATCAACGTGCTATAATCAGTGATATTATTCGTCGATCTACCAATACAAATCCCTTGAAAACTCACTAACTTGCCGTTCAGAGCAAAAATGGCCCACGCTGCAGAGGAGAGATTCTGCGTACTATGACTAGCACCATCAGCATATCCAACAAATGGTTCTGAAGATTCATACATCTGCCATAAAATGTAAAGTGGATTACTAATGTAAAGAAAACTATAAAAACAAATTAAGATAGTGAATGCAAATCAACAACATATAAACAATATAATACAAAAAATTACTACACTCATGATTAAGCATAGTAACATTTCAAATACAACCCATTTCTAGGTTGTGCCAATGGAATCCCATCTTAATCAACTAACTCATAGGCACCCTTAGAAATAACTCTTTTGACAATATAGGGGCCATATCATAATGGCTCGAATTTCCATGTACCTATTACATCAGCTTCTTGGTCGTAAAGAAGGACCAAGTCGCCCTCTGAGTAGATGCGAGGCTGGAAATTTTTGTCGTATTATACCTTTATACGTCTCTTATGCGCTTCATTGGCCAATTGGGCTTCATGAACCGTTTCATCAAGATGGATGAGGTTAAGGAGACGCACTTATTCTTATGAGGTGTTAGGTAACAAGTCTATCGCGAGTTTTAATGATGATATTTCGCACTGGATTGGTAAGATAGATTCCAGACCATACACCAATTGAAAAGGAGTAAATCTGGCTGCGTTTCTCACCTAGGTTCAATATGCCCATAAGGTAGAGTACGGGATCAAGTGCTAGTTACTTTTATAGACTCCTATCATTCGTTGAAGCATTCGTTTAAGAATTTTGTTAATAGCCTCAACTTGTCCATTTCATTATGGATAATAAGGAGTAGAATTATCATGTGACAATCCTAACTTGGTAGTCAATTCAGACATCATGTAGTTGCAAAAATGCTTCCCATGATCTGTAATTATAGCCTATGGGACCCCAAACTGTGCAATAACATGGTTGAAGAAAAACAATGCCGCTGTTTGTCCTGTGTTATTAAATGTAGGCATCGCTTCGGCCCATTTGGTAAAATAGTCGACTGTGACACTAATATAACCATGCCCCCTGGACGAAGGAGGGTTACAGGACATGAAGTCAATACCCCATTTCATAAATGGTCTAGCAGAGACAACAGGATGCATTGGCACTGGCAGTTTGCGGATTTTACGATAAACAATCTGGCATGCATAACAACTTCTGACTGCGAGGATGCAATCTTGAAAAATAGTAGGCCAAAATTAACCGGCGCGGAGTATCTTCTGCGCGGTAGCATATACAAATAAGTTTCCACCACAAGCCCCAACATGCCAATCATTTAACACTTTTTCGGCCTCCTCATGAGTGAGGAACCTTCTTAAACTTGACACCACGACGATAAAGTGTATTGCCGACGATCAGATAATCTTTGGCTTGGTATCGAATACGTTACTATTCAGAGTGAGAGGTATTAAGTCGAAAATTTTGGGTTTGGAGATAAATGATGAAATCCCCATACCAAGGATTAGATGATACAATCAGAAATAGAGACTCGTCTGGAACAGATGGTTCTAACATAGTAGGAGTACTATCAGACGGAAGGTCACAGAGAATCTCAGCCAAAACTAAAGATTTCTTTGGCATGGATTTGATGAATTCCAAATCAAATTCCTATAAAATGAAAATCCATTTTGAATAATTTCCCCCCAGCAATTGATGTGATAATATGTAATTCACGGGGTTGCAATCCGAAACTATTGTTGTTTTTCGGAGCAGGATATAATGGTGAAATCTTTGGACAGCTTGAACAGCTGCCAAGGCAAGCTTTTCCATGTACGAGTATTTAACTTCTGTATCATTGAGATTATGACTCAAATAATAAATCGGATGTTCAATTCCATATTCTACTTGGACCAAAACCATAGCGATGGTCGTTTTAGCTGCGACAATATATAGGAAATAATCATTTTGATAATTTGGAGGATACATTAATGACGCTCAAACAAGAGTGTCCTTGACAACATCAAAAGAAGCTTGCACAACTTGGTCCCAATGGAAGGGAACTCCCTTTTTCAATAATCAAGTAAATCCTTTAGCCATTTCGGCGTAGTTTGGAATGAACCTTCTCAGGAAGTTAGCCTTTCCTTGAAGTTTTTGTATCTGAAGTAAGTTTGATGGTGCAGGCAAATCAAGAATGGCATGAACCTTTAGTGGGTCTATTCGAATTCCTTCTTTTGAGACTACGAATCTGAGCAATCAACCAAAACCAACACAAAACACACATATATGTGGATTGAGGCGTATCTTGTAGTGTCGGAAACGTAAGAAAATGGCTCTCAAATGCATCGGGTGATCAATCTGATTTTGTGAATGCGCTGGTAAATCGTCTAGATATGGCTGAACAATGTGCTTGATGTCGTTGAAATCATAATCCATTGCTCTCTAAAAAATTTCCCTGGCATTCTTTAAACCAAACGGAAGTTTCCTATATGTGAATGTGCCCTAGGGACAGATGAATTTTGTCTTATGTTGGTCATCTAGGAGGATATTGATTTTATTGTAGCTGGAAAATCCATCCATGAAAGAGAATATTTCGCATCCAGCATAGTCATCAATAATCTGGTCGATAAAGGGAGTAGGATAATTTTCTTTTGGACAAGCATGATTAACATCCCGATAATTGATGCACACTCTAATGGTTCCTTGTTTTTTAATAACAGGAACGATATTGGAAACCCACTCAGTTAGCGGAACAAGGTAAATGAAACAAGCACGAAATTTTTTTTCAACTTCTACTTTGATGGCAGCGGCTTTCTTCAGATGAACAGGACGAAGTCGTTGGCACACCAGTTTGACATCAGGATACATATTAATAGTGTGTTCAAATATACTAGTATCTATGCCTGGCATTTCCTCGTAAGACCAACTGAATACGTCATGAAATTCACGAAAAAGAGAGCGATATGAATCAAGTTCTGATGGAGAACAAGATACACCGACATGAATATTTTCTACAATGCTAGGTTTGGTTGAGATATCGATAGAAATGGTTTCTTCGATATTTGATAAGTTTTTCTCAGAATTGAGTGCATTAATTGGAAAAGAATTCGAAAAGAAAGTTTTTATGGATGGGTGATATAGTTCACTGAGATTATTTTCTTCATAATTTGGAAGATGGGAACGATGATGATAATCTTCCCATGGTTCTCCTTCTAACATCATAGCTTCCAAAATATTTTCATCTGTCAAAATTTTTGAGGAAAATGGATCAGATAGAGTACCAAAATCTAAGGAATGATCAACCCAAACACTCGGCGACACTGATTTCGGATTTGTTGCCCAAGACAAATAGATTGATTTCTATGCCAGCTCAATAGGGTTAGGCGGTAAAACGTCATCCAATGTAAAAATTTCATAATCACTCGTACTCTCCCTTAAACCAGATAGAGTGGAAGAGATCATGTAGTAGGTCTCTATACTTGCAATTTCTGTCGACGCCGTGGGCAGCGGTAATGCAAAGGTTCCCATATGAGTGGAATCCCTTAAGATTCCTACACCAATGTTATAAATTTCTATTTGGGGTAAGTGAACAAACGAAACGCTTCCAGTTACCTGCGAGGCAAAGGCAAAGAAGGATAATTGATTAATGACTGTGATTGTACCTTTATGTGGAAAGGAAATCATTCTAAAATATGTAGAAACAATGGTAATCATTGCATATAACCATGGTCTTCCAAGTAAAATATTATAGTAAAGGGGTCCATCAACAACCTCAACATCAATATTCATTGTTTTTCCCCCTAATTCAACATGCAGGTTATTGATAATACCACAAGGTTTATATGTTCTTCCATCAAAAGCCTTCAACGTCGTTGATGATTGTGATAATTGTGGTGAGCCAAGTGACTTCCAACAGTTTAGAGACATAATGCATGTAGATGCTCCCTCATCAATAATAGTGCGATGAACAAGGTGATTGAGAACATTTACTTGGATGGAGAATGCCAATTCTGCTGGTAATTGTGGCACATAGCCCGTATGATTAAAGACGACAAGATTAGAATCATTCGGATCAATTCCACCAATGGCCGACAATAAAACTTGATTCTGGGAGGGACAATTTTTTAATACCTCAAGAGCAGACATAGCTGAAGGGGATTGAGACAAATATTCAACTATATTATAATTTTGTGCAGCTCTTGCTCAAGGATTATTTGTCGATTTATGAATTACTCCCTTTGGTGGCTTAATTGTCAATTCAGGAATAACAGTAGGTGGTACTGATTCATTAGATGGATTCATTGTCGAGGTAGTAGGTTGATTAGTGGCCATACTACCATAGTCTTTATTCCACGTTGACACCAAAATATCTTGTGAAAGTTTTGTAGTAGATAACATTAACACTTGGGAACTAGGAGCTGGATCCGTAGCAACCAAATTAGTGTCTGGATTTGGAAATGGGTCTGTCAACACAGCTAATGCATTGGAAGTCTTGATGATTTTTGAGACTTCAACACGGTGAGGAAAATACCTAAAAAAGTGTTCCTTGTTATAGATTATGCATGGATAACGAGGTTTCCATGGTCTTGACAGTTGATTAGATGATCTTTCCTGCAGGTTAGAAGTTTTCTTTTTCTTTGATTTTCCCTTTTTCTTACTTCTAGGTTGCTTGTCACTTTTTCCTTTGTCAAATGACACGACGTTAATTTTGGAAGTAGGAGCAGGATCAGATGCAGTAGCGTGGTGTGTTTTTGTAGTGCCTATCAAGTTATCTCCAGCATGAGAGTCCTTTATTTGAGGAGGAACATTGAAATTAGATCGTGGTGCATTAGGAATTTTTTCATAGAGCATGCCAGACTAACTGTAAATCAAGTCTAAGTAATGGGCACAAGCGATGACTTGCTCTTCTGTGATGATGCCACCTTTAGCCGTATCCTTAGTTATAGATGGTAACAGGGACTTAATGAACCATTCAACAAGGAGCTGATCAGGAACAAATGTCTTAACCATTCGTCGACGGTGATGCCACTCATGAATATGATCGGAAATGTGAGTAGCATTAGTCTGTTTGAAGTTGGTCACGAGTTCTGTTCTAGTTTCATATTTGATCGGTAATTGGAAATGGGTCAAAAAGACTGTAGCTAAGGCAGTGAAATTGTCAAAAGAAGCTATAGGTAACTCAATGTACCATTTAGCAGCCGAACCTGTAAGCATGCACTGGAAAAGACATAGTTGAACAGAGTCATCATTCAGGGAATTTGATGAACACCATAAATGATAAGTCCTAACATGAGTCAACGGATCTTCTTTAGGGTTTCCATTGAATTTATGAATATTAGAGGGTAATTTATGAGGTATCACCGGCCACCAAGGAGCATAATTTATAGGATCATTGGTTAACCAGTTTAAATTTGGTAATTCTAAGGTTGCGACAAAAGAAAATTGTCTATTAAGGTCAGGTTGAGCATAGCCAGGGTAAGATGGAATTACTTGGGCAACAGGTCTTTGAGCACCAACATATGGAATCTGCTGCTGGTAACCCAGATAGGGGTTGTTTTGTATGGCGAACGCTTGAGAATTTTGTTGACCAAAACCTAGATATGATACTTGTTGAAATGAAGTTTGAGGCATTTGTGCCTGTGGTTGCCAAGGGATCTGTCCACCAATATTATAACCCAAATTATTATAAGTTCGATTCGGTTGATATGTATAACCAGGTTTCATTTGTGACACCCCATAAAATGGTACACCAGCTTGTGAATAAATAATTCCTGATACACGTTGTTGTAAATTAACCAAAGGATTTTTAGTCTGTGGACCCAACATGTGATGATATTGAGATGAAGAACTCACCTGATAAGGTTGATGTACAATATTTTGATTCTGTAATAGGGGTATAGATGTATTAACAAGTGGTAATGAAGTGGGTGTAACAGGTTGAACTGGTTGATACAAATGTACAACCATTTGTGGTTGGATAGGCAGAGTGAGTTTCCATTATGTCAACATTAGTTTTAGCAAAAAGTGACTGAGTACTGTCGTATTAGGTAGCCAAAGGTTTCCTCCCAGCATAAGGAGGATAATAAGATGAAAAATATTGTTCTCCGAATGCTGGGAGTCCAGTTTACATGGTACTTAAAGGAATTGACCCAAAAGGACCGACTTGATATTGCCCTGATGATGGACGTAATGAATCAATTCGTTCAATACTAACTATAGGACTACTAGTTAAAACACCAAATGATGACAGTGGAAAAGACCATGAACATGAATATGCACTGGAGAAAGTGCCAAACAATGATTTGTAACCTGTTGGGACCAAAGGGCCACTATGAAAATATGACTCTGGTGAGGTTGTGAACATTGACGGAGTAGTGAGGGTAGGAGCTGACGTAATTGGAACAACAGACCCAACCGAAGATGCTGGTTCAGACATGATTGTTTGACCAAATGTATACCCTAAAAAATTTACGGGAGATTGAATGGTAATAGGATCAACAAAAGAAGATGGAAACGATTGAGGAAAAGACTGGTATAGGTAAAGGTCCCCCCCGAAATGGGTTGGAGTTAAAGGTGTATCGTCTTCTGGGATTTCTTCAATCACAATTAAACTAGGAGGAAGAACTTCATCGTCAGGCCCAAAATATATTTTAGACGGTTGACTATGTGATATAGGAGTTTCAATTGCTACAGAACTTTGTGGGATGACCAAGGTAGGAACAACTTCTGGTTTTTTGACTTCAGGATTTAGATGTTGTGGCAAAGAAGAGACAGGATCTGGATCAATTTGTAATTGAACAAAATAAGGTACAAGAGGTATGGTCTCAACAATTGAATGGATTGTGACCATGGATAGCTGTGAAGACTCCATTTCGACAATAGTAGATGAACCAGGATGTGTGGAAACAATTTGAGCTAACTCTGGGTTAAAATATGATGTTTCGCCAAAGGTAAGAATTGCACTTGATTCGGCAGATCGTGATCGCCTTCACCTACCAGAAGTAAATTCTAGTTGTAAATGTGGTTTTAAGGCTAATCTACGCGAACGACGGGGATAGGATTTTTTTCTTCCATGATTGTTGATTTATTTTATCCAAAAAAAAAAAAAAAAAAAAAAAAAAGAGGGTAATGCTAGGAAAAAGGGTTTGCAAACTATAATGCATATCTCACAAACCAAGAAGTGCAGTGAGTAATCTCCCCAAATCTTTGTGTTTGGTGTGTATCACAATTTCAAGAGGCGAGCTAGGTTCACTATGGATGGATAGCACCTAAAATTTGTCCTCCCATTATTAATAGATATGTGAGAGCCCAAGTCCATGCAGGATTTGTCTAATGCGAAACATATGATGAGAGCACCCCTTTATACTTATCGTACGTAACACTTGGAGATATACCCGAAAGTATGTGGAAAAGCTACAATATACTTACGTACATAGGTGAGGTATCACACTCGGATGTATCGCAGAACAATTTGCTCAACGGCTACTATGTTTTACGGCGCGAACACGTCTCTAGCCTAGACCTTCTAAATGTTATTGTTATGGTTCCAATGCATTGTTAAGTAATTTAATATTTATTTTATGTTGATATTACTTAACAATTTTCATTTCAGGTTCACCATGATGATGTATATGAAATTCCTAAAATGCAAGCTAAGAATGATAAACAAACTTTCACTTTCAGCTTTTTCAATGAAGAACCTAGCTACTAAGGGAAGAGAGAAAATAATTTGTGAGAAAACAAATCAATGAACAAAAACAAAATCAATGAATCACAAACTAAATGTAGATTTCCTAATGTTCCTTTTGCAAAAAAAACACAATCCTACATGAAAATGCAAGTTTTTCTTTTTAGTTTCCTTAATGTTATGAATGCAGAAAAGAAACTAGGTGCACTAGATCAATAATGCAAATGCTTTTTACTTTCGAGAAACGAAGAATACAAACAAAAATTTCTCTTTTGAAGGAAAAACGAGGATTTCAACAACAATTTATCCTATCAAATAAATGAAGATTTTACGAGAATTTCCTATTTAGAAAGCAAATTATTCTTAATGCAACCATAAAACATAATTTCAAATCAACTTGTCAATGATAAAGAAAAAAAAAATTTAAAACAACATTGAACAAATTTTCAGTCAAAGGAGGAAGAAGTATATAGAGTCACTAGTCAATTGAGCATCAAAATTTTCAGAACACAGCAAAAAACAAAATTGAAGCAAGTTGCAAAGTCAAATTCAAGGGAATTTGGTCACTTTCAGGAGTCAACACAGTCTGCAAGGGGAGATAGTGCTCTGCAACGCAGGCTACGAAGGGAGACAATCCTCTGCAAAGCACTGTGTCCAGTCTAAGGGTGCGTTGGGTGCAATATAGGAAGAACAATACTACTTTTTAACTCATTGTCTTTACAAATTAAGCTCTAAAAATTTTTAATCTTTATGTGATGTAGAAATTATATAACTTATGTGTTATATGTCCAAGATTCTCCTAATCTCACACTATTTTAACTTGATACAAAATACATAATCTATTCCACCATTGATCATTTGTGTAAATTAAATCAAGATTGCAATGCACACATGAAACAATAAACATTCACACACATTAACACAGTGGTTTAACGGGAAAGCCTGAAGGTGAAAACCCCAACTATATATATAATATATATGTCATAGAGATCATGTAACAATCCTCATACAAAGTTGATCATATCAAGCTCTCAGTACAATACAATCGCTACACACTAATCAAGCCCGATCTTGCAAATCCATGCACCAATCTTTGCCACTTGCTAGCCTACCTCTACTACGCAATCCCTGCTGAATAATGGCTCTGAATGAACTCAAATTATCCCAGCCTTTCTCACGCAATCCTCATTGGCATCTCCACTGAGTGTTGGATGCAATCAATGCATCACTATAGTCACAACTGATAGTCACACTTGCTCTTTCACCTATCTCTCCACTGGTCTCCACTGAAACTGCCATGCACTGTAGTTAACTGATGTATTCTTCAATTGATTAATGAGTTATTATTTAGTGAATTAATTCACACCACTCTCACTAGTGTATCAATCAGTTAGACTATATACAACTAGCTCAACTGAGTCTAACTGAGTTAAACTGAATACAACTCCACCAACTACTTCTCTAACTCCACCAAACTCTGTCACATGAGTTCTAACTGAAGTCCTCCATGCATTAGCTCCAGTAAATCCTCAAGAATAGTGTAATTTCTTCTGTCAGCTACTGTGCCACATCTGTGCACTTAACTGAAGTGCTCAAAGAGAATAAGATAATGTTTAGAGTCCAAATATTATTAAGAGCTAATAATATCTGACATATCTATTTTTAGACTGGAAATCTAAACATAGATTCCGCCCAATATGTCTAAAAATAGAAGTCCATATATTTTTCCAACTTTACCAACCATCCACAAATAGCATCCTGCAACTCATAGAATATGATTGACATATCTAAAAATAGACTTTGCGCCAAAAATAGCCTGCAGGCCCACTTAGTGAAGGTGACACTTTTCACTAAGCTCATCATCTTGTTGAATCTCAACACTCCCTCTGAACAAGATAGGGATTATCTGCCACCCCGATCCTGTCTCTATGGTATTCGAATTTTCTCCTGGTGAGCACCTTCATCAGAATATCTGCATCCTGATCCTCCGTAGGAATGTAAGAAAGCAACATGATCTTCCGCTGCACACAATATCTAATATGATTGTACCGTATGTCAATATGTTTAGATATATCGTGAAATACTGGATTAACCGAGAGTTTAATGCAACTCTGATTATCACAATATATCACAGTAGGATCTAAATGAGAACTGAACAAACCGACCAAGATCTTCCTCATCCATATAGCCTCGCATGCAGCCAAACTTGCTGCCATGTACTTGGCCTCTGCTGAACTAAGTGCCATGGATCTCTGTTTCCTACTGTACTAAGAAACTGCTGTAGATCTGATACTAAAAATCCATCCAGATGTGCTCTTTCTGTCCATTGGGCTTCCTACCCAATCTGCATCCATGAAGCCATGCAGCTTCAACTCATCTGACTATTTTTACCACAATCCATTCCCAGATGTGCCCCTGAGATATCTCAGGACATGCTTGCCTGCCTTCCAAAAGAGCTTGGTAGGCTTCACCATCGCTTGTGAAAGCTGGTTCATAGAATAGCATATGTCCAGTCATGTATTGACTAAATACATGAGCGAACCAACCAACTATCGATAAACAGTGGCATCCACTACCTCTGCCGATGTAACATCCTCTTTCCTCCAACCACCAGGAAGAGGACTGTCAATAGGCTTGCAGCCTTGCATGTGAAACTTTACTAGTATCTCCTGAGCATACTTTCCTTGAGACAAAAACAGTCCACCCTTCCGCTATCAAATTTCCAATCCTAGGAAATAATGAAGGAGGCCCAAGTCCTTCATCTCAAACTCCTTTGCAAGATGTGCCTTGCATGAGTGTATCAACAGTTCATCACCCGTTAGTATTAAATCATCTACATAAAGCACAATAATCAAAAGCTTACCCTCCACCACAATCTGGTATAGGTTAGGATCCGCCTCACTCTTGGCAAAACCAATTCCAGTGAAATAACTGTCTATCCATGTGTACCAAGCACGGGGTTCTTTTTTCAGCCCATACAACACTCTGTTGAGCCTGCACACATGACTCGCTACTGAAGATTTAGAATCCTTCAAGCTGCTTAATGTACACCTCCTCCTCAATGATTCCATTGAGGAATCCAGTCTTCACATCCATCTGATGAATGTGCCAACCCATCTACGCTGAGAGATCAAGGATGTTCCATATGGAAGAATACCTTGCGACAAGTGAAAAGGTTTCTTCATAGTCGATCCCCTCAATCTGTGAGAAGCCCCAGTGTTTCGGGGAAAATCACCCTAGAGGTTTGTTGGGTCTAAACCGCCACAGAGCAGGGCATGCTATTCAGAAGGACTCACAAACAACCATACTTGAATGCAAAAAACTAGTTAACAACGATAGCAAAACTCACCCAAAGTCCTACGTTCGATGTAGCTCCCGCGGGGTCCAAACCCCCAGCAACTCTCCTTCCGCTTTCAACCTAGAAAACAAGAAAGAACGTGCACGGAAACCTAGTTTTATAGCATATACTTCTCCTAAAATCCATGTGAAACATTATATAAATCATAATAACTGCTTAAATGATAATCTTCTCACATATATAAATAAACATTAACACACGATTTTAGGAACAAGATGGTTCTTCATTATCACGAATAGCATGTACAGTAGTAAGAGTGGAGAGATCACCTAAATCCTTCCACGATCTTCGAGCAGACCGTCGTCCGGATTCGTCCCGCCCTTGCCTCGCTAAGATTCTTCCAAGACTTGTGCACTCGAGATGGCATATAAATGGATGAACATCTCCAGGAAACAAGGGTTTCCTAATATAAATCTGGGAAAGTGCAGGAGGCACGGGGAATCAGACTTGAACTGGGATTCCAACAGAGTATAATGACTATAAAATTTCTCTCTCCCTTAGGCCATGCACATGAGGGGCTTTTATACTCCCTCAAAGTAGTTTCATCAGTTGGAAACAGTTGGCCACGTGCTGGGGTGGTTGAACTACCAGAGTAACCATCAACCCAGCCCGAAAATAGGGAATTTTTATATATTTTTTAATGATTTTAATGGCATATGCGGAAAAGTGCATGTGGACTCGCGTATACACGCGGAAAAGTCTGGGCATAACCGCGTATGGGGATTTTTACACTGTTTTTTAGTGAATTTTGTCCAAGTCTGTAGGAATGGGTGCCCAAAGACATAAAAGTAATCATGAATCATATGAAGGTGAGAAATGATGCTATAACAGATGCCCCCTAATATATGAGGTCAGAAGGGGTACATGATGGCCGAAATGTATTATGCACATAGAAAGAAATTTGCAAGGACAAGAGAGGACTTCACCAGATTTCAGCCTGCCAAAAACCAATGAAAGAAAATAGAGAGTCAACTCATGTTGAGGCGGGCATACCCATGCTCAGTCAAAAATACATCATATGGAAAGTACATAATAGATCCAAAATGTATACAAGTATAGCTGAACTGAAAGTACACAATGAATCATCTGAGCATGGCCCGGAAGTATAAGTCTGAATCAATGTCCAAGTATCACATATAGAAAGCTGATCAATGATGCTGAAACTGGATGTCTGATCATATAAGTAACTGAATCTCCAAGTACCAAATCATAAAGGGTAGATCTCATGGTACAATCACGCAACTCGGGAGCCAACATATAAGATGCTGTTGTACTGAACTGCAACATATAAGGGTGGACGACATCACTGGCAGAAACTGAATGGACTGTCAAAAGTGAACCGAGAAATTCTGATGCAACCCGAGGTCTTCACCGATCACTATGGCACAATTCTACACAATGGGAATAAATGAGATGAAGTCGACCATGTGAGAAATCGTTGGATTACCGGTCAATGATGTATACCATTAACCAATGCGAGACAACCCACCAATAATGAAAATGAGTGTCAAGGTGCCCTAGTACAATCTAACAAGTGCGAATGAATGAGTTGAAGTCGAACACTTGAAAGAATCTACCAATCAAGAGGCAATGATGAATCCCCACTGTTGATAGCGAAGAGTCTGCCACTGATGACTGCAAACCCTAAGGTACTGACAAAAAGACGCTAGAGCTTATTCCCAGAGCAATGAGTCGGAGTCGATGGGAAAAGATCTGCTGGAAGGAAGGCATTAAGGCATCCCACATCAGTCCAGCGCGAGTGTAACCCGCAGGCCAAGATTTGGAAGGAATCGGACGAAGTAGAGTGACAGAACCAAACTGAAGTACGTTTCCAACATGCACAAGATGAAGCTAGTGCACGAAAGAAACCCTTTGAACCAACCAATAATGAAAGCTGACACAGAGGCGAAAAATCCACCGATAGGGTCAAATGGAAATCAAGGTACTGCACGAATCCCAAGTGTGATAATGTATGCTGATGTTGAACACAGGGGAAACCACTCAGTCAAAGACCCATAATGATGATCAAATGCTGAGCACAAGGTCACCTATCAATGATGGAAATAGGGCCAGGGTGCACCTCTAGGTTTGCTCTCAGAGCAATGTGTTGTAGTCGATAAGAGACAAACCCGCCAGCGAGAAGTCAATGGAGACCTTCTCAAACCAGCACGAGCAGAGGACCAAAACATCTGATGTGATAGAACAAGATACTGACAAGATTGGGAAGGCCGAATGAATAATGAGTCAAGAGACATCGCAGAATGGCCGACTCTGGTTAGACTTCCCTTGAACAAAATCATGACTCGTGATGACCATGGCAGTAAAAAGTAACACTGTATAAGTCTGTTATGCAGGAGGCAGAACAAACTCTCCATATGATTGGAAGAGATAACCAACCGGGGGAGAACTGACAAGTGAAACAAGGTAAAGGCTGAACCTAGGTCAAAACTAAAACCATCCCAAATGTAGGAAATATATATAAGTGTATATGCTTTGTTCAAGGGCGACAAACTGACACTGTACTGCCATCAAATAACGAAGTTACATCCTGTTCCCGCTCTTTTTGTTATATTTGATTTTTTTGTCTTTTTCATATAATAAGCCTAAAAAGGAATAAAATAATGCTATGGTACAATGGATAGAACGAGTATCAAGAAACAAATGCACTATTTCCTGGGATTGGAACGATCCTATGCTCAATTCAAGGTGGCAAAAACTGGTAAGCGATACTCAGAGGAATGTTCCATCCATGGGTAAAAGGGTGTCAAGTCGCGATAGCTAAGTGCATGCAATGGTTTAACTTGTACAGATAGAAAAGGTCAAAAGTTGGCTTAAACATTGAGTCCAAATGAAGCCGGCTAAAGGCCAGAATAAACAAGTATCCAATATGCAATGTAGTAATACAACTCAACAACACCAGGGAGCCTCTAGGGTAATAGCCAGAAAAATGATAGTGAGGAAGAAGAAGAATGAAGCTTCAACACATAAGTCATGGCGGGACTAAAGAGGACTCCCGAGCCTACATAAAACGTAGCATGGGCAACAAGTGATAGCGAGGAACTAACTAAGAAGCCCATGTAAAGGAAGGCTCTACCACCAAGTCATGATTAAATAATCGGCGAGTGAAATGGGTGTAATACTCATGACTTGATGGGATCGACCCTATGGCAAGTGATCAGAATCGAGGCTAGTATGAAAAATGCAACGGAAAGTGGATTCCCTAACCTATATGCCAGTGAAGATCATATACCTGCCATGACGGGTCAGCAGTCATGGATCAAAATCCGGAAAAATCTCAAAAATCGTCAAAATGTACCTGAAACATACCAAACTGGGCACTTCCAAGCATCCGGGTTATGCAGCTTAAGATAGATTGAAAAAATAAGCATAACAAATTTTTGCGAAAATTTTCAACTTTTTGGGCATAAATAGACAAATTACCTCATATTTGGTTCATTATTACATTGCTGATTTGGAAAAAAGTGCTCTGGAGAAAAAAGATTCCTTCGTCAAAACAGGAGCAATCGACCGTCGAATTCCACCAAATTTCTCAGGTTAGCTCTTAATTCATCCTGCTATTCATTTTGTCCGTTCATAAATTAAAATTTAGGAATTTTTCACTATAGAATCTCTTGTTAAAAATCACGGGTTTGCGCATACGCGGGTTGGTAATGACGAAGTCGCGTATACACGTGACTGTGCACAAATAAAGTCGCGTATGCACAGGCCCAAATGAAAAAAAGCGTAGCTAATGAAGGAATTATTGAAACTTTGCAGGATGACCATATCATGGAGAGAGCGTGAACACAGTGCAATTGATCAAGAATTCATGCAGGACCAAGCATCACTAAATATTCTTCGGAATTGTGGATTACTCAAGTTTTTTAAAATGCCAAATATGAAGAGCAATGTCCGGTTGCTCAAAATGCTTGTGAACTATTGGGAACTAGAAGAGGACTGCTTTATGATAGATCAGATGCCTGTACGCATTGAAGTGGAAGACATATATTTTATCACTGGACTCTCCCGGAGGGGGGAGCCAGTATACTTGCATGGTAAGCCTTTGGGAGGGCTCACCGTGGAAGATTACGTCCACGTGTACTGCGTACAGGGTTCCAAGAAAGTTGGAACTCAAATTGAAATCAAAGATTTAAGGGATTTGCACATGAAAATCCTCCTTTTCACCATTGGCAGAGTGGCAGGATCTGCCTCCCTACACCAGGCGTCCAGGACGCAAATGAGCATAGCAGTGGAATGCTTAACTCATGTATATGATTGGTGCTCAGCCCTACTGATGAACATGAAGCAACAATTGACCTCTATCCTCCAAGTAAAGACAAAACATTTTGATATGGTACAATTTTGATGACATTATTCTTTGAGAAGATTCCAGTACTAAGACCCAAAGTGATCTCTACCATCAGTAGCCCGAGAGACCCAAGAATTGCCCGCTGGGCAGACATGATTAAGAGATTGGGGGGAAGTGAAGTTCCCCGGACCACTTGGGATGATGAGTTCTTCCAATGGTGGAGAGAAAAAATCATCATTGTGGACAAATATCCCTATGCTGGGATGGACTTTCACGGCGATCCAGATCTTGTCCTGCCACCAGGCGCAGCATGGGTTATAGTCGGTAAGTTTACAATTTTTGACTTATATAATTTTTTTTGATTTTTTCAATATGTATGAAAAAATGTGAAAAAAAACATGTTTTTGATTGGATTCAAATGACTTACAATGTAAAAATGATCATGAAACAGATATTGGACCAGTTCGACCTGAGGGATGCCCAAGACATAAGTGTCGCAGGGGCGAAGTGGATACAGTAGATCCAGACAAAACCCTCCAGGCTGTACAGAGGAACTTGGAGGGATTAACCCGCCAAGTACCTATGTCTACAGTGGAAGATCTGCATGAAGCCATCCAGAGACAGGTGGTAGGAGTACCCCGTGACTGGGTACGGTTATTCCGCCGTGTAGCCACTGCGATCGTGTTCTATAGGAACACAAATTCTGGGCAGGGACCTCAGGAGTAGATATATATGATGTATCAGATGACTGTATATTTTTTGAGACTGAACATGATCAGGCATAAGCCCAAGTTTTTGTATGACCTATGGATCCAAATTTTTGTATAGTTTTGAACACTCTGATGATATATATACAACGATGTTTGATGTGATGTAACAAATGTATGAAAATGTATGATGTTTTTGATGATTAGATTTTATTGTATGGAATGATTAATGTGCCAATCAATTGCTTGATTAGCTAATGAGTCTGCCATCCAATTTTCAACTCGAGGAATATGAATGAAAGTTAAAAATTGAAATGATCTTTGTAACAAGCGTACCCTCAAGAACAACCGGAGTAAAAATGGATCTCGAACCCAATAAGTATTGTTCAACTGCGACACCACCAGCTGAGAGTCCAAGAAAACCACCAACGAATCAACACCCAAAGATATTTCCTCCGAGAGTAGATAAACAACTGCAGTGTATTCTGCTATGTTATTGGAAGCAGGACCAATGCAGACCCCTCTTGATACTAACAGCTGACCGGATGGATAATGAAGCACCCAAGCCGCGGAAGCTAAGTTCCGGGTGTGTCTACTAGCACCATCGACGAAACCAAAATGACTCATGACATCCAACACAACCTGCCAAAGCAGATCAAAAACATCACCATCCCATCAAAGATCGAAAATCAACCAGATATGTACAAAGAAAAAACTACTATATACAAAAGCAACATGCCAGGCCGAAGCCTAGGCATAATACTTCTTCAAATAGAGCCCATTTCTGGGCTCCGGCAACTCGTTCCCTTCAAAATCAACCAAGGTATATGCTCCTTTTTTAAGGACTTTTTTAATGATAAAGGGGCCATACCACATAGATTTAAATTTTCCTGCCCCCAGGGCATCTTTTTCTTGGGCATAGACCAAAACAAGGTCACCTTCCGAAAAAACCCTAGGCTTGACCGCCTTATCGTACTGAACTTTAACTCGGTTTTTATGCGCTTCATTCATCGTGGCGGCATCCCGACGCTGCTCATCGAGATGTTCCAGATGAAGGAGCCGTTCTTCAAGACTAGAAGTGTCAGGAAGAAGTTCAACAACTAATTTAAGAGAAGGAATCTCACATTCAATGGGAAATACGGATTCCAACCCATGCACTAGCTGAAACGGAGTAAAGCCAGTTGCAGTTTTCACTGACGTCCTGTATGCCCAAAGTGCAGGATATAGCATAATATGCCAGTTGGATCGAGCTTTATCAATTTTCCTTTGAAGAATTGTCTTCAAGGATTTATTCACAACTTCCACTTGCCCATTGGCTTGAGGATAATACGGAGATGAATGCTCCTGCCGGAAACCTAATTTTAGAGCCAACTCAGCCATCATGCTATTCTGAAAATGACTGCCATGATCAGTGAAAATCTCTCTAGGAATACCAAAATGAGCAATAACCTGGTTGAAAAGAAAAAGAGTTGCAGTCTCACCATCATTCCCAAAAGTAGGCATAGCCTCGACCCACTTCGTAAAGTAGTTTACTGCTACAATAATGTACTTGTGACCTTTAGTTGAAGGCAGGTTACAAGTAGTATAATAAATACCCCACTTTGTAAAGGGACCGACAGTAATGACTGGAAAAAGCGGAGCTGGATGAGCGCGCATTTTTCGAGTATAAACTTGACACGGATGACACTTTTTGACCAACTCCATACAATCTTTGAAAATCGAAGGCCAAAAGTACCCAGCACGCAAGATCTTTTGGGCTGTAGCAAGCCCAGATAAATGACCACCATAAGCTCCACTGTGGCAATCATTCAGCACAGCCTCAGCTTCTTCGAGAGTTAAGCAACGTCTCAGGATTGAATCAACCCCTCGACGGTATAAAGCATCACCAATAATCAAGTAATTCTTAGCCAAGTGACGCAACTTACGGCGCTCATCTTTCGAAAAAGTAGAGGGAAACTTCGCAGTCTGAAGATACACAATTATATCTCCATACCAAGGATCCTGTGGAGAGATAAGAAACAAATGTTCATCCGGGAAGGATTCATCATAGATCATTTCTTCTCCACAGGGAAACTCAGAGATCAATTCCGCGAAAACCAATGATTTCTTGGACTTGGCAGACATAAACTCAAGATCAAATTCCTGCAAAATCACAATCCATCTATTTTATTTTCCCCCAATCACTCGCCTACTGAGGACAAACTGAAATGGATTGGCTGTTGCCAAAACATAAGTTTTTCGAAGAATAATGTAATGCCGAAGTCGCTGCACAACATGAACAGCTACCAAAGCTAACTTTTCTATCAGAGTATACCGGAGTTCAGGTCCTACCAAACCACGACTAAGATAGTAAATAACATGCTCTGCAAGAGCATCATCCTCCTGAACCAGAACCATACCAATAGTAGATTCTGCTGCTGCCAGATAAAAAAGTAAATCCCTGCTATAATGAGGTGGACTCAATAAAGGAGAAGAGGTCAATGCTTTTTTCAAAGCATCGAATGAGCGTTGAGAGAAGTCATCCCAAAGAAATGGAACTCCCTTCTTCAAAAATCTCATAAATCCCTTGGTGACTTCAACATAATTTACGATAAATCTCTGAAGAAAATTAGACTTTCCTTGTAGACTTTGAAGTTGACGAACAGAGGACGGGGGAGGCAACCGAAGTATTGCCTCAACCTTGAAGGGATCTATCCTAATCCCTTCTCTAGACACAATGAATCCCAATAACCAACCGGATGTAACCGCGAAAACGCACTTGTTCGGATTCAACCTAATCTTATAGAAACGACACCATTCAAATATTTGACGGAGGTGAGTAGGATGATCCATCCTCTTTCGAGAATGAGCCCGCTGAAAGGTAGCCCCGGCATTTTTAAGACCAAAAGGCATCTTCTTGTATGAAAAAGTACCCTAGGGACAAATAAAGGCAGTCTTATGCTGATCTTCGGGACGGATAGTAATTTGATTATATCCAGAGAAACCATCCATGAAGGAGAAAATCTCATCATCGGCACACTCGTCAATGATCTGATCGATAAATGGTGTGGGGTAATTATCTTTAGGACATGCTTTATTTAGGTATCTGAAATCGATGCAAACTCGAATCGTTCCTTGCTTTTTATCTACCGGAACAGGGTTTGAAACCCATTCAGTCAAAGGAACAGGGAAAATGAATCCCGCCTTAAGCAGCTTCTCAACCTCAGCTTTGATAGCTACTGCCTTCCTAGGATTGACCGGACGAAGTTTTTGCCTCATAGGCTTAGCGTTTTCGTAAGTCTTGATCTCATGCTAGACAATAGATGGATCTATACCAGGCATTTCCTCATAAGACCAAGCGAATACATCCCTATACTCTTTAAAGAGCTCGGTGTAAATCTGAATCTCTTCACGGGAACATTCAGCTCTGATGAAGACATTCTCAATGATATTGGGATCCCTGGAAATGTTCACTGGGATAGTAGGAGAGATTATAGCCATGTTCCCTTCAGCATAAACCTGTGTTGGTGCTAAAGGGTTCAGGACTGGGCGAACAGGACCAGGAGACGGAGCACTTGGAAAAATCGTTTCAACTTCTCTCAAATCAGGTAAAAAGTAAGACCGATGATGCAAATCATCCCATGGTCTATCTATACCAGTCATAGCTTCCAGGATGGCCTCTTCAGATGGAAGATTGGTATCAAGGCAATCCTAGGCAGAAGAAGAACTAAGTGCCCAAGCCGGAGCCACATCTCCATCCAACTCTTCCGGTGAGAGAGGAGCTGGGATGGATTCTGCAGAGTCAACAATAGACTAATAAAAAATCTCTGCTGTAGACATTAGAAATTCCATTCCACCCACTTGACCTTCCACTAATGTGGCAGTAGGGGAAGGTAAGGTCCAAGGGTTAGAAAAATAATGAGTTCTGAAGAACTCTCTTCGAAGAGGAGCCTTGGAGGATGAAATTGCATTAATATGAACCGTAGGAGGAGGAATATCGAAAGTACCCATCTAAGAAGAATACATTCCAACTCCTAAATTCTCAACAGGCGCCTTGGTATTATCCAACTTTGGAACAGATGAGTCAGTAGACGCATTCGGGTCTACAGGAGAACAGTCCAGTTGATCCACTGTAACAATCCTCCCTTCGTGAGGGAAACAAATAATCCGAAATAATGAGGATGCAATGGCATCCATCTCATAAATCTAGTTTCTCCCCAACTGAAGGTTGTAGTCCAAGCTTGCATCAACTACCTCGACCTCTATATTCACATTTTTTCCGCCAACACAGATAGGCAAAGCTGGGACAATACCATGCAGTCTGTGAGAATGACCATCAAACGCAGTCAGAAGAGTGGTAGATGGAATAGCTTTGGGAGATCCAATCGTCTTCCAAAATGTGAGAGACATCACACACGTGGAAGCACCGTCATCAACAACCGTTCAAAAGATATTTCACTTCCGGTACGAGGATTTAATATGAAAAGCCATATGATGGGGAAGTCTCTTCTTAAAATTAGTCATATCAAATGTAATCAGAAGAGAATTTTTTGGATCAATAGCCCCAATGGCAGTGAGCAAAGCACTGCGCTGATCTAGACAAGACTAGAGCACCTCTAAAGCCGACATGGCACAAGGACTCTGTGCCAGATCTTCCCCAGCGGAGTCGCCAGTTCTGTTTCATGGAAAATCACCCTAGAGGTTTGTTGGGTCTAAACCTCCACAGAGAAGGGCATGCTATTCAGAAGGACTCACACACAACCATACTTGAAAGCAAAAAACTAGTTAACAACGATAGCAGAACTCACCCGAAGTCCTACGTTCGATGTAGATCCCGCAGGGTCCAAACCCCCAGCAACTCTCCTTCCGCTTTCAACCTAGAAAACAAGAAAGAACGTGCATGGAAACCTAGTTGTACAGCATATACTTCTCCTAAACGTTAGTGTAATCCATGTGAAACATTATATAAATCATAATAACTGCTTAAATGATAATCTTCTCACATATATAAATAAACATTAACACACGAGTTCAGGAACAAGATGGTTCTTCATTATCACGAACAGCATGTATAGTAGTAAGAGTGGAGAGATCACCTGAATCCTTCCACGATCTTCGAGCAGATCGTCGTCCGGATTCATCCCGCCCTTTCCTCGCTAAGATTCTTCCAAGACTTGTGCACTCGAGATGGCATATAAATGGATGAACATCTCCAGGAAACAAGGGTTTCCTGATATAAATCTGGGAAAGTGCAGGAGGCACGGGGAATCAGACTTGAACTGGGATTCCAACAGAGTATAATGTCTATAAAATTTCTCTCTCCCTTAGGCCATGCACATGAGGGGCTTTTATACTTCCTCAAAGTAGTTTCAATCAGTTGGAAACAGTTGGCCACGTGCTGCGGTGGTTGAAATACTAGAGTAACCATCAACCCAGCCTGAAAATAGGGATTTTTTATATATTTTTTAATGATTTTAATGGCATAAGCGGAAAAGCACATATGGACTCGCGTATACACGTGGAAAAGTCTGGGCATATCCGCGTATGGGGATTTTAACACGGTTTTTTAGTGAATTTTGTTCAAGTCTGTAGGAATGGGTGCCCAAAGCCATAAAAGCAATCATGAATCATATGAAGGTGAAAAATGATGCTATAACACCTAGGCAAAAAATATTGCCTTATACTTCTCGACGCTCCCATCAGCAGCTTGCTTCACTTTGTAGATCCATCTCAAACCTACCACTGATTTCCCTTCCAGCCTTGGGACAATCTCCCATGCACTGTTTCTAACAATTGAATCATACTCTTCTACCATGGAATATACCCATGCGGGATCCTCCACAGCTTCCTCGAAAGAGGATGGCTCTGTCACGATACACTTACTCATCAGAGCCATGTATCCAATAAATCGGTCAGGTGACTATCTCTATCTGTGCTATGATGTAGGAGCTCCTACATTTTGTGTTGCATCAAGATTCAGTCGCTCAGCTTCTATAGTGCGCTTCCGCCCTCTGATGTTTGGCACTGCATGAGTGTTTCTTCCACTCCATGAACCTCCTCTTATGGCTGATCCACATCTTGAGGCTCATATTTAGGAACAAGTAGCTCCTCATCTACATGCAAGTGTAGCTCCCTCTCAAGCGACAACTTCATGGCTTTCTCCTTATGAAATTTGATATCCCGTCGCACAACAATCATCCGACTGTCTGGAAAATACACACAATAATTGTGGGGTGTTTCGTTGTACCCCACAAATATCCCAACCTTTGCGGTCAGTTCCAGTTTCTTCCTGGCATCCTTCATCACATGAATGTAAACAGGTGAGCCTAAAATCTTCAAATGAGAAATATCAAGATTCTTACCAGAAAATGCCTCTTCAGGTGTACTCATGCCAAGTACTCTATGAGGATAATGGTTTTGCACATAAACCGTAGTGTTGCATGCCTCATCCCACAAGTGTATGGGAAGGCCCTGATAATGCAACATCACTCGTGCAGCACCCATGATCATTCTGTTCTTTCTTTCCGTGACCCCATTCTATTGTGGGTTATGAGGCGCTATGAGTTCTCTTCGAATTCCTTCTTTGTTGCAGAAATATTTGAATTTGCTAGAGATGTATTCACCACCATTATCACTCCTTAGAGCTTTCACCTGCTTCCCCGACTCTTTCTCAACTAGTGCCTTGAACTCACAGAACTTTGAGTATGTCTCGCTCTTCTTCTGCATGAAGAAGATCCAACAATTACGAGAAAAGTCATCAACAAATATCACATAATACCCGTGATTTGCTATTCAAGCAACCGAGAAAGGTCCACACACGTCTGTGTGAATTCTCTAAAGGATCGTCGATGCATGAATATCCTTCTCATGAAAAGTGGTCTTCACAAATTTTCCCAAAGTACATCCCTTGCACTGATCTGACTATGCAAGTGTACACTTGGGAAGCCCAGTAGAAATCTGCTGCAAAAATTTCAAAGCACCATGGTGAAGATGGCCCAATCTGCTGTGCCACAATTCTCCCTCATCTTGGCTCGCCACTCCTTCTACTTTGCCTGCCACTACTGCACAACCATATACCTATAATTGATAAATATTCTTAACTCGAATCCCTATCCTCCTGGTTTGACCAGTTTTTTTACTGCGCAGGAAGGATTTTCCCTCGCTAAAAACAACATCATAACCCTTGTCTTCCAACATCGCCACAGAGATTAGATTCTTCTTCAATCCTGGAACATGCATGACATCCTTCAAGATGAAAGGTTTACCAGAATCCCTCTCAAAGGAAATGGTCCCGATACCAGTCGCAATGTATCTACCATCATCGCCCATCTCGATGTGCACTCCAAGATCCTTTTCATCCATATCACTAAACAAATCTTTGTCTCCAGTCATATGGAAAGACGCACCACTGTCAAGAAACCACACCGATTCCATCACACTTGAAACCAAGCATGCAATCAAAAAAAAATCCAGCAAACTCCACAGTTCCACACAGAGATCTAGCAGCCTGCTTATTTTTCTTCTTCTATGGACAATTAGTGGCGAAATTCCCATGCTGGTGACAGTGAAAACACTTCACCTTGGACAAGTCTTGCTTCTTGCCTTTAGCTTTGGATTTGGAAGATTTATTCCCTTTTCCTTTCCTAGCTTTCGCAGCCAAAGCGCAATTTTCTTCATCTTCATTATTTGATGAAGATCCATCCCTGGTACCCCGCCTTATCTCCTCCTGCACAAGATCTGACCAAAGTTGCTCCCATCCCGGCAGTTTCTCCCGACCATTGACAGATTCCTTGTAGCTATGCCAACTCTTTGGAAGCCCAAGGAGAGCCAAGCTCACTAAGTATTCTTCCTCAACAGTAACCCCCACACTTCCCAGCTCATCCTTGCAGTGGAAAAACTTCATGAGGTATTTTGGTATACTGTCGCCTTTCTCCATTTTTATTTTTCTGAGCTTGTCTTTAAGCGCCAACTTCCTCTGGTCGCTTCTGCTTTGGAAAAAGTATGTCAAATCCTTCCACATTAAGAATGAAGTGGATTTACAGTGAAGGCTATACACAATGTGGTCCTTCACACCTTCCAACATAATTCTTTGACACTTTGCTACCTTCTTTTGCCATGCGTCAAGTGTGGCTGCATCGCTAGAAGTAGGCTTCGGAATATCAGCATCTATGAACTCCTTCAACCCATTATCATCCAAAACCACCTCCATCCTATCCTTCCATGCAATATAATTCGAGCTGCCATCAAGGGAATACTCCAATCACAATTCGTTGAAAAACATTTCAATGAATTCTCAACTTTGACACCAAGAAAACACTGTAGCAAATTCGAATTCCATCAGCACAAACTCAACCGCTTCAATAATTACAATATGCTCCAATGATCAACTTCTTCGACACCATGTATAAATTATATAACTTATGTGCTATATGTCCAAGATTCTCTTGATCTCACACTATTTTAACTTCATGCAATATACAGAATCTATTCCACCATTGATCATTTGCGGAAATTAAATCAAGATTGCAATGCACACATGAAACAATAAAAATTCACACATATTAACACAATGTTTTAATAAGAAATCCTGAATCTGAAAACCCCAACTATCTGTATATAATATATGTCATAGAGATCATGTAAAAATCCTCATACAAAGCTGATTATATCAAGCTCTCAATACAATACAATCGCTACACACTAATCAAGCCTGATCTTGCAAATCCATGCACCGACTTTTGCCACCTGCTAGCTTGCCTCTACTGTTCAATCCCTGCTTAAGAATGGCTCTAAATGAACTAAAATTACTCCAGCCTTGCTCACACAATCCTCATTGGCATCTCCACTAAGTGTTGGATGTAATCAATGCATCACTATAGTCACAACTGATAGTCACACTTGCTGTTTCACCTATCTCTCCACAGGTCTCCACTGAAACTGCCATGCACTGTAGTGAAATAATTTATTCTTCATTTGATTAATAGTTATTATTTAGTGAATTAATTATCTAATTAATTCACAACACTCTCACTAGTGTATCAATCAGTTAGACTAGATACAACTAGCTTAACTGAGTCTAACCGAGTTAAACTAAATACAACTCCACCAACTACTTCTCCAACTCCACCAAAATCTCTCACATGAGTTCTAATTGAAGTCCTCCATGCATTAGCTCTAGTAAACCATTAGGAATAGCGTAATTCCTTCAGTCAGTTGCTGTGCCACATCTGTGCACTTAACTGAAGTGCTCCAAGAGAATAAGATAATGTTTAGAGTCCAAATATTATTAAGAGCTAATAATATTTGACATATCTATTTTTAGACTGGCAAGCTAAAAATAGATTCCTCCCAATATGTATAAAAATAGAAGTCCATATATTTTTCCAACTTGAACAACCATCCATAAATAGCATCCTGCAACTCATAGAATATGATCGACATGTCTAAAAATAGACATAGTCTAAAAATAGACTTTGCGCCAAAAATAGCCTGCGGGAACACTTAGTGAAGGCTGATATTTTCACTAAGCTCATCATATTGTTGAATCTCAACATGTGAAACATCTACTGGGTGGATAAAAAAAGCAAATCAAAGGCTTAAACACCTAGAACTAAGAGAAATTATCCCTAGTAGAGTCGCCAGTTTGTTGGGCTAGAATTGTGAATTACAGATAAATCACGCTTCTCCAGATAGGTGCTACTCTAGAACAATAGGTGAAAGACTATACGACTATTTCTCCTAACTTAGAACAAATACACAAAGAGGATTGGAGGATTACTTGTTCAGTCGCTTCCAAATGGCTCCTTCTGTCGCTTCCACTGCAGTTTCAAATTCAAGTGGTTTGTGAGCTGAATGCTTCCTACAAGAAAGAACACTGAAACAACAGAAGATGCAATAACATATATATCTATTCAAGCTAGTTAGCTAAATCTGTAAATCATAAACCATACACATCAACTAAGATCTTGAAAGCCAATATAGATGCATATAGGGAAAAATAAGTAGTACTCTTTATTGATGATAGAAGGAGAGGTTACAACCTAGTGACTGATTTGAAGTGACCTTCTAGCAATGATCCCAAGCCTCATCATTGTATAAATCTCTCCAACAGTAGCTTCACAAATCTAGCTCTCAATTGAAATTCTCTAGCATTTCTCTATTCAAATTCTTCCTCCTCAAGCACTTAGATCTGTGCTCAATTTATAGATGAACTGTAGGTTGTTTTGCAATCAATAACTTTCCAAAAATAGGCAAGACACGTTTCTATTCATGTAGATGTCAAATGGACACTTGAATATGAAGCTTAATAGATGTGAACTCTTCTAGAAGGCACTGGCCAAGCAGAGATTCCAGAACAATGAGAATTTCGCTCCCAATGTGACCAACGCACCTGTGAATGTTGGGAAGTGCTTTGCAGAGCAGCCTTGCATGGGGCTACCTGCATATGAAACACACTTAGGCCTCTTAGAGCCTACGTTGGTGAGCTCTCATATGTTATATAATAATATTCAAACCATGGAAACCTTTGCTTGATGGAAGTCTTTCTTGATTTGTCTTGTTTCTTGTCTTAGGGCATGTAGCAACTGAAATGATAGGGAATGATAGACCCTTGATCATTGTTCCTGGAGATGATGCCCAATTAACCAGGTCATTGGCAATAGTGCCCAAATTTACCTATAACAAGAATATAAAAAGACCGTGTTTTCTTTTGATGCAAGCCAAATCCATCCTATTGATTAGATGTACATGCATAGACAATCTGGAGAAATTCTCTTTTCAACAATGACAAATACAGTTGTTGTAAATATTGTCATTGATGGAAAAGGAGCACAAAGGAGTAGCACCAAGATAAGGGAGCAGATCAAATTTAGATGGAATTGTTGCAGAGATGTCACATAGGGTTTAATGTATCAGTGGGTTGCGGTTGCCCATTTGGGGCTTTTACTGTAATGGAAAATGATGGATAAGAACCACAAAAATTGAATATAGAGGTTAAACAATAGAAGAATTGATTGTGAGGATTTTGGCCTCTGTTTTAATAAATTGCAAAATTTTCTTTATCTGTATATACTTGGCAAATTTCCCGAAGGGTTCATCTCTTTGAATTCATTGAATTTATGGTCTTTCTGTGTAGATTATGAAGTGTGTAGAATTAAATTCTATGTAAAGGAGTGGAGGAGGATTTGAATGTTTGTTAGCCTTTGTGTAAAGATGGAGAAGGAAGGTTCCAGAGAAATCGAAGTTAAAACTAAAATGCAGCGGAAATCCAGCTTCAAATGAAATTTAAACAGAGTTTGCAGGTTAAGTGGTTTTGAAGGAAACCAGACACTGTTGTTGCACAGCCTTTGAGTTGCGAGAAATTTTTTCCCATTTCAAATGCGATCGAATGATATTGCGACACGTCACGAGCACAATACCAAAAATTTTGCATTGTTGTTGGGTGATAAAGTTCTGGGGTCGATTGAATGCGATTGCCATCCAATTAGATTTGTGGAAGATCCGACAGAGTTCGTGTTAAAATCTGCGTGGGAGTTAAAAAAAAGTGACGTGAAATGACATGGCAAGGTGACATGGCACGATGACATGGAGATGACGTGGACCTGGCCCGCATATCGCAAATTGCAAGATCGGAGGGGTGACGATCGTAAGAGAAAAGTTGCGATGTGAAGTATAGAAGCGATGCGATGTGATGATGCGAAGGGACATGTGGTGGCACAATGAAATATCGCACATCGGTGATGCTTATGTGATAAGAATTCATAATTTATAGAACTTTCCATGCGAACAATGAATGCGATGCGATGGAGGTGATGCGAAGTTCATTGCATATCGCAGATCGCAAAGCTCAGGAGAGATATCGCACAATCTTAGAATTCATGTGAGTTGCGATGAAAAGTAGCGATAAAATCAAGTGGGACCCGATCGCATATCGCTCATCACAAGCCCAGGACAAAGCGCGATAAAGGAGCTGGATGCAATGCAGCTCAGAACCATTATTTAAGAGATTTCAAGTCCAGGTGTATATGATTTCCCTTTGTAAATTGCATCAGAAAGAAAAGAAGCCATATAGCAAAGAATGTTTGAAATTTCGAAGTGCGATAAAGTGAAAACCATTGGATCATGGAGTAGAGATCTATGATGCAGATTAGAAGTGCTAATTTGGGCATAAACAAATGTGGAAGATTGGTGGAAACGAAAAATTTACGAAAGTATAAGGTTTCCCTTTGAGAAATCTCATCAGGAGAATGAAAGAGCAACATAGAAACAAAGAAAAAGAGAAATAACTGAAACGTCGAGATACAGCCTGGTGGGACCCATCACACATCGCATATTGGGAGATCAGATGGATGAAGGCACATGGGATATCTGAATCTCCGAAGTACGATATGGAGAGCGGAGGCGATAAAGATCAAAGCCGAAGCCTAAAGCATTTCAAGTCCGGGAGTATGTGGATTTTCCTTTGTAAATCGTTTCAAAGAGAAAAAGGAGGATTATAATGTAAAACAAAAAGGAAAGTATGAATGCGGGTAGAAAGGCTCGGGTAAGGACTTGACATAGAGAAAAGGATATAATCGAATGTTTAGAAGAGCGGTGAAGGTTGAACGATGTGGGCACGAGAAAAAGAGGCATGGTCGAGCAAAAGGAGATATGATGACACTGTTAGAAACACAATAGAATGGGTCAAGTCAGAAAAAATGAGCAGTTATGCAGTAGAGCTAGAATACAACAACAGAAACTGAAAAAACAGTGACGATAGTAGAAAAGACAAATATATGGCTAACCAAGAGCTGAAAGGGATGAGTAAAATGTATTATTGTATCTCTAAATGTAAATGATTTAATTATTTTTATTTTATGTGATGCAATGGCAAGTCTCCATGGGCATAAAAAAACTCCATTGTAATACATTCTGAATGTGCTAGACAAGAAAATGAGAAGGGGGAAGGCAAAGAGTCATACTTGTTCATTTCAAATTCCCTATGGAATGCAAACAGTTATGAGGTGATCCCTATAAATAATGTTACCAGCATATGCATAGGGAGAGATATAATGGAGAAAGAGGTCAGAGAGTGTAAGAAGAATAAGGAGAAGAGAGAGGAGTTGTGAAGATCCAGAGATGATATAAAGAAAATTTGAAGACTGGAAGGACAACAGTAAAGAAGGAGGAAAACAGATCTGATATCCAAGTAAATCAGCATATGATTTTCTTGTACAGTGAGGAAGTTGGTGCTTCCATATCAAGTTGTAGCTTGATAGATGTCCAGTTGTAGCTGGCTGAGGTAGAAGCTTCCTGTAGGCTGTAGCCTGCAGAAAATATATGGGAGTTGGAGCTTCCTTGCAAGTTGTAGCTTGCAGAATTGAGGTAGTAGCCTCCTGTAGGTTGGAGCAGTGGTGAGAGGGAGTTGGAGCTTGCCTTTACATCACAACAATAATAAGATGTGGTTTTCTCCTTTATGGGTTTCCACTTATATCTGTTTTCTATGTGCATGATGATTATATGTTGATATTCTGTATTTAATCTACTTAATACCTGCTGCTCACTTATTAAGATTGTTGTTCCATTGTATATTAAGTTGATCATGAAATGAAGATGTAAATAAGTGTAAAAGAAAGTTTTACAAGACCATGAATGCTTTAAACTGATTCACCTCCCCCCTCTCAGTTTAACCAAGGGTTCAACAATTGGTATCAGAGCAGGTTCCTTCTGTATCAGTTTAACAACTGGAAGGAGATCCTAGGTCCCCAAGATGGCTAGTCTAGAAGGATGCTTAAAAAATAAAGCCCCTTTGTTCACTGGTACAAATTAGGCCTTCTGGAAAATTAGAATGAGGACGTACATAATGTCTCTAGGAATAGAAGTTTGGGCTACTGTGGAATTTGGATATACCCCAAAGGAGTCTAACTCAGAGAAAGATGCCAAACTAGATTTTGTAGCTAATGCAAAAGCCATGAATGCTCTCTTAAGTGGTTTGTGTGAGGCAGAATTTATCAAAGTAATGCACAAAAAGACTGCCAAAGAAATAAGGGATACATTAGAAAGTATCCATGAGGGAGATAAAAAGGTGAAGGCTGCCAAGTTGCAAGTCTATAGAGCTCAATTTGAAAATATAAAAATGAATGAAGAAGAATATGTTGCCAGATTATTATTAAGGGTTGCAAAAATTGTAAATAACATGAAAGCTCTAGGAGAAACCATTAGAGAATTTGTAATTGTAAAAAATATATTGAGATATTTACCATCCAGGTTTAACCCCAAGGATTTTTCCATAGAAGAAATAGCTGATTGGGAAACATTCACCATGAACCAATTACTTGGAAACTCAATAGCCTATGAGATGAGACTTCCACAGAGGAAGTCAAATGTGAGGGAGGCAGCCTTTAAGACAGAGAAGAGCAAAGAAGAAAAAGAAGATACATGCTCCTTCTCTGATGAAGAAGAGGCCAAATTTTTTAGAAGATTGGATAGAGGCTCATGCAAGTATAAAGGTAAACTTCCATTTAAATGCTTTAACTGTGCAAGAGTTGGGCACTATGCATCTAAGTGTCCTCTTAAGAAAACAAAGAATTAGACTCAAGAGACAGAGAAAACCAAAACAAATAACTGGAAGAAAGAGAAGAGATTCAATAGAATATCATTTTATGCTCAGCAAGATAGTAGTGCATTTGAAAACTCAGACGAATCCTCAAATGAAGAAGGAACCTCTGAATTTGTGTTGATGGCCAAGGAAGAGTCTGAAGGATTCCTTCTAGAAGATGAGGAAGAAGGTGAGGTAGATCTTGAGGGGGAGCTAAGAAGTGCCCTAGAGGAAATAGACAGACTTAAACTCAAGTGCAGAAAACAGAAAGACATTCTCCTCAAATGTGTAAAAAAGGTACCAAATTCAGAAGACCTAATTCAATTGAAAGTAGAACTTGAAGAGGCTAAGAAGGTGGAAGACATTCTGCTAAAGCAAATTAAAGATAAACATCAGGAGCAAGAGAAATTAGAAGAAGAAGTGGTATGGCTGAGAAAGAAACTAGAAAACACCCGAAGGGAATTTCCAATGAAGACTCCTCGAATGATAAGCACTGAACAGTTGGACATGATTCTAAATGCTTAAAGGTCACCTCTCATAAAGGCTGGGATAGGATATGAAGGAGAAACCAGTAAGTCCAAGGTAGAAGATAACAAGAATATCATTTTTGTAAAAGCTATAAAGGATAATGAAACAGCTTAAAAAAGGAACCACAGAAGCAGAATCCAACAAGAACTTGATGTGTGATGAAACAAACAGAAACAATCAGCAACATCAAGAGACAAAGAATGAGAGGAAGAAGCAAGTAGTTTCAAAAAGTTCAATTGTTCCTGAAGATTAATTGAACAAGTTCGGAAGATCTCAAAGGAAATTATTTCCTCCTATGAGAAATGTTACTTGTTTTTCCTGTCACAAACTGGGACATATTGCTGCATACTGTCAAACAAAGATAATCGGTTTCAACCAGCAAAAGATGTAGAAATTGAAAAGACTACCTCAAGCAAACAAATGGAGAGGACAACCCTACACCAGGTACACTAATCGTTTCCATGGGTATTGTTTTTATTGTAAGGGGTTTGGCCATAAAGCCATGGAATACAGAACGTATGGACAAAGACTGATGCTTAAAACCCCAAGGAGATTTATGAACAATGGAGAGTTCGCTTGTACACATAATCCATTTAAAAATATAATCAAATGCTTTGTATGCCATCAAATCGGACACATTTCTTCCAAATTTCCTCTGAAAGAATGTGGTCCATCTTCTCAGAAAAGGTGCCAAACCAATAGCTTCCTGCAGTGGAAAAAGAAGTTGAATAAGTGCGACCTGGCTCTAATAGCCCAAGATCAGAAAAGCCAATGGTATTTGGATATTGGATGCTCAAAGAATATGATTGGAGATAGAAACAAGTTTGTAATCTTTGATGAAAAGAAATCTGGAAATGTAACATTTAGCAATGATAAAGCAGGGAAAATCAAGGGAAAGGGCTCAGTTAGTCTGAATAATTGAAGAGGAAAGGCTCAAGATGTACTATTTGTGGATGGGCTGAAAGCCAATCTTCTAAGCATCAATCAAATGTGCGATAAAGGCTGTGAGCTCCTTTTCAGAGCCCAAGATTGTGAGGTAAGATCAAGCACCACAGGAAAGACCTTCATCAAAGGTGTTAGAACAGAAAGTAATGTCTATATAGTGGAAGAAGAGAATGAAGCTTGCCACATAAGAAAACTTGATGAATCATGGTTATGGCATAGAAGACTGGGACACCTAAACTTTGACCACATCATCAGTTTGAGCAAGAAGAATGTAGTCAGAGATATGCCATCAATAAAGAAGTCGTCAAATACCATATGTAAATCCTGCCAACTGGGCAAGCAGACCCGCATATCTTTCAAGACCAAAGAGATACTTTCTACAAGTCGGCCTTTTCAGCTTGTACACATGGACCTGTGTGGACCTTCAATAACTAAAGCACCAAGAGGAGAATCTTATTTCATGCTGATAATAGATGATTTTTTCAGAATGATGTGGGTATAATTTCTCAAATATTTATCTAAAGCACCCGATAAGTTCAAGATATTCAAGGCATTGGCAGAAAATCAAACAGGATGCAAGCTAAAGTGCATAAGATCAGACAGAGGAGGTGAATTCACAGACTATGATTTTGCAGACCTATGCAATGAGCATGGGATAAAACAACAATTTACAATTGCAGGTACTCCTCAACAGAATCGAGTGGCAGAGAGGTAAAACAGGTCAATACAATATATTTCCAGAGCAATGATGCAAGAAAGTAACATTCCCCAAACCTACTGGGTAGAAGAAGTACACACAGTTGTTCACATTCTCAACAAGCTCATCTAATACCAAATTGTGATAAGACTCCTTACGACTTATGGCATGGTAAACCAGCATCAATCAAGCACTTTAGAATCTTTGGAAGCAAGTGTTTCATAAAAAATAATGATGAAAAACTGGGGAAGTTTGATGCAAGAGCTGATGAAGGAATATTTTTAAGATATGCATGCAAGAGTAAGGGTTACATGTGCTACAACAAAAGACTGCACAAAATTGTGGAAAGCATTGATGTAAAATTTGATGAAGATTTACCAAACAGAACAAGAAGCACAAGCTACACCAATCCTCCAGACGATCATGAAGCTGAGAACCAAGACAATGATTAACATAGAAAGACAATAGAAGATATTGAATTAAACTCAAAAGGTCCCTCAAGACACACTCAAAATAACCATCCATAAGATCAAATCATTGGGGACAAGAGCGTGGGAGTCCAGAAAAGAAGACAGCTTGATGAACAGACAGAAGAAGTATACCTAGCCATGCTATCTCAAATAGAGCCTAAGAAGTTCGAAGAAGCCAACAAAGAAAAAAACTGGGTAAATGCTATGAATGAAGAACTGGACCAAATTGAGAAGAAAAATACCTAGGAATTAATTCCAAGACCCACTGGGAAAAATTTCATTGGCACAAAATGGATATTCAAGAATAAGATGAATGAACAAGAGTAGGTAATTAGAAATAAAGCCAGAGTTGTATGCAAGGGATATTCACAAATTGAAGGTCTTGATTATGATGAAACCTTTGCCCCTGTAGCTAGAATGAAAGCAATCAGAATGTTTTTGGCCTTTGCATGCTATCATGATTTCAAGTTATATCAAATGGATGTGAAGTATGCCTTCCTAAATGGAGATATAGAGGAAGAAGTCTACATGGAACAACCTGAAGGATTCTCATTAACAGATTAACATGACTATGTGTGCAGATTAAAGAAAGCCTTATATGGTCTGAAACAAGCTACTCGTGCATGGTATTCAAGGCTGGACAAATACTACAAAAAAAAAGGATTCAAGAAAGGAGGAGTAGACAACAATTTGTACATAAAGGCTAATTAAAATCAACTCTTAATTGTAGTAGTGTATATAGATGACATCATGTTTGGAAGCAACAAAGATGAGTTAGCAAAAGGATTTTATGAAGAAATGAAATCAGAGTTTGAGATGTCAATGATTGGAGAGCTCACCCTCTATTTAGGACTTCAAATTCAACAAAATAACACAGGAATATTCATTTTGCAAGAAAAATACTTAAGATAAATGTTGAAAAGGTTTCAAATGGAAGACTGCAAACTTGTGTCAACTCCCATGATCATTGGATGAAAACTATGTGCTAATTATGGATCAACAGATGTAGATAAAAAACTTTACAGATCCATGATATGAAGTCTGTTATACCTAACAGCTTCTAAACCAGACATTATGTTGGCGGTAGGACTTGTGGCAAGATATCAAGCAGCACCAAAACAAAATCATTTACTTGCAATCAAGAGAATATTTAGATATCTACAAGGTACTTCACATTATGGCCTATGGTATCCAAAAGGAAAAAGCTTCACATTGACAGCATACATAGATGCAGATTGGGCCAGTTGTGTGGATGACAGGAAAAGCACAAGTGGAGGTGCATTTTATTTGGGAAAAAGTTTGGTGGCACGGCTAAGCAAGAAGCAAACTTCTATCTCTCTATCTACAGCAAAAGCAGAATACATAGCAGCAGCATCATGTTGCACACAAGTAATGTGGATGAAACAAACTCTCCAATACATGAAGGTAAGCATTGATGAACCTATTTCTATCAAATGTGTCAATACAAGTGCAATAAGTATATCAAAAAATCCTGTACTTCATCCAAAAAAAAAGAACATCCCAATAAAGTACCACTTCCTCAGAGAACAAGTAGCACAAAAATTAGTAAAGTTGGAATATGTACCAACTAAGGAACAAACAACAGACATATTCACAAAACCTCTTGCTAAAGAACCATTCAAATATCTAAGAGACAAGCTAGGTGTACTGTCTATAGATGTTACTCTCTGATATGATGAAAAAAAACCAAATAATAATAATAATATTAATAATAATAATAATAATAAGGGTTGCATACAAGAAATGGGATCAGAACATAAGTCTAGTGATCGTCTGTATGAGTCAAGAAAGCATCATTCCAGGGGGAGAGCAGTCAATAAATTGTCACAAAAGAGCTAGAGCAATGGAGCAGTGCATGGAACAGGTCCTCAAGATCAAATTATTATGAAAAGATAGAAACAACACTAGGAGAAGTGCAACCCTTTGCATTTGATGTCAAAGGGGGAGGAAAAGCAAACAAAAGAAGAAAGGGTCTTCTAAAAGGCAAGCAGAGGAAGTCTTGGAGGAAGCATTGGAGTATTGCCATAAATGCCAAAGGGGGATACTATTGGAAATATTGTCATTTATGGCAAAGGAGCACAAAGGAGTAGCACCAAGACAAGGGAGCATATCAGATTCAGATGGAATTGTTGCACAGATGTCACACAGGGTTTAATGTATTAGTGGGTTTTGGCTGCCCATTTGGGGTTTTTACTGTAATGGAAAACGATGGATAAGAACCACATAAATTGAATATAGAGGTTAAACCATAGAATAATTTATTGTGAGGATTTTGGCCTCTATTTTAATAAATTGCAGAATTTTGTTTATCTGTATATACTTGGAAAATTTCCTGAAGGGTTCATCTCTTCGAATTCATTGAATTTATGGTCTTTCTGTGTAGATTGTGAAGTGTGTAGAATTAACTTCTATGTAAAGGATTGGAGGAGGATTTGAATGTGTATTAGCCTCTGTGTAAAGATGGAGAAGGAAGGTTCTAGAGGAATCGAAGTTAAAACTAAAATCCGGTGGAAATCCGGCTTCAAACGCAATTTAAACAGAGTTTGCAGGTTAAGTGGTTTTGAAGGAAATCGGACAATGTTTTCGCACAACCTTTGAGTTGTGAGCATTTTTTTCCCATTTTGAATGCGATTGAATGATATTGTGACATGTCACGAGCACAATACCACCCATTTTGCATTGCTTTTGGGTGATAAACTTCTGGGGTTGATTGAACGCGATTGCCATCCGATTAGATCTGTGGAAGATCCGACGGAGTTCGCGTTAAAAGCTGTGTGGGAGTTTAAAAAGGTGACATGGAAATGACATGGAAAGGTGATGTGGCACGATGACATGGAGATGATGTGGACCTGGCCTGCATATCACAAATTGCAAGATCGGAGGGGT
Source organism: Pinus albicaulis (assembly GCA_034641835.2). Taxonomy (NCBI): domain Eukaryota; kingdom Viridiplantae; phylum Streptophyta; class Pinopsida; order Pinales; family Pinaceae; genus Pinus; species Pinus albicaulis. Next base: position 1,610,810,181 of record CM076579.1, read on the forward strand.
GAAGATCGTAAGAGAAAAGCTACGATGCGAAGGACAGAAGCGATGCAATTTTCCGATGCGAAGGGACACATGGCGGCACAACGAAATATCACACATCAGCGATGCTTATGTGATAATAATTCGTAAGTTATAGAAATTTCCATGCGATCGATGAATGCGATGTGATGGAGGCGATGCAAAGTTCATCGCATATCACAGATCTCAAAGCTCAAGAGATATATCACACAATCTTATAAGTCATGTGAGTTGCGATGCGAAGTAGCGATAAATTCAAGTGGGACCCGATCACATATCGCTCATCGGAAGCCCAGGACAAAGCACGATAAAGGAGCCAAATGCGATGTAGCTTAGAACCATTATTTAAGAGATTTCAAGTCTGGGTGTATATGATTTCCCTTTGTAAATCACATCGGAAAGAAAAGGAGCCATATAGCAAAGAATGTTTGAAACGACGAAGTGCAATAAAGCGATAACTGTTGGATCACAGAGTAGAGATCCACGATGCAGATTAGAAGTGCTAATTTTGGCATCGATAAATGTGCAATATTGGCGGAAACGAAAAATTCACGAAAGTATAAGTTTTCCCTTTGAGAAATCACATCGAGAGAATGAAAGAGAAACATAGAAATGAAGAAAAAGAGAAATAGCTGAAACGTCGAGATACAACCTGGTGGGACCCATCGCACATTGCATATCGAGAGATCAGATGGACGAAGGCACATGGGATATCTGAATCGTCGACGTGCGATATAGAGAATAGACGCAATAAAGATCAAAGTTGAAGCCTAAAGCATTTCAAGTCCGAGAGTATGTGGATTTTCCTTTGTAAATATTTTCAGAGTGAAAAAGAAGGATTATAACGTAAAACAAAAAGGAAAGTATGAACGCCGGTAGAAAGGCTCGGGTAAGGACCCAACACAGAGAAAAGGGCAGTATCGAATGTTTAGAAGAGTGGTGAAGGTTGAACACTGTGGGAACGCGAAAAAGAGGCATGTTCGGGCAAAAGGAGATATGATGACACTGTTATAAATGCAATAGAATGGGTCAAGTCGGACAAAATGAGCAGTTATGCAGCAGATCTAGACTATAACAGCAGAAACTGAAAAGACAGTGATAGCAGCAGAAAAGACAAATGTATGGTGAACCAAGAGTTGAAAGGGCTGAGTGAAATGTATTATTGTATCTCTAAACATAAATGATTTAATTATTTTTATTGTATGTGATGCAAAGGCAAGTCTCCATAGGCACATAAAAACTCCACTGTATTACATTTTGAATGTGCTAGACAAGAAAATGAGAAGGGGGAAGGCAAAGAGTCATACCTGTTCATTTCAAATTCCCTGTGGAATGAAAATAGTTATGAGGTGATCCCTATAAATAATGTTACCAGCATATGCATAGGTAGAGAGAGAGAATGGAGAAAGAGGTTAGAGAGTGTAAGAAGAAGAAGGAGCAGAGAGAGGAGTTGTGAAGATCCAGAGATGATATAAATCAAATTTGAAGGCTGGAAGGACAACAGTAAAGAAGGAGGAAAATAGAGTTGATATCCAGGTAAATCAGCAAATGATTTTATTCTACAATGAGGAAATTGGTGCTTACATATCAATTTGTAGCTTGATAGATGTCCAGTTGTAGATGGCTAAGGTAGGAGCCTCCTGTAGGTTGTAGCCTACAGAAAATACATGGGAGTCGGAGCTTCCTTGCAAGTTGTAGCTTGCAGAATTGAGGTAGTAGCCTCCTGTAGGTTGGAGCCTACAGAAAATCAGTGGTGAGAGGGATTTGGAGCTTGCCTTTGTATCACAACAATAATAAGATGTGGTTTTCTCCCTTATGGGTTTCCACTTATATATGTTGTCTATGTGTATGATGATTATATGTTGATATTCTGTATTTAATTTTCTTAATACATGTTGCTCACTTATTAAGATTGTTGTTCCATTGTATATTAAGTTGATCATGAAATGAAGATGTAAATAAGTGTAAAAGAAAGTTTTACAAGACCATGACTACTTTAAATTGATTCACACCCCCCCTCTCAGTTTAACCAAGGGTTCAACAACATCTATGTCACTCTCCAAACTCAAGAATGCATTGAAAAATGTTCAATCTCAAATCAAGATTGAGAAGCTCTCTTCCTTGGCCAAAGATAAAAAACTTAAATCTTTGGAGGACCTTGTAGTCAAGGTTGTATATGATCCAAAATATTGCAAATAAGTTGAAGAAATTATTAAGAATAAGAATGTAGACATCTCCGCTATGTGAAAACAACTCAAATTTCCTTCAACTAATTATCCACAGGTGAAAGAAATTGTAGAAAATGAATACAACAAGAATGAAATGATCATATTGATCATTGAGAAAAACATTCAAATAAGAAAAATGGAGGAATCGATTGAAGAGTTGTTAAAGGAGAAACAAGCAGTACAGGTGGCTACTGATTCAAATACATTAGTTCAAACATCTTCTGCAGGTACAGAGTCTTCAGCATCATTGACAACAATGATACAACAAAGTTAACACAAGATTTGGCTATTCAGATGCAGGAACATGAGAAATTGCAGCAAAGGTTTCAGATTCTAGAATCATAGAAGATCAGAAATGATACTTTATATATGGAGGAAAAGCAAAAGTCACATAATTTGGGACTCAAGGTTAAAGAACTGAAAAGTGAATCTTTAATAACAGGGACATTGGCTGAAGCCAAGAAGAATATTTGGGAAGACATCAACAAATCTATGACAGAGGTATGGCCATCCATACAGATAATTTTTGAACAGCAAGTGCTCATCACCAAGTGAAAATCAACCATAGAAGAACAAAAATAAAATCTCAAGAAAAATCCAAGTGAAGCTACTATCATGATCAAAGTTTTGAACTCAAATAATAAAGAAGAATTAGAGGATATAAACATACTAGAAAAAACTACAACAATCTTAAAATTTAGGAAAGTCTTACAGAAGAGGAATTTAATCATCTAACTTCAAACAAAATGTGAAGCTTTGAATATTGTTGTTCAATGGTTTCATACAAAGTTTAATGTTTTGAATCATAAATGACTACTAGGATTGGTAGGTATAGATGATAAGTTGATTAAATTAGAGGATTATTGTAAGAAGTTATATACTATTGCAGTGCATAAGTCTAAATTTGCAAGGATTAAAGGGAATATTACAGGGAAATCATTTTTAGAGGCTTTGTAGTTTGATTTGACCATTCAACATCAAATCAAACATTTGTTCATTCAGAAGCCTACTTTCAAGAGATATACAGAGATGGATGAAATATTTGGAAAGATGATAAGTGTAGAAATCCCAAGTGAAGAAAAATGGGATAAATTTTGTGAGACCATTGAGTAAAATTATGATATTTACAACATGCCAACACAACCTATTTTCAAGGGCCCATTGATCAACAACTTCCATAAAAAACATCACAATCATCAACAGCTTCCATGAGAATAGAGACACATCATCTATCTGTTTCCTTCTTCCATTATATTCTATTCTATTATTGTAATCAATTTAAGATATTTTTGAGTTTTAGAAATTAGTATAGTTAAATATCATTACTAGTTATTAAGGGTTGCACCCTTGGATAAGCAAATTTTTGTAAGAAGAATTGTACAAGTTTTTCTATCATGAATAATAGAAGAAGGATTCTGATTGTCTCATACAACTTTGTTTCTTCTGTGAGTTTTTCCTATTTTCATTACATTTTGTCTCTACATATGTTTAATTTTTATCAATATAATTAGGTGATATTAACTGTTTTTCAGTTACCTTACAATTCCTCCTGAAGTTATTATTAATATAAAGAATGATTTACTTAACAGTTTGTTGATGTAAGTCCCTTTCATATATAAATTGTCAACATCTTGATAATGTTAAATGTATTCTGTTGAACTTTAGACATTGTTTAAAGGTTTTCAAACTTATGATTAATTAAAGCATTCAATATGAACATTTGGTTATCATATCTTCTTACATATGTCTTCTTAACCATTTACAAAATCTTAAATCACCATGTGAGATAAACGAGCAACCCTTAGTCTTATTTTATGATATTATCTAAAATATTTAATTAAAACTATTTGTAAAATTTATTTTATACATTGGTCATCCAAAATTTCAAAAAAAAACAAAACATTATAGATTATTTGGCATAATTATTGACCCCAATTATCTCAAATGGCAACATCAATTTGGCATCGTTGTTGGGGACTCCAATTTGATTTGTTTTCCCTAGGACAATGATAAAACCCTATTCCTTTAAAGGTGATTAAAGGTCTAGTTAGGTCAAAATATTTCACCTGGTGACTTTAGTGAACCTAAGAGGGCTCCTTTAAGGCATACCAGGCCTCATTCAGACTTAGAAATTGTCTTACCTTTATCAGATCCAAAGAAACGGGTAAGACAGGCTTCTTCCAGAAGAAGACATCAAACCTCTATTTTGCCTCTTAGTAGGAGACCACAATAGTTCCCGATCCTTTTAGATCTAGACCTATTCCTATAGAATCAAAAGATATACCTCTTAGAGTACAAGATTTAGTATCCAAAGGAGTGGATTTTCAATTAGCCTTGTTAGTTCATTATTTCATAACACGCTTTGGATCTAAATTTACCTGGATTCAAACCTACTGATTTCATTTCCCCTGTCACATACTCTGCACCATCTAATTCACACCAACCAAAATATCTCTTTTCTCTTTATTCCAATCCTTTATTTGAGCATAAACAAGGAGAAGAAGATGTTCAAAATTTGGTCATTTTAACTCCTTTAATATCCCAAAGAAGGTCTTCCATCACATTTCATTATCCACCTCATTCTCCACCTCATTCATCACCTCCTTCTTCCCCATATTCACCTTCAAACTCTACTTCTTCTTCTACAAACACCAATAATCAGTCTTCTACATCTACATCTTCAAGTATGGATGGTTTTAGACCAATTGTACAAGCAAGATATGCTGCCCTATTAATCCCTAATCTACTTAATGATTTTCCTGCTGGGTATCTAAAACATCTCCCTAGATTTAATGGAGAAACTGGTTTGTCAGCTGAAGATCATCTAGCAGCATTTCTAGATTTTGATGATAACATGCACATAGAACATGAAAATATTTATATGAGATTGTTTGTGCAATCTCTAGAAGGAACTGTTAGGATTTGGTTTAGACAACTAGCAACTCATTCTATTAGATCTTGGGAGGAAATGACCAATATCTTTAAAAATCAATGGGGAGTGAAAAAGGACCTTGTTTATTTCTTAACATAATTTGAAGAACTTAAAATAAATTATGGTGAACCAGTAGTTGATTTCATCAAAATATTTAATAAACTTTATCACAAGATGTCTCCTTATTATAAACCTCCTGTAGCAGCAGCTAAGGTTATATTTTCAAAAGCCTTTGAATATGACTTTGTTTTCATGTTAAGAGAGAGAACAGACCGAACCTTAGATTACATGCAAACACATGCTATAGAGGTTGAAGAAAATAGGTCTGCCTCAGCTAAGCTAAAATCCAAAGCTGAAAAAGCCCAAAGAAAATTAAAATCAAATCAAGAAGCTTCTTCTTCCTCTAAATCTAAAAATGAAGATGAAAAAATAGATGAAATTACATCACTTCTTAGAAACCTTTCAAATAGGATTTCTAATATTGAAACACAACCTAGAATAGTCCAACAAATTGTTTCTAGACCCCAAACACATATTCAAGGTCACTTCAAAAAGGCTCATCCATTACAAATACTTCAAAGAAAAAACAATGATCAACAAGTACCTACACTGTTGTTGATTGATGACCAACAACCTGATGATAACACTTTATCAATCACTGAAGATATTAATAACATGGACAATACATCTCTTTAGACTGACATTATTCCTATCCCTCAAAGTCAATTTATCAAGAAGACCAAGATACTTCTCAGGTCTCTAAATATCAATCCTTTTCTGATTTTTTGATTACAGAACTCAACATAAGGTATGACTTAAGACCTAGAGCTGGTCTTGGTAGACCTCCTAAATACCCTGTCATAATTGAACCTCAAGTAAAAATTGTTGAAACTCAAACTACTTCTATTCAACCTCTAAATCAGTCAAGTGATTCTACTCAAATTGATACAACTATATTGACTGTTTTTAATGTTGAAAAAGAGCTAGAGAGTTAAAATTCCTATTCCACTTTTAGAACTTCTAAAAATCTTGGATATAAGAGTCAATTTGAAAAATGGATCCAAAACTCTAGTGTGGATGCTGAAGGAGATATTATTAGTCTGAAAAATAAAAGACCCACCATAGATTTTGGTCCTATTTCTGACATGATTGATGAATCCATACCACCTTTCTATGTAACTTTGAAAGTCTATGACTCTTTACTATATAATTGTATGTTGTATTTTGGAGCTTCACACAATATAATTCCAAAGGTTATTATGGAACAACTTAATTTGGAAATCACTCGAACTTATCATGACATATATACCTTTGACTCCAAAAGAGTGCAATGTTTAGGACTTATAAAAGACCTAGTGGTAACCTTACACCAAATACTAATCAAAAGTGTTGTATTAGACATAGTAGTCACTGATATTCCCCCTAAGTTTGGAATTATTTTATCAAGATCATGTTGTGCCAAACTAGGAGGGAGTCTCCAAATGAATATGTCTTTTACCACTATTCCTTTATATGGGGGAGAAAACCTTAGGTTATACAGGGAAGTCAGATTCTTAAACACTGTATACAAATCATATCAAGCTAGAAACCATCCCATTTATGCAGTTTACCAAGACTTTAGTTGTTTCCAACTATCTTCAGATACTTCACAAAATTTTCAACTTAAGATTGAAACTCCTAAATCTGTTCAAACTAACATTTGAAAACTTTTATTTCATGGATCTTGCACCAAAGATGGATTTGGAGTAGGTGTTGTTTTAATTTCACATGAGAAAGAGAATATCACTTAATCATGCAAGTTATATTTTGAGGTCACAAATAAAATTGCTGAATATGAAGCTTTTATTCTAGGATTACATTTTTCTAAAAGTTTAAAGGTGCAAAATTTAAGTGTCTTCAATGATTCAGAACTTATAGTAAGACATATTAGGAATATTTGTTAAACAAAGAATCCTAGGTTCAGGTCTTACAAAAATGATTTTTGGGATACAATTGAAAACTCCTTTAATGCTTTTAAAATAACTTTCATTCCTAGAAATGAAAACATTCATGAAGATTCCTTAGCTGTTTTTGCTAGTTCTTTTAAGATACCAGACAAAATTAAGATACAATACCAAATTCAAGTCAAATATAGGCCATCCATTCCAGATGATCTAAAGTATTGGCAAGTATTTGAAGATGATGAACAACTGAAATCCTTTCTTCAGGTTATTGATGAATTTTCTATATTACAAATTGAAGATAATTCAGACATAAATGAAGCTACTAAAGAAAAAAAAAACTCAAATATAAGTACAAAAGTAGTTGATCATGATATTATACAACTTTCAAATAATTTTATTCCCAAAGGACTTGTTCCCTTAGAAAAGCTATTTGATCAAAATGATGTTCGTAGAAATCCACTCTCTGTTTCTCTAGAAGATGATATTGAAGAAACTAACACTGGCATTGATGAAGAGATTAAAAATATTAAAATTTGTGCATCTTAAACTCCTAAAATTAAAACTGAATACATTAAACTTCTTAAGAATTACAAATATGTTTTTGCTTGGTCTTATTCTGATTTGAAAACTTATGATACATCTCTGATAGAGCATAAAATCTCACTAAAACCTAAAGGAAAATCCTATCAACAAAAAGTAATAAGAATGAATCTAGTTCTGCTTCCTACCATAGAAAGAACTTAAGAAGCTTTTAGATGCTCATAATTGTCCCTTTAAGATACTCTAATTGGGTAGCCAATTTAGTTCCTATCAGAAAAAAGAATGGTGAAATTAGACTCAGTGTGGACTTCAGAAACCTTAACAGATCATCTCTAAAAGATAGCCATCCACTCCCAAATATGGAACAATTACTCCAAAGAGTTTTAGGTGCTAATAGACTCTCCATGCTTGATGTCTTCTCTGGTTATAATCAGATATTGGTAAATCCACAAGACAAAGAGAAGACGAATTTTACTACACCTGGGGTACATTTATGTATGTCAGGATGCCTTTTGGCCTATCAAATGTAGGATAAACGTTCCAAAGAGCTATGGACTTAGCCTTTTTTGGGAAGGTAAACAAATTTCTTGTTATTTATCTTGATGATTTAACTCTTTTTTTCTGAATCAAATCAGAAACATTTAAAACACTTGATGAAGGTTTTTGGCAGGTGAAGAAAGTTCGGAATATCTCTCAATCCTAATAAGTCCTTGTTTGCCATCAAATACAGAAAGTTAATAGGCCATATCATTTAAAAGTATGGAGTAGTAATATATCCCAAAAGAAACGTGCTATTCAATCATTATCATTACCTAGAAATAAGAAAGAAATTCAAGCCTTTTTAGGGAAAATTAAGTTTTTGAGAAGATTCATTCCTAACTATGCTGAAATAGTTAAAGACATTATAGATATGCTAAAAAGGAATCATGAATTCAAATTGACCATTCCTGCTAGACATGCCTTTGATCAAATAAATAAGGCCATATCTGAAGCTCCTACCTTATCCAGTCCAAACTACTTTGAGCCTTTCAATATATTCTCATTTTCTTTTGAAACCACCCTTGCTGTTGTCCTTTTGCAGAAAAATCAAGATTATCATGATCAGCCCTTAGCATTTTTTATCAAGGTCATGTGAGATGTTGAACTCAAGTATGATTTTATTGAAAAATAAGCCTATGCCTTAGTTATATCCTTGAAATATTTTAGAATGTATGTCCTCCATTCTACCATTATTGCTTATGTTCCTAATAAAGGCGTAAAAATTGTTCATACACAACCAGACACTGATGGAAGAAGAGGAAGATGGATCACTCAAATCCTTGAGTTTTACCTCACCATTAAAACCACTAAGTTAGTAAAAGGACAAGGTTTAGCTAAAATGTTAGCTGAATCCAATTGCAAAGTGTTAGGCAGAAAATCTATTTTTGAAGTCTCTAAGAAGCATACACAAGAACGTTCTTCAAATTTAGAAAGGGAGAATCCACAAGACCCTTCCTTAAATGCTGAAGGGGAGAATCCACAAGAACCTTCCCAATATTCTCAAGGAAAGAACCCACAAGAGCCTTCTCATTCAATTCAAACAGTTCCTGTTCACATTGATGAAAAGTTTGTACTATCAGATTGGTATGCATATATTGTACATTTTCTAATCCATTTTGAGTGCCCTATTGAATTTTCAGAAAGCCAGTGCAAAAAAATTAAATTGAAATTTATCAAATATTGTATCATCAATTCCAACTTGTACTGGAAAGATACTCTTAACATTCTATTACTTTGCTTAATAGAATCAGAGACTGAAGGAATCATTGATCAGTTTCATGCAGGAATATGTAGGGGGCATTATGCTTGGAGACAAACAACATAAAAAATAATAAGGGTGGGATTTTATTGGTCCACTCTATTTTCACAAATGGGAGAAAAGGTTAGAGCTTGTGTTCCATGTCAGATGTTTGTTGGTAAGCAAAAACAAGCAGCCCTTCCACTAGTTCTGGTGGTTGTCTCAGCACCATTCCTTCAATGGGTACTAGCTTTTATAGGATAAATTCACCCAGCTTCAAGTAATCATCACATATTGTTATAGCATAATTTTTCACCCTCATGTGATTAATGATTGTCTCTTTGGCCTTGGGCACCCTTTCCCCTTAGACTTGAACAACTTCATAAAAACAGTGCCTAAAAACCCATACGTGACTAGGCCCAGAATTTTCCACGCATATATGTGAGTCCATTCATACTTTTCTGCATATGCAATTTAAATCATTAAAAAATATATAAAATCCCTATTTTTGAGGTAGGGTTGATGGTTATTCCTGTAATTCAACCACCCCAGTCTACGGCCCAACTGTTTCCAAGTGCTGAAACTACTTTTAGGGAGTATAAAAGCCCCTCATATGCATGGCATAAGGGAGAGAGAAAATTATAGATATTATACTCTGTTGGAGCCCCATTTTAGGTCTGATATTCTCGTGCCTCCTGCACTTCCCAGGTATATTCAGGAAACCATTGTTTCCTTGAGATGTTCATCATCCTATATGACATCTAGTGTGCACACATCTTGGAAGAATTCTTGTGAGGCAAGGGCTGAATGGATCCATAGGATGGTATGCTCGAAGACCGTGGAAGGATTCAAGTGATCTCTCCACATTTCTATTACTGTACGTGCCATTTATAATAAGAAGAACCATCTTGTTCCTGATATTCACGTGTTTATATCTCTTTATATATGCGTAATGATCATTAATTGAATGTTTGATATTGTTCTTATGATATTATACATGAGTTACACTGACATTTAGGGACTATATATGTTGTACAACTAGAGTTTCGTGTTCGTTCTTTCTTGATTTCCAGGTTACGAAGCACGAAGGGTTGCTGGGGGTTTGCACCCTGCGGGATTTACATTAAACGTTAGACTTTTGGGTAAGTTCTGAAACTTGTTATATCTAGTTTTCAACATAAAAGATAGGTTAAGTGAGTCATTCTTGAATGGTATGCCCTTGATCTGTGAAGGTTGTTGACCCAAAAACCTTTAGGGAGTTATTTCCCAAAACAGAAATGGCAACTCCACTGGGGATCACATTCTTGTGATTTCCATTTTGGTTTGTTTCATCTGTCTTGTGGGTTCCTGATAGTTTCTATCACTTTTTCTAGTTTAGTGAATCTTTTTCTAGTCATATTGAAGACCTGGTCTTCTGATCAGGCTTAACCTTTTTTGTTTTTCCTTATTTACTTTTCCATACGCACTTTTTATTCTGCACAGTCATGTATACACGCTGTTTTTTGCAAAGGTGTTAGTCATCACTAGTAGTTTGCCTTGATTATTACTAAATATTTGTCCTAATATTTCTTGATACAAAGTCCATGAACATGGTGAGTTCAATAAATCTCACTACATTATTTTTCCCTAAGATAAAATTTTCACTATATTATCATCTTAACTAGCCATGCCCAGTATATCACTCCCAAAGGACCCCTCATGGGCACATGTCATCCATTATTCACCATTTCTTGTCAACTTGGCCTAAAAACCTTTGTGTTGATTTTACCTATTACCCTCCACAGCCAATCTAAGATCACTTCTCAAAACAAACTCTGTGGTCCTTCCCAAGACACCCCAAGCATTGATGATCTCTGGATATCTTTATAGACTCGTTAGACAGACAAAGAAACATTGGAGTCTGAATCTTCAATACATTTTTTTACCATAAACTTTGTCTCACACTTGATATAGCCCAATTTTTTAGGTTTCAGTCCAAAAACCAAGTCCTATAGAGCCTCCACTAGGTCACCTAGGGTTTCATGAGTCTTAGGGTAGATTTGATATCCTACAAATCTCTATTTTTGCCTACGAAGAGACTACTTTCAAAAATAAAAAGAGATAAGCAACCTTGTCTAGAAATAATAAAGAGACCTTTCAAAGAAAGGCCTTGGATCTAAAAAGCAAGAAATCTAGTAAAGGGACAATTGCCCTTTACTCCTATTTTTGCGAAAGAAAGTTAGAAGAATATCATGTCAGCTATAAGGTAAGGTAAAAAAGGGGGAAAAATCATCACATAAAGACCATCAGTGGCAAAGAGACAGCAGCAAGCACATGTTTTAAAAATATCAGGATCAACAAATATTGTTAGCCAAAAACAAAGGATAAATGCTAAAGTTGAAAAGGAAAAGATTATCACAACTTCTTCAATGCATAATGAGCACCATAAAAGCATTTTTTTTTTCTAGGTTGCTTAAAATTAGAAGAAAACACTGTTTGTATTTTCCTAAGCTACCCTCAAACCCAGAAATTTGAAAGGTAATGATACAATGATCATAGGATGATAGAGCCTCCTTCCTTACAGAAGATGGCCACCAGAGATTACCAGGTCCCTTCTTTAGGGTTTATCAAGAGAAAGCACTGTTTCACCAGCACTAAAAGTAAATGGCAAAGGAGGTCAGTTTTACAAGGCTACTTTCCCAAATGTAAAAATGAGGTCTTCAAGGTAAAACAAGAGAAGAAAAGCATAGGGTTGGAACGCTGAAAACACCCAAGTTAAATCCATATCACAATATGATTTTTTTGATATAGGTAAATAAAACTGTCACTACCTTAAAAAACAGAGGAAAAGATGAAGAACAGGATTTGAGTCACTAGCAGTCAAAACATATAGGAAGGTAAAAGCAAGTGTTTTTCAATTCAACAAAGGCATGTTCATGAAAAATTTGCTTAAATACCCGAGTTAGCAGCATAAAGAAGGTAAAAAGGGCATCAAAAAATCAACATCAAGAAGAAGAAAAAGGGGCCTGAAGAAAGTCTCTCAAAAAACCCCATGAGGATAAAAGGCATGAAACAAATGAAAAGGGACCTAAACATTACAAAAGTGGGTTTCATATTTTGATTTTTATTTTTCCCAAAGGCATTAATGATTTTGAATTCCTTGAGTCAATCATTCCCACACTTTGCAAGGAGAGAAAAACTCCAAGAAGAGAAAACAGAGTTTTTGGGCCATTTCTGGGCAAGTTCGTCAAAACGCTGCACAAAATCCAGGTGCTGCGCAAAATGCCTTTTTTCCTGTCTATTTTTACACCACGCTATGCAAAGATTTCTTCTACACTACGCAAAGTTCGGGCACTGTGCAAACAAGGGCCCAGCTCGCCTGACGACTGGCAGCTGCACCGGCACTACACAAACAGGCACCTGAACCACCCGGCGTTGCGCAAAAAGGCACCCATCCCACCCGGAAGAACGTGCAGAGGTTGCCATTTTCTCCCAGGTGCTGCGAAAATAGGCGCTCAAACCCCCAGCGCTGTGCAAAAAGGTGTTCAGCCACCCCGACGCCGCGCAAACAAGCACCCAAACCACCCAGTGCTGCGCAAAATTCAGGGAGGTGCCAAATAGGCCAGAAAGACCCCAACTGTGCAAATTTGTCTTTCAAGGGTGCCTCCAAGATTAAATAAAAGTGGTAATTGGTCTTCCTATCTAATTCCCCAAGTCAAGTTTACAAAAAAAACATTTTGTTTCAATGGTTAAAGTAAAAACCTAGGAGGGTGAAACCCTAGGTCAAAGCCAAAGAAAGCAGTGACACTTTGAAACTAAATTTCACAGCAGAAATTGTGGGGGAGGAAATTAAGGTTGGTTTCTAAATTTATGATCAGAATCATAAAGCTACAAAAAACACTGAAAAAACCTCAAAATTCCAAATCAGTGCCCCCCATCACCATGTCAGAGATGGAAAACAACAGTGGTAGTCAAGGCAATCAAAGACCTCTGAAATCAAAGCACAAGGGAGGGAAAATTAAGAGGTTGGAACCCCAGAATACAATAGCTATCAAATCCTCTCCTAGGATCTTGTCATGCTTCCAAAACACAAGGTGTTTTTAGTTCTGTGAGAGGTTCAAGCAGGTGAAGAGAAATCTCGATCTTACAAGGCTCCTCATCCTTTATTTTCAAAACAAACATTCAGAACTTGTGGGGATTAAATTTGAGATTTCAACAATGTCCATATCTGAGGTCACCAGTATTCCCTCAGTGGGTGAGAAATGGCTCACGAATGGCAAGCTGGAAAAATATTTTTTTTTTCCATTTCTCAAAAGGAGGTGTAGACAGGGCAGTATCTTTGTTTTTCCTTTCTCACATCTCAACACAGGTATGCACCTTTCATGTTGGCTATCATGAGGTACTTCACCTGTGAGGGGAGATACACCAGGGTCTATACATATCATCTTAGACTCCTTATGAATTTTACAGGGGTTAAGGCACTTGACCTACCCTACAATCTCTACAGGAGTATTGTGAAAATGTGTTATGTTGTTCAAAGGAGGATTTTTACCTAACAAATTTCTAGCGTGTTCCACCATTCCCTGATCAATATGGTGGTTGAACGTCAGCTCAAAGAGCACGGTGTACCTGTTGAAGCCTAGAAAATCTCTGCTTCAAACATCGGGGAAAACCACCCGGTCGGGACCTTAAGACAACTCCTTTTCCGTTTGGTGTGGTGGCTCTGACTGGATTTAAAGGACCAGTTTCCTTGTAACTAAATGGATTGGATTGGATGGGTGGAAATGGGACTAAACTAACTGAAATAAAACTATCTAATTTAAGCTAAATACTGATAAAGAAATTCTAGCACTAACCCGGGTAGCTATATGTGAATACTGATTTTTTTGGATTTTTTAACTAAGGGTCCCCATTTATTTAGTATTATTACTAATAATAAATAAAAAAGGGGGGTTGTTGCTGGTCACAACAGTACCTTGGGATGCTTTCATAACCAATTAGTTCTTTTCAAAACCACAACATCCTCATCAAACAAATCTGCCTTCCTCGTCTGCACAAGTACCCTCACCATAGGCACACATCCCTTCCTCTCCTTCTCTTGATGGATCAAGTGAAACAGGAAGTGGACATCAAGAATCACATGGAGATCAGGGTGAGGGAGAAGAAGTCAGTGAGGCAAACATAGAAATACACGAAGAAGAGGGAGAGAATATTGGGAGTGATGGGGAAAATAGTGATAAAACACAAGTCAATTAGCATGATGAAAAAATATATCAGCAGCAAGATGAAGAAGACAGTTAGCATTGTGCACAAGGAAGCCAAGGAAATTTTCATGACAGTCTTGACAGTTGTCAAGACTGTCATGACACTAATTGGTTTTTCGATGATCAAGAAACTCAAAGTGATAATGCAGAAAATGAACAAGTAGAAAACCTTAGTAAAGAACAAATCGAAGAGGAGGGTCAAAGCAATGATGAAAGCATGGTCAAAACTTCCATCGCCACCCCTCACATATGCACATACTACAGAGGACAAAGAGATGTGTTTGCTACCTCAAAAAGGCAAGGGGCCACCTCTTCTAAAGCCATAAAAGGAGTGGACAAAGGCAAGAAAAAGATAGAAAGGAATGAGCAGCAAGAAAAGGTAAGGAGGAGTAAGAGACTGAAGAAAAATACCCAAGGGCTTGAATTCATTGATCTAGACAGTGATGAGCAGGATGAGGAGATGACCACCAAAATGCTGCTCCTAGAAAAAGATGCACAGATCAAAGAATGGGAGGAAGATTTTGAAAGAGCACAATAAATCATTCAGTACTATAAAAATTAACACAATTACTTCAAGAAGATAAAGAGAGGCCTTGTCCTCCAAAAGAAGATAACCAAACATTACGCAAGGAAGAGTAGGCTTGAAAATGCCAAACTCAAAGAAGCCCTCCTTGAGATAAAAAAAAACTAAAAAGCCCAAATGAGCATGAAAGCCTTGGAATTTTGGCTGAGGCTTATGAGAAATTATCTAAAAACATCTAAGGAGGGTCCCCACCAATTTTGAGGGAATTTGGAGAAGGTTTTGTTTTTTGTGAATTTTTGGTCTACTTTGCGCAGCACCACTAGCGCTGTGCAAAAATTTGGGGCATCCTCTGGAGGAAAACTTGAAATTATTTTATTTTTCATGACCTACACATCATACAAAAAACATTTTAGAGTATTTGGAGCTATTTTTACCCCTCAAAAGGTCAAAAAACACCTCAAAAAACACCTTTCTGCCCTTGTTTTAGGCCTAGTGCTATGCAAATGACAGGTTGGTGATTTTTATATTTTTGACATCGTTACAGGGCTTGGATCAGGAATCCACAAGAATTTTCGGAAATTATACTCTTCAATCTTTCCAACAAGATATCACAGAGCCCAATCCGACATCGAAAAGTGGTTCAAAAGCTAGTTGCAAAACAACCTATTTTCTGTAAAAGTGGCGCTGCACAAACAGACTGACATAGGCCAAAAAGTCAACAAAAGACATTGATTAATGGAAAAATGGTTTTTTAATATTTTTTTGGGAAAATAACTCTAGATTTGATTGAGGAGTTATGTTTTGATGTTTTTCATTTATTTCCTTATCTATTATGTGTCTTGGGCCTTGCATGGTCATTAAGCACATTTATGACATTTATGACTAAATTATGGTTTCTGGAAGCCTCTTAGGGTTTCCACCTCCTCATTTTCTCCATAAATAGAGCATGAGTCTCTTATGTATTCATTGGATTTTTATGACTTATGCTGAAGTAATATATAGTCTCTTGGAGTTCTTGATAACAATTTGATGTCTTGGAGCTCATGCATGCCCCGGTTTGCTTGTTGATGGAGAGAGATTGTTTGCAGGATCCATAAGTTTGGTTGATGGTGAAGTTTTCTTATGTTCATGTTTTCTAGTTTTCCATCTTTCTATTTTGTAGTAGGACAAAATATTTAGATTAATAAATGTTTTCTGATGGCACCTTAATTCTGTTTGTCCTTCACTGCCTCAATGTTTTCTTCTATTGAGATATGTTAGGGAATCCATATCTTGATCCCTAAGAAGTTCTTAGCTTGTCCATTTCCTGAATGGTTTAGATCAGTTAGTGTCAAGTATGATTCATGGCTAGCCCTGCATATTTTTGCCACTGAAATACTATGTTCTTGGAATAATCTCTTTAAAAGCATATTTTCCTAGGTTTATTAAAGAAGTCTGTTTCAATCCTGCTCTTTGCCTTTACTTAGCTGAATTTGTTTCAAGGAACCTTCATAGTTGTAACTTTAGATGTTCAAGATTTTCTCTCCTTCTATGGTTATAACTACTTGTGCATCTTAAATTTTTTTCTGCTCTTAATGATGAAATCTATGAAAGTCAAATAAATTTCTTGCCTTTCTATGTTTCATCTAAATGTTTGTCTTGGTTGATTATCTGCTTTTAGTTTGAAATAAAATGGATTAGGTTTTTCTTATGCCTTTGATTCTCTTGCTATGCTCATAAATATTCTAACTCTCTCAGTTTACAATTACATAAAGGATTCAGTTTTTTCCCTTTATTAGCTTATTGTTCTCAAGCTTAATGTTCACCTCATAACCCTTCACAACCTTAAAATATCCACCAACCAAGTTAAAATTGCCCTGAAAATTCTCTTGAAACCATTGATGAAGTTATCATGACCTTGTTAGACTCCATTGGCCAATGACTTAACAATATCCCTTGTTTTCTATATAAATC
Organism: Pinus albicaulis; assembly: GCA_034641835.2. Taxonomy (NCBI): domain Eukaryota; kingdom Viridiplantae; phylum Streptophyta; class Pinopsida; order Pinales; family Pinaceae; genus Pinus; species Pinus albicaulis. The sequence goes on from CM076579.1 coordinate 1,610,827,335, forward strand.
TATCTTAGCATCATACCCAACCAAAAACAATCAAAATACCCTGCACTTAACATCTAGCCTAAAATCAACCCTAATCAGCAAAAAATTTCACATCTTTGCATCTACTAGAGAGATCCCTCTCTGAATCCAGGAAGGCTAGTTCCTTGGATTCCAAAGCTTGGTTTGATGTTACCCCTGTCCATTTGTATCTCAATCAATCTAGAAAATTACGGGGAGCTAACATAATGGTGATCACGGTGGTATCGAGTTCATAGTAGCCTGAAAAACTCTTACAGACTCATATACATCCCCAGTTGACTTACAAAATCAACTCATAGCCAAGAGTAGAAACTAATTGCTTCACCATCCTTGCAAGATGATGACTCAGCTAGAAGATACTCATTGAAACCTTAAGGCTACGTAAAGAAACTCAAAAGCCCAAAAGTACTCCCTATATTGATTTTTATAAAAAATTGATGGTGGAACATTGTATACATATCCTAAAAATTTCAAAAACATCCACCTGGCGACTCCACTAGCCTCCAGTTGGCCTTTTTTCATCTCACTAGTCCCATAGGTTTTTCTAGGATTGTGTCAAATCAGTCCAAACCAGTTTTTAGGGCCTAGTTATACCTTGTTTGAGTAAAGAAAACACTAAGAGAGGTCATCCTTCCGAAAAATAGTCCCAAACCTTCAGCCTCTCTGATTTTCGAGTAAATATATCTGGCTTCATGAAGGATCAATACCAGATCACACCCAGACCCAAATCCTCCTACCATAGTTGATGACCCAGAAAATATTTTGTGGCAAACTTATAAAGCTGGAAACTCACCCACTGTTAGGACCATTCATAGAGCAAGTTCTACACCAGAACACCTTACAATTTCACAAGATCCTTGGTTTGACTTGCACCATACCAAGAATCTATTCAGGACCAAGTCACAAAGTAGAGCTAACCAAACTGACCTTGACCCCATAGATTTGCAGCAATCCTCCAATAGAGAAGCTTCTCCTTCCACTCCACCTGAATTTTAGCTTCTCCATCACTTCAGTCATTTTCATCTCAAAACCACTCAGAATTAGTTATATGGTCCAAGTACCTCAGCTGCACCCATTCATACCATCACTGTGCAAACCACCCCACTCCATCCTACTCCACCTCTCACAAATCCTCCCCTTGTAAATCAACCCTTATGTCCTTTCCTCCCATCATGGTAGCCTGGTATGCTCCATTGGCTCTACAACAACCACTATTACCTTTTCCAAATGACTATTAGTCCAAGATCCCTCACTTCTTCGGGACTGAATCCATCACTGCTCAAAATCATGTAGATAGAATTAGTGATGCTTTTGACTACATGGAGATAGAAGAAGAAACCATAAAGATGAGGATTTTTTCTTAGAGCCTAGGGGGAGAACCCAAGAAATGGTTTAAAGAATTACCTCCCAACATCATACATGATCTCCCTACCCTCTACCAAACCTTTGTAAACAAATGGGAAATCAAGAAAAACCCCCTTCAAATTCTTTCCGAGTATAGCAATCTTAAAAGGAATCTGGGAGAAATTGTTCATGACTACTCCACTAGGTTTAACAGTGTTTACAATGCCCTCCCACCTCACATAAAACCTCCCCAAGGCTTAGCCTTAGTAAAATATCCCGAAGGCTTTGATGCTGATATGGCCTATCAACTAAGGGAGAGAGATTACCTAACTCTAGAAGACATGCAAAAAGGGGCTATGAGTGTAGAGGCCAATTTAATTGAGAAAAGGGCTAGGATGAGATTAGAAAAAAGGGGCTATGAGTGTAGAGGCCAATTTAATTGAGAAAAGGGCTAGGATGAGATTAGAAAAAAGGGTGAATTATAAAGATGACACAACTCCTACAACTTCCTCTGCTGACACCAAAATTGAATCCATAGTTAGGACAATGGAGAGGATGATGGAAAAATTCAATTTAAATGAGAGAACACCTCCTAGGGAAAATCAAGCCAATCTTCAAAACAGGAATGGGAGTCAAAATTTTAGAAGAGACCCTCCTCAAGCCAGACAAAGAGAGAGTGACCAACAAATCAGACCTCCTTTCCAAGACAACTATGTAGATGAAGAGGAAAGAGAGCCTAAGTAGTTGGAAGAATACCATGTAAATGTCATAGGTTTGGATGATGAGGACAAAAAATTCCTTACCGAAGAAGAAAAAATGCTGTTTTCTTCAAAAACAAATTAGAAATCATATGAAGATTCTGAAGAATATAGACTAGGATTTGAGAATGCCATTATGAAAGTCCATAGGAAATATGACTTTAGGAGAAAAAAGAATCAAGATGTTCCTAAAAAAAATCAGCCAAACATTGCTGTAAGAAAGACCTCTTAACATATTCCTAAAAAGATAGCAGAAAACACAAACACTATGGCTAAGAAAGCTGACCTAAACAAACCAAAGACTAGCCAACCTAGTAATGATTCAAGCTGCCCTAGTACTTCAACTAGTAGCCCTGAAAAAACAGTGTTGTCCAAACCATTAAATCAGAATCAGCAAATCAAAAATGTAGAAAATTTTATCGCTGATAAAGCTAATGTAAATACAATGAATACACCCATGCCTTTTAGCTTTGAGGGGGACATTGCTAAAATCAAGATAACTATACCCGTCACTGAGTTGGTAACTCAAGAGGTATATAGATCCCATATTTTCAAAGTGTTAAATATATGGAATGATACCGACACTTTAAACTTAACTGATGATAGACCAGAGCTATTGTTTGGTCCTGAAGTAGAGGGAAAATATCAAGTTGGAGTTGTCCTTCCTTTTTATGTAAGTCTGAACATACATGACAAAATTCTGCATAATGCTATGTTGGACTCCAGTGCCTCACACAACCTCATGCCAAAGGTTGTGACAGAGATATTGGGCTTAGAAATCACAAAGCCCTACAAAGACTTGTACTCTTTTGATTCTAGTAGGGTTAAGAGTCTAGGCCTAATCAAGGATCTGTGTGTCAATCTGGCACAAATCCCTGCTAAGAGTCTAGTCATGGATATAGTTGTGGCTGACATCTCCCCAAAGTATGGCATTATTTTATCTAGATCATGGGGGGGGGGGATCTAGGGAAGCCTTCAAATGGACATGACTTATGCCACCATCCCAGTTTTCAATCAAACAAGGAGATTGTATTGGGAATCCCACATGAAATACATGGTGAGTAACATAGATAGGCCAAATAACACATCGGTTTATTCCATTCACTCAGACCTTGACTCCTTCATCCTATATAATGAAAATGACATAAGTGAACAAGTGAATGACAAGGAGAGAGAACTAAGCCCCTCATAACAACCAAGCCAATCCTCTAACCAAGAAAATGACACCCAAAACTCTAGCAGCCCTGAAGTGCAGAACATTGACAAAACTGAAATTGACACCCTGTGGCATATGAGCTTTGATGGCTCATATGGTAAGGTAGGCTTAGGAGTAGGGGTTTGGATCCACAACAAAAATGAAGGCCATTCCTATAGGCTATATTTCCAATGCACCAATAACGTTGCAGAATATGAGGCTCTCCTTATTGGTTTACACCTACTCAAAAACCTAAATGCTAAGAAAATATTGGTTCAAGGAGATTCAGAACTGATCATAAATCAAATTAAGGGAGAATATTCAGCCAAGAACCCTAGACTAAGGGAATATAGGAATGCTTCCCTAGACCTTCTCAAAACCTTTAAGAAGTATGAGCTCACTTTCATCCCTAGGGCCCAAAACTGCCTTGCCAATGAACTTGCCTTTGCTGCCAACAATTTCTCTTTACCTTATGAAAATAATCAATGCCTCATCAAATTAAAGAACAAATCCTACTGTACCAAACAACTTGAACCATTGGCAAGTGTTTGACAATGATGAGCAAATAGATGATTTTCTGCAATCCAGAAATGACTTTGCAAGCACAAAATAGAGTTTAAGATTTGAAAGAAATAATTTTGCTGAAAATGAAACTCCCAAAACAAAGCTGCCCTTTGATGATGATATAAACCACCTTCAAAACCCTTGTGTTGCAGAAGTATTTGATAAATCAGAACAAAGAGAACTTGAAAATTTTCAGTACAAGGATGACACCTTGCCAATCGGCCTTACACCACTAGAAGAGTTGTTTGATTTTAATGATGTAGCTAAAAAACCCAAGATGGAATCCACTGAAACAAATATAGAAGAATGTAACATTGGAGGGATGAAAGAGCCCAAAATAATCAAGTTGTCCAAAACTCTCCCACCTCACACAAAACAAAAATACATTGAGATTTTTAGAGAATTTAAAGATGTGTTTGCTTGGGGGTATGAAGACTTAAAATCCTATGACACCAAAATCATTCAACATAAAATTCCTCTCAAGGAAAATCAGAAACCATTTAAACAAAAATTGAGAAGAATTAACCCCCTCTTGTTACCCTTAGTTGAGAAAGAAATAAAAAAGATGTACGATGTCGGGATCATATTCCCTGTCTGATACTCAGAATGGGTGTCCAACCTTGTGTCAGTTAGGAAGAAGATCGAGGAAATAAGGCTTTTTATTGACTTCAAAAATTTGAACAAGGCCCCCTTGAAAGACAATTACCCCTTGCCTAAAATGGATCACATACTCCAAAAAGTAGTTGGCTCACAAATAATCTCATTACTAGATGGCTTCTCAGGTTATAACCAAGTTCTAGTCTTTCCAAGTGACCAACTCAAAACTGCATTCACTACACCTTGGGTTACATTCATGTATGTTAAAATTCCATTTGGTTTAATGAATGCAAGGGCTACTTTCCAAAGGGCAATGGACATAGCTTTTTTAGAAGACATAGGTTACTTCATAGTCATATATCTTGATGACATCACTGTCTACTCTAAGACTGATGAAGAGCACTTAGTCCATTTGAGAAAAGTCTTAGAAAAGTGTAGAAAGTATGGCCTATCCCTAAATCCTAAGAAAACTTTTTTTGGCCTTCAGGAAGGAAAACTCTTAGGTCACATCATCTCTGAGGAAGGAATTAAGATAGATCCCAAAATAATAGAAGGCATCTTACAAATCAGCCATCCTAGAAATATTAAATAGCTACAATTTTTCATTGGAAATATTAACTTCCTAAGAAGATTCATCCCTAACCTTGTTGAACTCCTAATAAATATCACAAATATGTTGAAAAATGAAGTACGAGTGAAGTGGGATATGGAAGCAAAACAATATTTTGAGCTGGTAAAACAAACACTCACACAAACACCAGTCTTAATCGGCCCTGACTTCACCAAGGAATTTTACATCTTCTCCTTTGTCTCTGAACATACTGTGGCAGCATTACTGTTACAAAAAATCATCATGGTGCAAGAAAAACCCATATCTTTATTTAACAAAGCCTTAAGGGATGCTCCTCTAAAGTATAACATTATGGAGAAACAAGCCTTTTCATTAATCAAATCTTTGAAGGATTTTAGAGTTTATATTTTGCATTCACATATCATAGCTTTTGTCCCACACACAGTTGTCAAAGACATACTTAATCAAGACCTTGATGGTAAAGGGGGCAAGTGGATTTGTACCATTTTAGAATATTATTTAGAAATCAGACCCACTAAATTGATTAAAGGACAAGGACTTGCAAAACTTATGGCTGACTCAAATTTCGAAGCTTTAGACATGAATATGGTTGGTGTGTTAGAAGAAACTGAAGAATGTACGACACCATACATTGAAGAAATGTTTTTAAATTCATCTTGGTATGTTGATATTATTTATGTGCTTCTTTATCTAAATTCTCCCCCTTCTTTGTCAAAAACCAAAGCTATATTCTTAAAACAAAAAGCATTAAATGTTTTCATTCTATATTGAGTGTTGTATTGGAAGAGTTTTGTTGGTTTGCTGCTTAAATGTTTGCTTGAAGATGATGCAGAAAAAATCATGCATGAATTACATGAGGGAGAATGTGGGGGTCACCTTTATTGGAAGACCACAACCAACAAGATCCTCAAAGCTGGCTACTATTGGCCTACCCTATTTCCTGATACTCACAAACTAGTCATGAATTGCCATAAATTCCAAATCTTTGATGTAAAAAGAAAGCTCCTACCTCTGCCCTTGCATCCCATCAGTGTTGAAGCTCCTTTTCAACAGGGGGGTTTGGAATTCATAGGAGAGATCCATCCTACTTCATCTGCCCAACATAAATGGATCCTCACTTCCACTGATTACTTCACCAAATGGATAGAAGCCATCCCTTCTAGAAATGCCACTGACTCAGTCATCATCAAATTCCTTGAAACCAACATCTTTTCTATGTTTGGTTCTCCTAAAAATATCATCACTGATAACGCTACTGCCTTTGCATCTAAGAAAATGCTAGACCTTTGTTACAAATATCACATCACCCTGGGCCACTCCACTGCTTATTACCCACAAGGTAATGGACTAGATGAGTCCTCCAACAAGAGCTTGGTAAACATCATTAAGAAGCTCTTAGAACAAAATAAAAAAGCATGGCATGGAAAACTAGTTCATGCACTATGGGCTGATAAACTAACCACCAAGAAAGCTATTGGTATGTCTCCCTATCAACTATTGTATGGCATGGATGCAGTTTTCCCCACCTCTTTGGGAGTTCCAGTCATGAACCTTCTTCAAGAAGTACAATCAGAAGAAAATGACATGCAGAGGAGGCTGAACCAAACCATTCATTTGTAGCAGTCAAGGGAGGAGGTTTACAAAATGACATAAGCTATACAGGACAATATCAAGAAAATATTTGATAGGAGAATCAAAGCAAATGATTTCCAAATTGGAGACCTGGTTCTGAAATGGGATTCAAGAAGGGAAGATAAGGGCAAACATGGCAATTTTGAAAATCTATGGAAAGGCCCTTACATCATTCAGTCAGTTCGAGGCAACAATGCTTTCTTTTTGCAAGAGCTTGATGGAACCGAAATGTTTGGAGGCCCGGTCAATGTGAGGATGCTTAAAAATTAATTTTTTCAAGAAACCTAGTTTGTTTTTCTCATTCATTGTACATACCACTGTTTGATTAAAAGAAAAATCACAAAAAAAAATATAAAAAGAAAAGAGGGCAGAGTTTGAAAGAGAGGTACAACCCCATACCTAAAAAATAATAATGCTGAAAGTGTGCAAGTCTAAATGCCTCTAATTGTTTCAAAAAATCCTTGTTTAGACATCTAGCCTAATCATGGATAAACATGTTTATGGTTGATAAGCTAGTAAAAAAGAGTAGGTCAAAATTTTCAAGTTTGACTTGTCAAAAGATAGATTAGGAATGAGAGATGCTGGTTCCACATGCTCAAAATCTGAACCAAAGAGGAAAATGGAGATGTTAAACAAATAACATATATTGCCCTCATGTTTCCTAAGCTTTGTCTGTACAAAAAAAACACTTGTGTGCAACTTGTTTCAACGCCACAATTCATGGTGAGTCATATTGCCTAATCCTGATTTACCGTGCTTTCAATTTCATGTTAGTAGGATAGAGAATAAAGTTTGTCAAATAGCTTAATCTTGAAAAATGAGTAGATTAGGTAGAAAATAAAAAGAGTTCATTAGCCTAATTTGAACTCTTGGAAGAAATTAGGGTACAATTAGATAGTTTGATTTTTGTTTCTAAAAAGAGAAATATCAAGGGTTTTGCCAGTTCAAGTGCACCCAAGGAAGAAAAAATGTTAGGAAAGTAGATTGGGTAGGTAGAGATGATGCTGATATCAATCATGTATTTCTAGATCTCAAAGATTACAGAATCAAAACAAACATCAACAAATGAAGAAAGAGCACATCTGCCCAATAGAAGAGGCACTGGTCTCCAAAAGCCAGAAAAATATGAAGTTCTGGACACCTCCTGAGAAGGAGCTGCCTTCCCCAAGTGGAGCCACTGTTAGTCATCACTAATAGTTTTCCTTTATGATGACTAAATATTTGTCCTAGTATTTCTTGATACAAAGTCCATGAACATGGTTAGTTCAAGAAATCTCACTACGTTCTTTTTCCCTAAGATAAAATTTTCACTATATTATCATCTTGACTAGTCATGCCCAGTATATCACTCCCAAAGGACCCCTCATGGGCACATTTCACCCATTATTCACCATGTCTTGTCAACTTGGCCTAAAAACCTTTGTTTTGATTTTACCTACTACCCTCCACAACCAAACTAATATCACTTCTCAAAAAAAACTCCGTGGTCCTTCCCAAGACACCCCAAGAATTGATGATCTTTGGCTATCTTTGTAGACCAGTTAGATAGACCAAGAAACGTTGGAGTCTGAATCTTCAATACAGTTTTTTACCATAAACTCTGTCTCACACTTGATACAGCCCATTTTTTAGGTTTCAGTCCAAAACCAAGTCCTATAGAGCCTCCACTAGGTCACCTAGGGTTTCATGAGTCTTAGGGTAGATTTGATATCCTACAAATCTCTATTTTTTCCTACGAAGAGACTAATTTCAAAAATAAAAAGAGATAAGTAACCTTGTCTAGAAATAATAAAGAGACCTTTCAAAGAAAGGCCTTGGATTTAAAAAGCATGAAATCTAATAAAGGAATATTTTCCCTTTACTCCTTTTTCTGCCAAAGAAAGTTAGAAGAATATCATGTCAGCTATAGGGTAAGGTTAAAAAGGGGGAAAAATCATCACATAAATACCATCAGTGGAAAAGAGATATCAGCAAGCACATGTTTTAAAAATATCAGGATCAGAAAATATTGTTAGCCGAAAACAAAGGATAAATGCTAAAGTTGAAAAGGCAAAGATTATCACAACTTCTTTAATGCACAATGAGCACCATAAAATATTTTGTTTTTGCTAGGTTGCTTAAAATTATAAGATAACATTGTTTTTATTTCCCTAAGCAACCCTCAAACCTATAAATTTGAGAGATAATGGTACAATGATCAGAGGATGATAGAGCCTCCTTCCTTACAGTAGATGGCCACCAGAGATTACCAGGTCCCTTCTTTAGGGTTTATCAAGAGCAAGCACAGTTTCACCAACACTAAAAGGAAATGGAAAAGGAGGACATTAAACTCCGAAAACACCCAATTCAAATCCATATCACAATATGATTTGTTTGATATAGGTAAATAAAACTATCACTACCTTAAAAAACAGAGGAAAAGATGAAGAACAGGCTTTGAGTCTGTTGGGGTTCCCATGTTTTGGCCAGATTGGCAAGACCAAAAGATGAGACAACATCAGAACCACTTTGGGGCCCTAGGATCTAGCCCTCCTGGACTCGGAGAGGGATCTCTCCAAATAACAAAGAATGGTATATATCTTTGAAGCTTCAATTAGATGTTAGGCTAGTTATGAAGCACAAAGGTAGGTTTAAAATGATTTGGTTGGTTGGTTGCTGGGTTGGTCATGAGATCATAGACTGAGAAAGTAATGGAAGGAAAGGAACAAAACAGGAGGATGTTTCAGCAAAGGGGATAGGTCAAGAAAGTGCCATCCATTGGGCTATGGAGTCATGAAAGGGAATTACTTGCAACAACTAGCCAAGGCTTTCAGAGGGCAAGTCATCTACACTAAATGATCTTTTAGATAGATGATGGGATGGAACATTAAGGATTGAAAGTGAAAGAAGGAAAGACACCCAATGTCTTTCTATATATCAGGTTAGAGGTCATTTAACTCCAGACCTGCTTGGACATACTCAAATGCAACTTTCAAAGAGGGACAAAGTGACAGCTTATAGATCGGACCAGAGGTCATTTAACTCCAGGTCAGCTTTAGCATGCTCCAAGGAAAAACAGAGATAAGTTTACAGATAGATCTTAGAAAGGCTAGCTAGTCGCACAAGGATCCTAGTGGACAGGGCTCACTCTGATCCCCAATGTTCCCAAATATTCTAGCTAAATCCCAATAAGAACATCTAAGAAACAGATTCATTAATTCATACATGAGCTAGCAGACAATGACATCCACTACACTAGTTAAACCAATTGAAATCTATTCTCGGATAACACATTAAGGAGAAAACATTGAAGGCAAGGAGAGCAGAGACATAGGGTACCTAACAAGGGTAAATCCTATGTCATGTTTCTGATGCAAGCAAGCAGAAAATGAAAAAAACATGAACATGTAATAAACAATGTTAGAAAAACATCACCAATAGTAATAGACCAGGATCCTGTGAAATGTGCTTGATTAATTGATGCAAAACCAGTCACATACTCTGAGCTCAATGGTTGTTACAGTCCGGACTTCTCCTCCCAGCCTACTACATAACAACTACTCTGCTAATCCCTCCCAAAACTGCTCTAACAATCAAAATTGAATCCTTCTAACTACAACGGTAGCAGCAAACAACAACCTTTACAATTTGTTCTTGTATGAATTTTATAGCAGAAAGATGAACCGAGGAGGTAGGTGGAAACTAAATGAAGCATTAAACTCAGAAAAGAAATAGGGCTTGAAGCCCATTCTATTTTAACTCCTGTGCATTGATCTCTGGCATTCTTTGGGTGAACGAATGATCCTCTTCAGGCTTCCAATTGCTCTGATATGACCCTGATGTATACTGGCTTGCAGTACTCTGTAGTACTTTTGGAGAATAAGAAAAGGGTGAGTAAATGGTGAAGAAAGTCCACCATACCGCATAACAAATGTTCTGATGGCTTTGAACTATGGTTAAGGCAGAAAACCTCCCTAGAACACGGCATAGAATAAAAGCAGTATGGGCAACCCATCCTTTCCGGGAGAAAAACATTCTGCTGATGTAGAAAACATGCTATATATTAATTTCTTCACATCCGTATCCTCTGTGTGGTCTATGATGTCTTTGACCTAGTAGCTTGCTTTGAAAAACTTGTTTTAAGGCTCAAAGATATTCATTTTCATGCCTGGAACTCTCTGCCACTTCATTTATACCTCTGTCAGTGAAAACTTTCCATTGTATCAACATTGTGTAATCATGGCAGCGTTTCACCTCTTGTACCCTGCAAAAACCCACAACTGTGTGAAGAAATCCATGCACGAAGGAGGTGGATGGTTACAGAGGAGGGGTAGAGTGGTAGCTTGGCGGTGGTGAAATGGTGCTTTTGGCTAAAACAGTGGTGAAAATGCATAAATGTGGCATGAACCATGAACAATAGGGTTTTGATGAAATAACATGCGTGGGCCGTTTGATCATGGTCCAGAGACGTAGATCAACGACGGAGATCGAAACAGCGGGATGATATATGAAATAGGGTGGAACAAATATGAAACACAAGACTTTTAATGAAAATACGAAACTTTGGTTAAAATCGAAAATGCAAAGGAAATGGAAGAAAATGCAATGAAACACTTGGATATGAACATACATGGTGGGACCCGGTGTGGTGGTGGGCGATTAGATCTGAGCCATTGGATCTTTAGATCCAACGGACGGCCGAGATTAAGTCGGAGAATTGCAATCGAGAAGGGGCAGGGGTGTCACATTTATAAGTTCCGGTTGCGATTAGGAAAGGGGAAAGCGATTAGCACCAGACCGTTCGATCTGGCGGGAAGATCAACAGTAGAGATGTGGATCGGGGGATCGCAATCAGAGGGGACACAAAGGGGCGGCATCATTGATCTTTCGATTGCTATTGGGTGGAGTCATGCGATGGTCGTTGGATCAGCGGGGAGATGGATGGCTAGGATCTGTTCGGAGCAATCACAATCGAAGGGAAACAGGCGTGACACATTACGAATGTTTCGATTGCAATGGGGTGGGAAGTGCGATGACCGTCGGATCGCGGGTTAAATGGGCGGCCGTGATCAGATCGGGAGATGGTGTGATCAGGAATCGGAGGAAGGGACTTGCGATGTGATCGGAGGGGAGTTGTGATTGCGATGATCGGAGTGGAGTTGTGATCAATCACATCGCAAACATTTGAGATGAGACGATCGAGGGACTTAACATAAACCTTGCGATCAAACAGATTTTCGATTAGCACGGGTCGTCCGATCTATGGGGGGAATCAATGGTGGGGATAAAGTCACGGGACATAATAACAAAACACAATCGCATTGGACTTTTTGTATTTAACAAAGGAATGCGCCGGTCTTGCAAGCCGCGATTGCGATTGGCCCCAAGGTACTAAGCGCTTGGTCTTAGTGCTAAGGTTATATGGGGAAAAGTTCGAAGGGGGCTGGAGGGAAAAGGCTAAACCCTATCATAAGGTTGAAAAGTGGGTTTTTAACCCATTTCAATGAATTTTAAAGCCATAGTAGGGTAACGATAAAAGGGTAAAGGGGGAATTTTGCACAACAAAGGGCGAGGGTGGGATTTAAAGAGGATATTGGGGATATTTAGAGGGTTAATGGGGAGAAAATTTGGGATGGAAAGGGAACTTTGCAAAGGGGAGGAAAGGGGTGAAATGGAGAGTTTTTGCAGAGGTGCAAGGGGCAAGTGAAGGCCTTTGGAGCACAATTTTTATCTTTCAGCAAGGCTTACTGACTTCATAACAACAGAGGGAAACAGTCAAAGGAAGGGAACATAAAAAGGCTTCAGGGATGATGTGTTTTCAAGGGAAATGCATTCCTTGAAGGCTCATAGAACAATATAGCCCCTTGCTTGCTTGTCAAGGAATTCATAAAGGGCTAACAGTGGCTCCACATGGGGATGGCTTCTTCTTGAAGGAGTCAAGAATTCAGAAAATGATCTTTGGTGTAGGCCAGATGCCTGCTGTTTAAGCCACCTTTCTTCTTTGAGTTTCATCTGCCACAAATATGATAGATCAGCAAAAAATTCTCAACAATATACCTACCCATCCTACAATCCTAGCATTTTTTCTTCTAGGGTGCATTTAGACTAGCAAACCCTTTACATCATTTATTTTTATAACAGAAAATAAACCTATTCTAAATCTACCCTTTTTACTCCATGGGACCAGATTATACTGTTGGTCTCATATGTCTCTCTACCTAGACTACTATCTGCTAGGATTAAACTGTCTAGTAGACTTCTTCTCTACATTCTAAGACAGAAATTGAAAAAAAAAATAGCCAAGCCAGGATTAGACTGTCTGGCTTGTTGGAATTTGCAGAAATTAAAACAACTAACTACATGCTCACAGACTAAGCTTATTTGAGCTTTTCCTACCTACCCTACTCTACTTCTAATATTTATAATTCTAGCTTACAAACATTGTCTTCCAATGTAACCAGTCCATCAAGTGATTCCATGGCTGGTCTTTCTTGCTCAACTCCTTGAGCATGCTGGATAGGCAATGAAACTCCCACTCTTTTTTTTCAATAACAACAGCTTTGAAAAATTTTCTTTCTATTTGCAACATGCTGCTCAAAAATACCTTTGATCCTTCTTCAAAAGTTTGCAGGAAATGTGCATAAGGATCATGATATGATACCTGGTTATGAATATCTGGCAGGTAAGCTTCAACCATGATTTCCTCTTCTTCTACTGGATCAAGAATAAGACTCTCTTGAGAAAGAGAATCTCCCTCAACTTCTTCATTTTCTGAACCGAAGGACTCATCATATATGGCAGTGTTGTCCTCTTGGAGCTCTGATATATTTTTCTCTGATGTGCTGAGCTCTGTGAAGAGATCCATGTATTCTTGAGCAAGGGTTTTCAAGAGAAGGCTCATTGCTTTCAAACTACTCAAATATCTCTTCCTTGTTTTCCTCTTCATCCTCTGAGATGAAAGGCTACTGACCTCCAGTCATGTGAAAACCATTACCGATGAGTTGTAATGGAGTGAAGAAAATATCTAGATATCCTTCACCCTCTTCTGCACTCTTAAAGCTTTCTTCATCAATATCATAAATAGCCTGCATTGGCTCATTACTCTCTGAAAGTAAAGGGGACTGATTTTCCTCCCATAAATCTACTAATCATGACCCTGCAAGATCATCTTCTGTTTGGAGAAGATCATCATCAGATAGATAAAAAATAGGAAAATCATGAACATAAGTAATGTTTCCAACCGAACATACTGGATTATCAGCAGATTTTTCTTCACTCTGATTTACATGTGAGCTTTCCAACTTTGTACAACGAAGCTCATCAGATGGATGGACAAGAATGTCTGTTGTGCAAAACATTTCAGAGGCTAGCTGTCCATTGACAATCTGATCTATTTCTTCTTCTGTCAAAGGGGAAGATGATCTTGTGTTCCTTTGTGCAGAAGTGTAGCAGCTCTCTGTTTCCCTTGAAGCCTAGATTCGAGGCAGGATGTCATCTTGAGCCTCAACTACAAAGGATGATAAATCCGCATCTGAGTTTTCAGGAGTATCTTGAAGAATGTCTACAGTCTCTTGAATGTTTTCTTCCTCAGCTGATTCATCTATGTTCTTTAGATAATAGTGGCTGAGGCCTTCTGAATGGTCGCAATGCATCTTCGTGGACGCTGTGACAATTCAAATCCTCATCAATGTCTAAAAGGTATTGTACGATATTGTGAGATTGATCACAACAGTCCCATGATAAGGATGGAGAGTTTCCTTTATAATTCTTGTAAAATACTTGGTGCATTTCCTTTAAAGAAAACAAACTTCGAGGTTCTAACCATTCGTACCAGACCCTAGCCTTTCCTTCTAATGTTTCCATGAACATTTTCATTAGGCAGTCTTCATGCCATTCAACTTTAAATTTCCACACATGTATATGAAACTTGATGAGATGTAGCAAGGGGTCCTCAGCATTTTCACCCTTAAAAATAAGCAGGTTTTTTAACCAGTCCACTTCACGCATTTTGTGTGGGAATCTAGGGATATGCTCCCTGCTCATTGGGGCATATCTTTTCTGTATGCGTGGAAGCATGTTTGTAAATTAGAAAGAGGTCACTGTGTCTTTTCAACCAGTTCAGAGTCTTCCACTAGTGGAGTCATTAGGTCTTTGGATTATAGGGAGTGTGGAGTCGCCAGGTGGCAGAATGTTAGGTTGATGTCCACCATCGCAATCTAAAGCCAACAGCTGCTACTCATTTTCCCAATGGAGACACCATTATGTTGGGGTTCCCATTTTGGCCGCGTATTGGCAAGACCAAAAGATGAGACAACATCGTAACAACTTTGGGGCCCCAGGATCTAGCCCTCTCTGACTCGAGAGGGATCTCTCCAACAGCAAAGAATGTATATATCTGCTTTAAATGAGACAAGTAGCTAGGTAAGGAAGCACAAAAGGTCGAAATGATTTGGTTGGTTGGTTGGCCGGGTTGGTCAAAGAGACTGCTAGACTGGGCAAGAAGAAAGGAACAAAACAAAAAGATAGATGTTTCAACAAAGGATAGGTCAACAGTGCCATCCATCAGCTATGAAGTCATGAAAGGGAATTACTTGAAACAATCAAGCCAAGGCCAGGTGTCATCTGGCACTAAAGACCTTTATAGACAGGAATAACATTAAGGATTGAAAGTGAAAGAAGGAAAGACACCCAATGTATTTCTATAGATCAGGTCAGAGGTCATTTAACTCCAGGCCTACTTGGAAATACTCAAAGGTAACTTTCAAAGAGGGACAAAGGGGCAGCTTATAGATCGGACCAGAGGTCATTTAACTCCAGGTCAGCTTTAGCATGATCCAAGGAAAAACAGAGATAAGTTTATAGAGAGATCTTAGAAAGGTCAGCTGGTCGCACAAGGATCCTAGTGGACAGGGCTCACTCTTATCCCCAGTGTTCCCAAATCTTCCAGCTAAATCCCAAAACGAACATCTAAGAAACAAATTCATTAATTCATACATCAACTAGCAGGCAATGACATCCACTACACTGGTTAAACCAATTGAAATCTATTCTCGGATAACACATTAAGGAGAAAACATTGAAGGCAAGGAGAGCAGAGAAATAGGGTACCTAACAAGGGTAATTCCTATGTCATGTTTCTGATGCAAGCCAGCAGAAAATGAAACAACATGAAAATGTAATAAACAGTGTTAGAAAAACATCACCAATAGTAATAGACCAGGATCCTGTAAAATGTGCTTGATTAATTGATGCAAAACCAGTCACATACTCTGAGCTCAATGGCTGTTACAGTTCGGACTTCTCCTCCCAGCCTAATACATAAGAACTACTCTGATAATCCCTCCCAAAACTACTCTAACAGTAAAAACTGAATCCTTCTAACTACAACGGTAGCAGCCAAACAACAACCTTTACAATTTGTTCTTGTATGAATTTTATAGTAGAAAGATGAACTGTGGAGGTAGGTGGAAACTAAATGAAGCATTCAACTCAGAAAAGAAATAGGGCCTGAAGCCCATTCTGTTTTAACTCCTGTGCATTGATCTCTGGCATTCTTTGGGTGACCGAATGATCCTTTTCAGGCTTCCAATTAATCTGATATGACCCTGATGTATACTGGCTTGCAGTACTCTGTAGTACTTTTGGAGAATGAGCAAAGGGTGAGTAAATGGCGGAGAAAGTCTGCCATACCACATAACAAATGTTTTGATGGCTTTGAACTGTGGTTAAGGCAGAAAACTTCCCTGGAACACAGCATAGAATAAAAGCGGTATGGGCAACCTGTCCTTTCTGGGAGAAAAACATTCTGCTGATGTAGAAAACCCGCTATATATTAATTTTTGCACATCCGTATCCTCTGTGTGGTCTATGATGTCTTTGAACTGGTAGCTTGCTTTGAAAAACTTGGTTTAATGCTCAAAGATCTTCGTTTTCGTGCCTGGAACTCTCTGCCACTTCATTTATACCTCTTTTAGTGAAAACTTGCCATTGTATCAACACTGTGTAATCATGGCGGCGTTTCACCTCTTGTACCCTGCAAAAACCCACAACTGTGTGAAGAAATCCATGCACAGAGGAGGTGGATGGTTACGGAGGAGGGGTAGAGTGGTAGCACGGCGGTGGTGAAATGGTGCTTTTGGCTAAAACAGTGGTGAAAATGCATAAATGTGTCGTAAACCATGAACACTAGGGTTTTGATGAAAGAATGTGCGTGGGCCGTTTGATCATGGTCCGGAGACGTAGATCAACAGCGGAGATCGAAATAGGGTGGAACAAATATGAAACATAAGACTTTTAATGAAAATATGAAACTTTGGTTAAAATCAGAAATGCAAAGGAAATGGAAGAAAATGCAATGCAATTCATGGATATGAACGTACATGGTGGGACCCAGTGTGGTGGTGGGTGATTAGATCTGAGCCGTTAGATCTTTAGATCCAATGGATGGCCAGGATTAAGTCGTAGAATCGCAATCGGGAAGGGGTAGGGGTGTCACATTTATAAGTTTCGATTGCGATTAGGAAAGGGGAAAGCGATTAGCACCTGGCCGTTCGATCTGGCGGGAAGATCAATAGTGGAGATGTGGATCGGGGGATCACAATCGGAGGGGACACAAAGGGGCGGCATCTTTGATATTCTGATTGTGATTGGGTGGACTCATGCGATGGTCGTTGGATCAGCGGGGAGATGGACGGCTAGGATCTGTTCAGAGCAATCACAATCGGAGGGAAACAGGTGTGACACATTACGAATTTTTCGATTGCGATGGGGAGGGAAGTGCGATGACCATTGGATCTCAAGTTAAATGGACAGTCGGGATCAGATTAGGAGATGGTGTGATCGGGAATTGGAGGAAGGGACTTGCGATGCGATCAGAGGGGAGTTGTGATTGCGATGATCGGAGTGGAGTTGCGATCAATTTCATCGCAAACGTTTGCGATGAGTCGATCGGGGGACTTAACATAAACCTTGCGATCAAACAGATTTTCGATTAGCGTGGGTCGTCTGATCTACGGGGGGAATCAACGATGGGGTTTAATTCGTGGGACTTAATAAAAAAACACAATCGCATCGGACTTTTTGTATTTAACAAAGGAATGCGTCGATCTTGCAAGCTGCGATTGCGATTGGCCCCAAGGTACAAAGTGCTTGGTCTTACCGCTAAGGTTATATGGGGAAAATTTCAAAGGGGGATGGCGAGAAAAGGCTAAGCCCTATCAAAAGGTTGAAAAGTGGGTTTTTAACCCATTTCAATGAATTTTAAAGCCATAGGAGGGTAACGATAAAAGGGTAAAGGGGGAATTTGGCACAACAAAGGGCGAGGGTGGGATTTAAAGAGGATATTGGGGAGATTTAGAGGGTTAATGGGGAAAAAATTCAGGATGGAAAGGGAACTTTGCAAAGGGGAGGAAAGGGGTAAAATGGAGAGTTTCTGCAGAGGTGCAAGGGGCAAGTGAAGGCCTTTGGAACACAATTTTTATCTTTCAGCAAGGCTTACTGACTTCATAACAGCAGAGGGAAACATTCAAAGGCAAGGAACATAAAAAGGCTTCAAGGATGATGTGTTTTCAAGGGAAATGCATTCCTTGAAGGCTCATAGAACAATCTAGCCCCTTGCTTGCTTGTCAAGGAATTCATAAGGGGATAATAGAGTCACCAGCAGTCAAAACATACAGGAAGGTCAAAGAAAGTTTTTTTCAGTTCAAAAAAGGCATGTTCATGACAAAGTTGCTTAAATACTTGAGTTAGAAGTATAAACAAGGTAAAAAGGGCATCAAAAAATCAACATCAAGTAGAAGAAAAAGTGGCTTGAAGAAAGTCTCTCAAAAAACCCCCTGAGGATAAAAGGTATGAAACAAATGAAAAGGGACCTAAAAATTACAAAAGTGGGTTTCATATTTTGTTTTTTATTTTTCCCAAAGGCATTAAGGATTTTGAATTCCTTGATTCAATCATTCCCGCACTTTGCAAGGAGAGAAAAACTCCAAGAAGAGAAAACAGAGTTTCTGGGCCATTTCTGGGCAAGTTTGTCAAAACGCTGCGCAAAATCTAGGCGCTACATGAAAGAAGAATCAGCGCTCTGCAAAATTCCTTTTTTCATGTCTATTTTTACACTGCACTACGCAAAGATTTCTTCTATGCTGCGCAAAGCTCGGGTGCTGTGCAAACAAGGGCCTAACCCACTTGACAACTGGAAACTGCATTGGTGCTGTGCAAACAGATGCTTGAACCACCTGGCGTTGCGTAAAAAGGTGCCCGAGCCACCTAGAACAACGTGCAGAGGTCACCCTTTTCTCCCAGGTGCTGCGAAAACAGGTGCCCAAACCGCTGGCACTGCGCAAACAGGCGCTCGAACCACCCAACGCTGCGCAAAGTTCAGGGAGGTGCCAAACAGGCCAGAAAGACCCCAACTACGCAAATTTGTCTTTAAAGGGTGCCTCCAAGATTAAAGAAAAGTGGTAAGTGGTCTTCCTTTCTAAATCCCCAAATCAAGTTTACAAAAAAAATATTTTGTGTCAATGGTTAAAGTAAAAACCTAGGAGGGTGAAACCCTAGGTCAAATACAAAGAAAGCAGTGACACTTTGAAACTAAATTTAACAACAGAAAGTGTGGGGGAGAAAATTAAGGCTGGTTGCTACATTTATGATTAGAATCCTTAAGCTGCAAAAAACACTCAAAAAGCCTCAAAATTCCAAATCAATGCCCCCCATCACCATGTCAGAGATGGAAAACAGCAGTGGTAGTCAAGGCAATCAAAGACCTTCGAAATCAAAGCACAAGGGAGGGAAAATTAAGAGGTTGGAACCCCAGAATACAGTAGCTATCACATCCTCTCCTAGGATATTTTCATGCTTCCAAAACACAAGATGTTTTCAGTTTTGTGAGAGGGTCAAGTTGGTGAAGAGAAATCTTGAGCTTACAAGGCTCCTCATTCTTAATTTGCAAAACAAACATTCAGACCTTGCGGGGATTAAATTTGAGATTTCAACAATGTCCATATCTGAGGCCACCGATATCCCCTCAGTGGGTGAGAAATGGTTCAAGAATGGTAAGCTGGAAAGAGATTTATTTTTTCCATTTCCCAAAAGGCGGTATAGATAGGGTAGTATCACTATTTTTCCTTTCTCATATCTCAAACACAGGTATGCACCTTTTATGTTGGCTATCATGAGGTACTTCACCTATGAGGGGAGATACTCCAGGGTCTATACCTATCATCTTAGACTCCTTATGCATTTTACAAGGGTTAAGGCACTTGACCTACACTACTATCTCTACAGGAGTATTGTGAAAATGTGTTCTGTTGTTCAAAGGAGGATTTTTCCCCAAAAAATGTCTAGCTTGTTCCACCATTCCCTGATCAAGATGGTGGTTGAACATCAGCTCAAAGAGCAGGGTGTACCTTGGGATACTTTCATAACCAATGAGTTCTTTTCAAAACCACAGCATCCTCATCAAACAAATCTACCTTCCTCGTCTGCATAAGTACCCTCACCAGAGGCACACATCCCTTCCTCTCCTTCTCTTGATGCATCAAGTGAAATAGGAAGTGGACATTAAGAATCACATGGAGATCAGGGTGAGGGAGAAGAAGTCAGTGAGGCAAACACAGAAATACATGAATAAGAGGGAGAGAATATGGGGAGTGATGGGGAAAACAGTGATAAAACACAAGGCAATGAGCATGATGAACAAACAAATTAGAAGTAGGATGAAGAAGACAGTTAGCATGATGCACAAGGTAGCCAAGGAAATGTTCATGACAGTCTTGATAGCTGTCAAGACTATCATGACACTAATCAGTTTTTCGATGATCAAGAAACTCAAAGTGATAATGTAGAAAATGAACAAGTAGAAAACCTTAGTAAAGAACAAAGCCAAGAGGAGGGTCAAAGAAATGATGAAAACATGGTCAAAACATCCATCACCACCCCTCACATATGCACATACTACAGAGGACAAAGAGATGTGTTTGCTGCCTCAAAAAGGCAAGGGGAAAACTCTTCTCAAACCATCAAAGGAGTGGAAAAAGGAAAGAAAAAGGTAGAAAGGAATGAGAAGCAAGAAAAGGTAAGGAGGAGTAAGAGACTGAAGAAAACTACCCAAGGGCCTGAATTCATTGATCTAGACAGTGATGAGTAGGATGAGGAGATGACCACCAAAATGCTGCTCCTAGAAAAATATGCACGGATCAAAGAATGGAGGAATATTTTGAAATATCACAACGTATAATTCAGTACTATAAAAATGAACACAATTACTTCAAGAAGATCAAGATAGGCCTTGTCCTCCAAAAGAAGATGACCAAACGTTACGCAAGGAAGAGCAGGCTTGCAAAGTCCAAACTCAAAGAAGTCCTCCTTGAGATAAAAACATAAAAAGCACAAATGAGCATGACAGCCTTGGAATTTTGGCTGAGTTTTCTCATAAATTATCTAAAAACATCTAAGGAGGGTCCCCACCAATTTTGAGGGAATTTGGAGAAGATTTTGTTTTTTTGTGAATTTTTGGTCTACTTTGCGCAGCGCCACTAGCACTGCGCAAAACATTGGGGCATCCTCTGGAGGAAAAATTGACATTTTTTTATTTTTCATGACCTGCACATCATACAAAAAAAAATTCAGAGGATTTGAAACTGTTTTGACCCCTCAAAAGGTCAAAACACACCTCAAAAAACACCTTTCTGCCCCTGTTTTAGGCCTAGCACCGCGCAAATGATAGGTTGGAGATTTTTTCATTTTTTACAAGGTTACAGGGACTGGATCAGGAAACCAAAAACATTTTTGGAAAGTAGACTCTTCAATCTTTCCAACGAGCTATCACGGAGCCCAATTCGACATCAGGAAGTGGTTCAAAAGCTAGTTGCTAAACAACCTATTTTCTGCAAAAGTGGCGCTATGCAAGCAAACTAACATAGGCCAAAAAGTCAACAAAAGACACTGATTAATGGCAAAATGGTTTTTTAATATTTTTTTGGGAAAATAAATCTAGATTTGATTGAGGAGTTATGTTTTGATGTTTTTCATTTATTTCCTTATCTATTATGTGTCTTGGGCCTTGCATGGTCATTAAGCACATTTATGACATTTATGACTAAATTAGGGTTTTTGGAAGCCTCTTAGGGTTTCCACCTCCTCATTTGCTCCATAAATAGAGAATGAGGCTATTATGTATTCGTTGGATGTTGATGACTTATGCTGGAGAAATACATAGTCTCTTGGAGTTCTTGATAACAATTTGATGTCTTGGAGCTCATGCATGCCTTGGTTTGCTTATTGATGGAGAGAGATTGTTTGTAGGATCCATAAGCTTGGTTAATGGTGAAGTTTTCTTATGTTCATGTTTTCTAGTTTTCCATTATGTTTTCCATCTTTCTATTTTGCAGTAGGACAAAAAATTTAGATTAAGAAATATTTTCTGATGGCACCTTAATTCTGTTTGTCCTTCACTGCCTCAATGTTTTCTTCTGTTGAGATATGTTAGGGAATCCATCTCTTGCTCCCTAAGAAGTTCTTAGCTTGTCCATTTCCTGAATGGTTTAGATCAGTTAGTGTCAAGCATGATTCATGGCTAGCCCTGCATATTGTTTCCATTGAAATACTATGTTCTTGGAATCATCTCTTTAAAAGCATCTTTGCCTAGGTTTATCAAAGAAGTCTGTTTCAATCCTGCTCTTTGCCTTTACTTAGCTAAATTTGTTTCAAGTAACCTTCATAGCTGTAACTTTAGATTTTCAGGGTTTTCTCTCCTTCTATGGTTATAGCTACTTGTGCATCTTAAATGTTTTTCTGCTCTTAATGATGAAATCTATGAAAGTTAAATAAGTTTCTTGCCTTTCTATGTTTCATCTAAATGTTTGTCTTGGTTGATTATCTTCTTTCAGTCTGAAATCAAATGGATTAGATTTTGCTTATTCCTTGATTCTCTTGCTATGCTCATAAATCCTCTAACTCTCTCAATGTAAAAGTACATAAACGATTCAATTTTTTCCCTATATTAGCTTATTGTTCTCAATATTAATGTTCACCTCATAACCCTTCACAACCTTAAAAGATCCACCAACCAAGTTAAAATTTCCCTGCAAATGCTCTTGAAACCATTGATGAACTTACATGACCTTGTTAGACTCCATTTCCCAATGACTTAACAATCTCCCTTTTTTTCTATCTAAATCTATTTGAGCATCATACCCAACCAAAAACAATCAAATTACCCTGTACTTAACATCTAGCCTAAAATCAACCCTAATTAGCAAACAAGTTCACATCTTTGCATCTACTAGAGAGATCCCTCTCCGAATCCAAGAAGGTATTTCCTTGGATTCCAAAGCTTGGTTTGATGTTACCCCTATCCATTTTTATCTCAATAAATCTAGAAAATTACTGGGAGCTAACAAAAGGGACCCACGTATACGTGAGTTTCCTTTGACACAGTCGCGTATGCATGTTGGTTTCAAAAGTGAGAAAGCGCGTATGCCTGGGTAAAATTTGAAATCTTTTGTTTTAAGTTTTTTTGGTCTTGTCTTCCTGAGGTGACTTGTTCCTGTAGTATATTTGAAGTGTCTGGACTGTGTCTAAAGTGTTTATGTACCTTTTTCTCTCTTAATTTTCTGAATACCAGATCATTTGGTGAAATATTTGTTTCATGTGCTTGCAATTCTGGCTTGAGCACCAAGATCTTTTTCTGAGGATTCTTGGCTTTTCTGAGTATTCAGGACAGAGAGATTTTTCTCATTTGCTTTTTCCTAACTTTATGAGTTGCTTTGCATTGTGATTTTTGCCTGTTTTTGTGTTTGGTTTTCTTGATTTCATTGACTAGGTCTTGTCACAATTCTCGAAGAGTCCCTTTTTGATTCTTTGAAGTTTGTGTTTGCCGCAAGTTTATGCTGTTGTGATGAATTGATTTGTTGGGTTTCTTGTTTTCCTCTTGCTCATACAAGTCCTAATATGAGAGTAGCACAGTTGGATTAGGGAATTTTGTTGAAGTTCTGCTTGAAATTCAAAGTTTTCTTGACTTAGTAACTAGATAGTTTCTTGGTTTCTTTGAAGTCTCTTTTCTTTATAAACTCAAAAGCCCAAAAAACATTTTGTTTTCCATTTATTTTGTTTCTCATTTTTTCTAATGGTTTCTTCTTGTCTTTTGAAGCTTTGTTGAAGTCTTTATTCTTCGATTCTTGACTTAATTAGGAAGGGAATCTTCTTTTGATTTCGTTCTTTTAGGTCAAGTATGTTTTTTGGCGTCTTTATACATTGAATTTCTGAGTTGGAACTAGCTTTGTTGATTGCCAAAAAATGATTGAGCCTTGGTATTGTTAGAGATTTCTCTTTGCTTTTCTAGATCTAGCATCTTAGGATTTTTCATGCGATTAGTAATTTTCATTAGGTGCAGATAAGAATTTTTGTCTTTTTCGTAACTTTTTGAGGTGTGTGAACACTGATTATTTGAAAAGAAAAGTAAAAAAAAAAAGTAGTCTCGTAGAACCTGTGTAGAAATCACTCTTCATCGAAAGGCAATTAGTGCATTTGCATGTAGTTTGGTTTTCATTGGTTTCTTTCTACGTCATACAAAAATCATCGGTTTCATTTCCATATGCCCTTGACATAAAATAATAGCCAATTAAAATAAGCGATATAATTTAAAAACAACTAGCAATTTTTCTATTAGTGTCATACATCAACTAGCTAGGTTATAGGGCCTTGGATTAGGTGAGTGGAGAGTTAACTCTCCAAGGCCACTCAAATTTTGAAACATAGAAGTTTATTAATGAGCGAAATCCAACACCATTAGGTGGATCGAGAAAGCTCTCCTCCAGAGAGTCAAGTGCAAGGGAAAGTGCAGGCAGAGAAGAGAGATACCCCCTCTCTAATTTGACGAATCTTGACCTAAGACCGTTCCGTCCGGCTGCTGATACAGATTGGTGCCTTAGTTGCCCATCCTAGGTATCACACAGGTGACCGTGGGGGGGAATGCCCATGGTGCCTGAGGCAGACATTGTATCACTTCTAGTAGTGCTTCTAGAGGGTGCCCTCACGAATCTTGGGTACTTACACCGGCAAAGGCTGTTGTTAGGAGGTTAGCGTGACTATTTATGTTACCTTCGCTAGTAGGCCTGGGCTGTAATTACCCCAGATTTCTTTCGGGAGGTCCTATTATTTGCTTTCTTGTATTTTAGTGTCTGGTCCTCATCACCCGAAGCGGAAATACTTGAGAGCTGCTTGTCTGGCTATATCTTAGGGACTTTGTAGAGTGTGTTCTTTGCTCCTAGATTTCTTATCTTCATATATTTTTTCGAGTCTAATATATCTTTTAAAGTGGCTAATCGATTGCCTCACCGATCGAGGAGGCTCCGCGGGTTATCTCCCGTGAGTACCGAGCCTTCTGCAAGAAGGCGTAGGAGTAATTCAGAGGGTGATTTTCACCAAGTGTTTTCAGACGCAGCAGAGAGAGATCCTCCATTAGGGCTAGTTGTTTCTGTAGTTGGCTCTGGTGTTGGTGTTAGTGCCGAGAGGAGTGCTTCATTCATATCGAGAGTTTATTTCTGGCAGAAGAAGTAGAAGTAGAGGAAGTCCCTCAGCTTATTGACTCTCTTCCATCTCCTCTTCCTGCTAGTTATCTGTTTATCATTGAGTACATCAGACTTGAGTCTCAGAGACCATAAAGTCCTTATCCATATTATTCTCACCTTTCGATGGCCACGATTGGGAATACGGCTTCCGTTGTGAGTGCTGCAAGTATTCAAACTCCTGCTTCAGTTGAAGGAGGAGGCACTATTACTATATCTTCATTTGCTTCTAGTGCGGTTGTGTTTGGCTCTGGTCACACCCAAGCACAGGCTTCTCAATTTGGTCCTTTTTGTTTCGGAATGCCCACTAGTGGTATTCCTTCATTTTCCTTTTTTGCTGTTGCAGCTGCATCTGCACCCATTTATTCTACGGATAGTGGATCAGCTTCTTTTCAAGGGTTCCCCTTTGGAAGCAGGCATATTCCTAATTCGATTCCTTCCTTAGGGTATTTTCCTTTTACTTCCCAGACTCAGAGTTTTAATCCATGGTCTGGAGGTCAAAGTTCTACTACCTTTACAGGTTGGAACCCTATCTTTACAGTAGTAGGGAAGGGAATCAGTTTCTCACTGGTCACGAAGGGAACGTTCCTTTCCCTTCGTCAAGTGCTTATCAGGATTTTTCTCCTTTTTCAAATGCTTGGAATCCATATCAGGGGTTTTCTTCTTCATTCACTTCCTTAGTGGAGGGAACTGGTCCAGTTTGTAGTAACTCAATGTTGTGGGGGGGGGTCCTTCTCCAAATGCTAGGTCACAAGGATTTTCCTATGGCCCAAAATTTTCTACGAAATCTTTCTAGCAACCTGGTGCCTCATAAAATACAAGGTATTCTTTTAGAATGTGGGGAATCCATCCTATCAAGGATGGAATTCCCTGGCTCCTCCTCGTTTACCATTTCTAGCAACATTAAACTTTCCAAATTTTTCGAAATTGACTAACGATCCAGTCTGATATAGTATGGGGTGGCCTCTGGTTCCCACCAAATTACCTTTAGACATTCCAAAGTTTGAAGGGAAGAATGGAGAGGATTCGGCAGATCACATCACCAATTTCCATCTATGGTGTTCATCAAATTCCTTGATTGATGATTAGATTAGATTGAGGTTATTTCAACGCACCCTAACTGGAAATGCAGCCAAGTGGTATATTGAGTTGACTGGGGGAAGTTTCACCACTTTTGGAGATTTTGCTACTACGTTCCTAAATCATTTTCAATTACCTGTCCGTTATGACGTCGAGACTAAACTCCTAGCTAATTTTAAGCAGGACAAGGCAACTCACATTTCTAATCATATTCAGGAATGGAAAAGAAGTAAGAGGCTCATTAAAGCCTATATTCCTAATGAATTCCTTCTGGAATGGTTTTTGAAATCCTTGCAGCCAGATATTTCTAAGGACGTATCCCTATCAGGGGTATTTTCTGAGGAGCAAGCTATTTTTAGGGCTCAACAATTAGAACTGATTTATTCTCAGTTTGGAGTCCTCAATAAAAAATTTCCTGATGCTCCTCACTCCAAATTGGACTTTTCAAAAACTAAACCTGGTCCTCATGGTGATGGACTTATTGGTTCAGTTGATAATGGTGCAGCTAACCTACTTAACCAATTGCAGCAGTTGTCCATACAATCTGCTTCTTTGGTTCAGGTTGTGCCTTCGATGCCAACCCCTTCCCAAGATTTGTCAATAAATGTCATCCATACTTCTAACCCCAAAGTAAATCAACAATCCAAAGGGAAGGAGAAAGGACGGAATAATAATAAGAAGAAAGGAAATTATGAGAAGGGAAATGCAAATAAATCCAATGAGCATGTTGGTGAGGGTCAAAAGGATAAAAAGAAAGTGAAGTTTCCATGCAATTTATGTACTGGAGACCATCATACTCACCTTTTCCCTAAAATTAAGGATTTTCAGTGCTTGTTAGCTCAACAGGGTTCTTCCAATCCCCAGGCTATGTTGACAAACCCTTTTCCCGAAGGGCAACAATTAGTTGTTGGCACAAATCAAAATACTAGGGCTCCCTCTAGGGCACCCAGGAAGGGGAAACCACATCAAACATATATATGATGAGTGCTCACACAGATATCGCTACACGATCTCGTGATTATGGTGAAGTTGAGTCTTCGAAAGCCAAGGGTGCTCCTAATAGTGTTGAGCCACTTCACATTACGAGGCCCACTGTTGAGCCTATACCTCGAATGCCAAAAGCATCTACAAAGCGTATGATGATTAATCCAAATGCCAAGGCTACCTAGAACTACTTTGTTGTAGAAGATCTGGCGTAGAGCCCTTGCACTATGTCTGCTCTCGAGGTGCTCTAGTCTTGTCCAGCTCAGCGAAGTGCTCTTATCACTACTAATGGGGCTATTGATCTGAAGAACTCTCTTATGATTACATTTGATATGTCTAATTTTAAAAAGAGACTCCCACATCATATGGATTTTCAAATTAGATCGTTCTTTCAAAAATGTAATATATTTCAAACAGTCGTCAATGAGGGTACTTCCAGGTGTGTAATGTCTCTCGCATGCTGGAAAGGGATCAGATCTCCCATAGCGGTTCCATCAACCACTCTTATGATTGCATTTGATGTTAATTCTCACAGGCCACATGGTATTGTCCCAGCTTTGCCCATCTGTGTCGAGGGAAAAACTGTAAACATCAAGGTTGAGATAGTTGATGCAAGCTTGGACTACAACCTTCTATTGGGAAAAACTAGATTTATGAGATGGATGCTATTGTATCCTCTTTATTTTGTATTATTTGTTTCCCTCACGAAGGGAGGATTGTCACAGTTGACCAACTGGATTATTCTCCTATAGACCCGAATGCATCTGCTGACTCAACTATCCCTTTGGTGGATAATGCCAAACCGCCTGTTGAGAATCTAGGAGTTGGAATGTATTCTTCTTTGATGGGTACTTTTGATATTCCACCTCCTTCCATTCATATAAATTCACTTTCATCCTCCAGGGCTCCTATTCGAAGAGAGTTCTTCAGAACTCATTAATTTTCGGACCCTTGGACCTTACCTTCCCCTACCTCCACATTAGCAGAAGGTCAAGTGGGTGGAATGGCATTTCCAATGTCTACAACTGAGATTTCTTATAGATCTTGTGTTGACTATGCAGAATCCACTCTTGTTTCTCTTTTGATAGAGGAATTGGATGGAGATGTGGCCCCATCTTGGAATCTTAATTCTTCTTCCACCCAAGATTGTCTTGATACCACTCTTCCATCTGAAGAGGCTATCCTGGAAGCTATTACTAGTATAGATAGACCGTGGGATTATTTTCATCATCGGTCTTACTTTTTACCATATTTGACCAAATTTGAATCAAGTTTTCTAATTCCTCAGTCTTCTGGTCCTGTTCACCCAGTCCTGAACCCTTTAGCACTAGCACATGTATTTTCTGAACGGAACATGGCTATGATTTCTCTGACTATCCCGGTGAACATCTTCAGAAATCCCAACATTATCGAGAATGTTTTCATCTGAGCTGAATTTTCCCCTGAAGAGATTCAAATTTATACCGATCTCTTTCGAGAATTCTAGGATGTGTTCGCTTGGTCTTATGAGGAAATTCCTAGTACAGATCCATCTATTGTCCAGCATGAGATCAAGCTATATGACAATGCTAAGCCTGTAAGGCAAAAAATTGATCCGGTTAACCCTAGGAAGGCTGAAAATATCAAAGCTGAGGTAGAGAAGCTGCTTAAGGTGGGATTCATTTTCCCTATTCCTTTGAAAGAGTGGGTTTCAAATCCAGTTCTAGTGGATAAGAAAAAAGGAACAATTCGCGTTTGCATTGATTTCAGAGACCTTAATAGGACATGTTCGAAAGATAATTACCCCACACCATTCATAGATCAGATTATCGATGAGTGTGCAGGTAATGATATTTTATCCTTCATGGACGATTTTTCTGGATATAATCAAATTACTATCTGTCCTGAGGATCAACATAAGACTACCTTTATTTGTCCCTCGAGTACCTTTGTTTACAAGAAAATGCCTTTCGGCCTTAAAAAGGAGCCACTTTTCAGTGGGCCATGTCATATGCCTTCCACAACATAAAAGATATTATTGAGGCATACTTGGATGATTTAGCTACTCATTCTCGCAAGAGAATTGATCATCCTTCTCACCTCTGTCAAGTATTTGAAATATGTTGTTTTTACAAGAAATGGTTGAATCCGAACAAGTGTGTTTTCGCGGTCACATCCGGTCGGTTGTTGGGATTTATTGTGTCTACAGAAGGGATTCAGGTAGATCCCGTCAAGGTTGAGGCAATACTTCTATTTCCTCCCCCATCGTCTATTCGTCAACTTCAAAGTCTATAAGGAAAAGATAATTTTCTATGGAGATTTATCGTAAATTATGACGAGATTACAAAAGGATTCATGAGATTATTAAATAAGGGAGTCCCATTTTTGTGGGATGACTTTGCTCAACGCTCATTCGATGCTTTGAAAAAATCATTGACCTCTGCTCCTATATTGAGTCCACCTGATTATAGCAGGGATTTCCTTTTGTATCTCGCAGCAGCAGAATCTACTATCAGTATGGTTCTGGTTCAGGAGCATAATGCTTTTTCAAAGAATGTTATTTACTATCTTAGTCGAGGCCTGGTAGGACCTAAACTCTGGTATTCTTCGGTACAGAAGCTTGTTTTAGAAGTTGTTCATGTTGTACAACGGCTCAGACATTATATCATTCTTCGAAAAACTTATGTTCTGGCAGTAGTCAATCCATTTCAGTTTGTTCTCAGCAAGCGAGTGATTGGGGGCAAATATAATTGATGGATTGTGATTTTGCAAGAATTTGATCTTGATTTTATGTCTACCAATTCCAATAAACCATTAGTTTTTTCAGAATTAATTTCTGAGTTGCCCTATGGAGAGAAGATGGTTTATGATGAATCCTTTCCGGATGAGCATATTTTTCTCATCTCTTCACATGATCCTTGGTATGGGGATCTCATTATATATCTTCATATTGTGAAGTTTCCTTCGATGTTTTCAAAAGATGAGCACCGTAAGTTGCGTCACCTGGCTAAAAATTACTTGATCATTTGTGATTCGTTATACCATTGAGGGGTCGATTCAATCCTAAGATGATGCTTAACTCTCGAAGAAGCTGAGGTTGTACTGAATGATTGCCACAGTGGAGCTTGTGGTGGTCATTTATCTGGGCTTGCTATAGCCCAAAAAATCCTGCGTGCTGGATACTTTTTTCCTTCAATTTTCAAATATTGTATGGATTCGGTCAAACGGTGTCATCCATGTCAAGTATATACTTGAAAGATGTGCATTCATCCAATTCTTCTTTTCCCTGTCATCACTGTTGGTCCCTTTACAAAGTGGGGTATTGATTATACTACTTGTAACCCACCTTCAGCTAAAGGTCACAAGTACATTATTGTATCAGTAGACTACTTCACAAAGTGGGTCGAGGCTATGCCAACTTTTGGGAATGACGGTGAGGCAACAGCTCTTTTTCTCTTCAATCAAGTTATTTATTGTTTTGGTATTCCCAAAGAGATTGTCATTGATCATGGCAGTCATTTTCAGAACATCATGATGGATGAGTTGGCTCTAAAATTAGGTTTCCGGTAGGAGTATTCATCTCCTTATTATCCTCAGGCCAATTTTTTAGGTAAACCATTTGTTAAGATTTACTACAGAAATAAAACATTTACCGAGAGAAATAAACATAAAGAACCCAACAAAAAATCATAAACATAAACACAAATGTTTATCCAGGAAAACCTCAAATCTGGGGAAAAACACAACCAATGAAATTTCATTAGCCATTGACCAAAACCCTGGCCAATCTGGCCAAGTGAGCCTTCACCGGTCACCTCCAGGCCTACATTACAATGAAGTTTTCCCAACCTTTTATAGGCTCTATTACATGCAATACCATGGGCTAAAACCATGGGTGCACAATACCATGTGCCCCAAAACCATCACTGTTTACCCTAGTCAACATTGACTCTATCCCAAGTCAAGTTTACCTAAAAATTCCCCCCTTAAACTTGACTTGGGAATTATTGACTAAATCCAGCCAAACCTGCTAAATGAGACAACCCCAATCACTCTAGCTCTTCCCCCCTCAAATTTTTACCCAGGGTAATTGCTAACTTGAAATCCCCCCTATCACCTAGGTCTAACCCAGACTTTACCAGTGATTAACCAAGGGTACGCATGCCATACCAGTTCTTACAGCAATATGCCCATTTACATGCAAAAAATTTACTCCATCATAATATATATTTTTGTTTCATTGTTTCTGTCTTTGTACATATGAAATCAATGTCCATATAAAAAGAATCCATCTACCAGATTACATGGGTCACCAGCCTCTGTAACCGCCAATCCTCTAGGAATTCTCTTCAGATACATGGTTCATCAATTAATTAATCCACGTGCTCATATTCTCTCTCATTTTCTACATTCATTGATGATGTCCTCTCCAAAGAGGACATCATAGTTGTACATGAATCTGCCCTCTACGCTTTTGCTGGTCCATTCTAATTTTCTTCTTGGTTGCTTGGTGAAGCTCCTCTTCTCCACCCTCGACCACAATTTCCTCTTTGACATGGCCCACTAAAATCATACCTATGAACTTGGCACCTACTTCGGTGGCAATAATTGCATCATGGACAGTGGTAATCCCACACATCTTTACCAGAGGAACAGATTCATCAGAATCTACAACCGAGTCTAGTGAAGAAAAAATGCCTATTGAAGAATCTCTACCAACATGTAAATACATACATATTGTCTTATCATTGACACTTGGAAATATTCTTTGATGTTTTTGACTTCTTCCAGCCAAACAAAATACCAATCGACTAAATCTGAGCATTTCCCGTTTGGGGGTTTGGTCAATAGTTCTCCATTCTTGTCTGCATGCAGAACATAAATAATGTGGTGATGATGTATCAGATTTGAAAGGGCACCGTGTGCACATTCTCCATGAAGCTGTACAAAAGCAATGTTAGTTGCATCACAAGCTTGTTCAATATAATTGGCATCCTCTTTCCATAGTGCCGAAGGCACCGAGCACAATGCCATATTTACCTCTAGCTCATCGCAGCTCAGCAAAAAAATTTCATTCATCGAACTACAGCCATCACTAGGAAAATCGCAAGTCGACTCTGCACTCTGCCAACATGCCACCATCATTGTATGGGATCTATGTTGTTCCCAATGGCCAATATCCAGACCACTAGTATTCTTCAACGTCGCCCAATCAGATTTCATCACTGATGTCAATGGTGTTCAATTGAGGCCCTGCAATTTGTAATCATCACAGACAAGAAGTTGAGCCATTGTGTATAGCGTTCAACTGAACATGATTATCCTAACTTCTTTGCTCGAATATCACGCAGATCCGTCCTATTCAATGCCACTTGAGACATCACCACGCTGTCCGCCGTCACCCCAGTAAGTCCCTGCCCAAACTGCTTCTATATCCAAGCCTCTATTCATATTATATCTCTGGAGAACATCGCAGGAGCAACAAGTTCGCAATTTTATGGCCACCTTATCTCGATTTGCATACACATCGGCTCACAAGACCAATGAAAACTTCACATCATTTGTGGATCTCACCAGCTACTTGCGCCTAGATCTGATCTTCAAATAAACTCAACATCGGTCTCTCTAACACGTCCGTGAGCTCTCTATCACATTGTAGATTTGTGCTAGCTTGCTTTCCCTTGCACTGGATCTGCCTCTGCACCACTCAAATATTCTCTTTTGCACAGTTAGCATGTATACCCATTTCTTGACTCTTTTTCAGCGGTAGTTCCACATCAGATCTGACAAGATCTGTGTTCTTCATATGCAAATTCGTTTGTGATACAACAGATCCAACACCTTCAAGCTTAGATCTGTCTAATCAAACTGCACATAGATGATTCCTGCTTCTTACACAGCAGTAGTGAAACTATGGACAGAATAAAATTATTACACCAGCTTTGATACCAGTTGTTAGGAATTTACCGCAGGAATAATAAACAATTTACTGAGAGAAATAAACATAAAGAACCTAGCAACAAATCATAAATATAAACACAAATTTTTATCCGGGAAAACCCCAAATCCAAGGAAAAACCCAACCAATGAAATTTCATTAACCATTGGCCAAAACCCTGGCCAATCCAGCCAAGTGAGCCTTCACCGCTCACCTCCAGGCCTACATTACAATGAAGTTTTCCTAGCCTTTTATAGGATCTATTACATGCAATACCATGGGCTAAAACCATGGGTGCACAATACCATGTGCCCCAAAACCATCACTGTTTACCCTAGTCAACATTGACTCTATCCCGAGTCAAGTTTACGTAACACAATGGGCAAGTCGAAGCCGTGAATAAATCCTTGAAGACTATTCTTCAACGGACAATTGATAAAGCTAGATCCAATTGGCATATCATGCTGTATCCTGTGCTTTGGGCATACCGGATGTCAGTAAAAAATGCAACTGGTTTTACTCTGTTTCAACTAGCTTACGGGTTGGAATCCATATTTCCCATCGAGTGTGAGATTCCTTCTCTTAAGTTAGCTATATAACTTCTTCCTAACACTTCTAGCCTTGAAGAATTCCAACTTCATCTGGAACATCTTGATGAGAAGCGTCGAGATGCTGCCACGATGAATGAGGCACAAAGAGATAGGTAAAATTTCAGTACGATAAAGTGGTCAAACCTAGGGTTTTATCCGAAGGAGACCTTGTTTTGGTTTATGCCCAAGAGAAGGATGCCCTAGGGGCAGGTAAGTTTAAGTCTATTTGGTATGGCCCCTTCATCGTTAAAAAGGTCCTAAAAAAAGGAGCGTATACCTTGGTTGATTTTGAGGGAAATGAGTTGGTGGAGCCCAGAAATGGGCTCTATCTAAAAAGGTATTATGCCTAGGCCTTGGCCTAGCATCATTCTTTTTGTATATATTTTATTGGTTGTTTTGTACATATATGAGTTTTCGGTTTTGTATGTGATGGTCATGTTTTTGATCTACTTTGGTAGGTTGTGTTGGATGTCATGAGTCATTATGGTTTCGCCGATGGTGCTAGTAGACACACCTGAAACTTGGCTTCCGCGGCTTGGGAACTTCATTATCCATCTGGTCAGTTGTTAGTTTCAAGAGTGGTCTCCATTGGTCCTACTTCCAAAAACATAGCAGAATACACTGCAGTCATTTATCTACTCTCAGAAGAAATATCTTCGGGTGTTGATTCGTTGGTAGTTTTCTTGGACTCCCAGCTGGTGGTGTCACAGTTGAACAATACATATCAGGTTAGGGATCCATTTTTACTCTGGTTGTTCTTGAGGGTGCATTTGTTACAAAGATCATTCCAATTTATAACATTTATTAATATTCCTCGAGCTGAAAATTGGATGGCAGACTCATTAGCTAATCAAGCAATTGACTGGCATATTAATCACTCAATACTTTAATTAAATCATCAAAATCATCATACATTT
Source organism: Pinus albicaulis (assembly GCA_034641835.2). Taxonomy (NCBI): domain Eukaryota; kingdom Viridiplantae; phylum Streptophyta; class Pinopsida; order Pinales; family Pinaceae; genus Pinus; species Pinus albicaulis. The sequence goes on from CM076579.1 coordinate 1,610,862,065, forward strand.
TCACAGATTTGTTTCATCGCATCATAAACCATTGTATATATGTATATATCATCACAGTGTTCAAAAAAATATACAAAAATTTGGACCCATATGTCCTACAAAACTAGGGCTTATGCTCGATCATGTTCAGTATCAAAAAAATATAGTACAGTCATCCGATAAAATCTATGGTCCCTGCCCAACATTCGTGTTTCTATAGAACACGATCACATTAGCCACGCAGCAGAATAACCGCACCTAGTCTCGTGGTACCCCAACTACCCATCTCTGGATAGCCTCTGGTAGATCCTCTACTGCAGACATAGGCACTTGGTGAGTTAAACTCTCCAAATTTCTCTAAACAACATGTAGGGTTCTGCTAGGGTCTTCAGCATCTGCTTCGCCTTTGCACCATTTGTGCCATGGGTATCCTTCAGGATGCACTGGTCCCATGTCTGTATGATATTCATCACATAATTTTGTAAGTCATTTGGAATCCAATTACAAACATGTTTGTTTTTTATTTTTTACATATATTGAAAAAATTAATCAAAAATCATATAATCAAAAATTGCAGTCTCACCGATTGCACCCCATGTTGCGCCGGGTGGAAGGACTAGGTCTCGATCACCGCAAAAATCCATCCCAACATAGGGATAATCATCCACTGCTATAACCTGTTCTTCCCACCATTGGAAGAACTCGTCATCCCATGTGGCTCGAGGAACTTCACTTCCCCCCAATCTCTTCATCAGATCAGCCCACCAGGCTATTCTTGGATCTCTAGGGCTGTTGATGGATGAGATCACTTTGGGTCGAAGCCCTAGAATATTCTCAAAGAAGAATGTCATCAAAATGGTTCCATACCTGAAATTCTTTGTTTTATCTTTCTGGATGGAGGTCAATTGTCTTTTCATGTTTTTCAATAGAGTTTTACACCAATCAAAGAGATGAGCTAAGCATTCCACAGCTATAATCATCTGTGTCCTCGACGCCTGGTGTAAGGAAGCAAATCCTGCCACCCTGCCAATGGTGAAAAGGAGAATTTTTATATGTAGCTCTTGTAGGTTTTAACCCTGAACAGAAATTATCTATACACGAATCTTATAACAGAAAATAAACAATAGCAAGAGCATAAAACATAAAGCAGATAAACACAGAGATTTTCCCCTGGATCCCAAATCGGGACGACCAACTTGATTTTTCATTATATTCCTTTTAGTGTTACAACACATATATATACATGCCGAAGCATACATAAACCCCAATCCATTAACCCTGGATTAGAACATAACCATATTTCCCTTGACCGGATCTACAAAAATACTAGGGGCCGAAAACCATCGAACCCCAAAACCATGTGCAAAACCATGCACAAAACCATGGACGTAGACTACCCAGCAGAAATTAAGGAACCAAAATTTTCGCCGAAGCGCTGCCCCGGACCCCGACAGGGGGGCCTACTGCCCCCCCTGTGACCCCCCCGTTGCGCCCATAGCAGGGGGCTATCGCCCCCTCTTACCCACCCCCGCACGTGCTTAGTCGTGGAAAGAATATAACACATACCCAACATTTCTCCCACTTGTTGTTTTCTTTCCACGGGGGCCACGGGAGGGCTTAGTCATTGGCCCAATTCTTCAGCACCCATTGTTTCTCTACACCAATAAAACTTACGAGTGCTCACCAGTTTGGTTGTGCATCTGCTGCCCATTCTTCAAGTGTCCACCTTTACCAGCAACACCCTTTTAGCCTCAACCATATCTCTAACGAAAGTGATATTGAACATCAATGTGCTTTGTCTTTGAATGATAAGCGAGGTTCTTAGCCAAGAAAATTGCACTTTGGCTATCACGGTCTATCACTTATAGCTTGGCTGTACCAACCCCATACTTGAACACAATCTACTTGACAGCTGCTTCACTTGCTTGCCTGAGTGGCTGCTATGTATTCTGCCTCTGTAGTTGAAAGAGCCAGGACAGACTGTCTTTTACTCATCCAACTATCTGCGCCTCCAAATAGGCTAAACACATACCCACTTGTAGATCTTATTTGGTCCGGATCTCCAGCCCAGTCTGCATCAACAAAACCATGAATGTCCAACATTATTTCCAATCTTGGTCTTCCCTGGTAGCACAAGCCATAATCACTAGTGCCACGTAAATATCTGAAAACCCGCTTCACTGCTGTCCAATGCTCCTTCCCCAGGTTTGACATAAACCTGCTCAATACTCCCACTGCATGTGCAATGTCTGGTCTAGTACATACCATTGCATACATCAAGCTACCCACTGCACTTGCATATGGAACATGGGACATATCCTCCTCTTCTTCTTGTGTCTTGGGACACTTTTAAGTGACTTGACTTTACACATTTCGGGAATAGGAACATTCACACATTTACTATCCACATATTGAACCTCTGCAATATAGTCTCAACATACTTCCTACGGTTTTAACCGAGAGCATCCTCTTTTACCCCGATCTCTCTTAATTTCCATGCCCAAAATATAGTTTGCAGCACCAAGATCCTTCATGTCGAATTTGGAGAACGATTGGGTCTTCAAATCCTAGATAATTTCTTTGTCATTTCCAATCAGTAACATATCATCCACATACAAGACCAAATAAATAATATGGTCACCATTTAATTTAAATACACACAGTGATACTCTTTTCTTCTGGAGAAGCCAAGTCCCAGTATATAGGTATCAAATTTTTGATACCACATCGCTAGTGGCTTGTTTAGCTTATACGAGGCTTCACCCGGCTGCATGGGGTTTTCTTACCCTTCACCATAAAGCCTTCAGGTTGCTTCATGTAGATCTCCTCTTCTAGATCCCCGTGAAGAAATTTTGTCTTCACATCCATCTATTCTATCTCAAAATCAAATGCAACATCAACAGATAAAAGTAATCTAATAGAAGTAACTTTGGCAATAGGATAAAAAATATCACCAAAATCAACTCCTGGCACCTGGGAATACTCTTTTGCTACCAACCAAGCTTTGTATTTCTCCACCTTGCCTTCTACATTCATGTTCTTCTTAAACACCCATTTTCTCCCAATGGGCTTCCTTCCAGCCAGCAACTCCACGAGATCCCATGCCTCATTTTTGTGCAAGGATGCCATTTCATCAACCATGGCCTCCTTCCAGAGTTTTCCATCCTCTGAATCTACTGCCTCCCTGACAGTTCTAGGATCATCATCAGTTATAGTTAAGGCAAAACATGAACAGAAAGCAGATGGACTATACCTTTACGGGTTGCCTTCTTTCCCGCCAGTCTTCTCAAAGTACAGAGTTTGTGGCTCTTCATCTTAAAAAGGAGTCTTCTTCTGTTGTGAGTCGGTTAATCACGCTTTAGCTCAAACTCTATCTTTTAGGGTTCCTTTGGTAGGACTTCATGTTTAACAACATCTTTCACTTCTCTAAACACTACATCTAAAATTTGGCCTTTAACCTTCCTTGTTTTACGGGTTCCAAAGCTTGTAACCTTTTAAACCATCCTTATACCCAATAAAGATGCACCTTTCAGATTTAATATCCAACTTGGTCCTTTTCTCCTTTGGAACATGTACATATGCATCACATCCAAATACCCTTAGATGTGTAAGAGAGGGTTTCTTACCAGTCCATACCTCATGTGGAGTCTTATCCTCCAACACTGATGAAGGTGATCTGTTAACCAGATAGCATGCAGTCTCCACTGCCTCTGCCCAGAATTCTTGTCCTAACCCGGTACCACTAAGCATGCTTCTTGCCTTTTCCATCAGCGTTCTGTTCTTTATTTCTGCAACTCCATTTTTCTGAGGTGTGTATGGATTAGTCTTCTATCGTTCTATACCACACTTCTTACAGAACTCTTCAAATTCCTTCTTACAGAACTCTTCAAATTCCTTCTTACAGAACTCCCCACCATTATCTGTCCTCAGCACCTTTATCTTCTTCTCTATCTGGTTTTCCACCAGAGCCTTAAATTCTTTAAATCTATCAAAGACTTTAGATTTCTTCCTCGAGAAATATATCCATGTATTCCTTGAGAAGTCATCTATGAATGAAACACAGTACACAGACTTACCCAGTGATGGAACCAACACAAGTCCAAACACATCACTGTTCACAAGCTCTAATATCTTGTTCACCCTCTTAGCACCAGAAGGAAAACTCACCCGATTATGCTTCCCATACACACAATGTTCACAAAAATAAAAATCCAAAGAGCTATTGGACATACCTTCTACCATACCATTTCCATGTAGTATCTGAAGGCCCTTCTCTCCAATATGTCCAAGCCTTTGATGCCATAGCATGGTCTTTTCTCCAAAGACCGCTAGGCTTTCTGCTCCACTTTCGGGAACCATGGAAGCTGTTACACCCATCAATAATAGTGCTACCTTGTAGCTTGTATAAGTTCCAGTCCGAACTCCCCGCGTGCTAATACTAGTGCTCCCGAACCATCTTGTAAGGCATCTTTCTCGAACCTTTGTTTTCCATCATCCATCTTGCTTACGAGAATCATATTTTCGACGATACGAGAATATACGAACCTCTGCCAAGGGAAGTGTTCGACTCCCCTGCTGTAACTTCAACCCGACCTTTCCACGTCCAGGTCGCCTTCTCCCAGGAAGACATCACCATACATATTTCTCATACTCGCGAGAACCACTCCACATGGGGGAGTGAAGTGAAAGGATGCACACAGTCGATCGACCATGACTCATGATCTACATGTGTATTTGAAGAAGAAGCCAAATACACATCCCCACCTTCATCACGAGGTGGTTTTTGCCTCTGCGAAAGTCCTTCATAGATCCTTTCCTTTCTCAGGAGCTTTAGATTTGCACTCCCTTTTGTAGTGCCCTTCCTTTCCGCATTTCCAGCATACCTTTACAAACTTTCCAGGAGATTTAGATCTCCCTCTAGATTTGGATCTCCCACTCGAAAACCTTATTCTTGTTTCTGTTTTGGGACCTTCCTCGTACAAATAAGGCATCTCCATTCTAGCCCTCCATATTTCTCTGTCTCATTTCCTCTGACAACAAGGCTGAGACAATGTCATCAAAATTCCAGGTAGTTGTATTGCTACCTATTGCAATAACCAAACTGTCCCACAAGCCTGGTAGAGAACACAACAAACTGATGCACTTATCTTCATCTGAGATTTTAATATCAACAGATGACAGCTGACTTACCAAAGTATTGAAGGCATTCAGATGCTCTGTCACCGAGTCTCCATCCTTCATCCTCAAGTTATACAGCTTTTTCCACAGGAACAACTTATTCACCAGAGACTTAGATTGGTACAAAGTCCCAAGTTTTCCCACAAATTCTTCGTCGTAGCTTCCCCAGATACATTCAACAATACTGAATCTGACACACACAACCGTATTGTGCTCTTAGCCTTCCGATCCAGTTTCTTCCAGTCTTCATCTGACATTGCCGTTGGTTTAGTACCTGGATCTACCGCGATCCACTGATCTTTATCCACCAGCGGATCCTCCATCTTGAGCTTCCACAACTCAAAACTCTGACCATTAAATTTCTCGATCTCTATCTTTCCGCCGCTCGCCATATTCTTTCACCGCAAGAATCGATCCCGCAGATCTCCCACTGAACAGGGTCTACCACAGGCCCGAGAAAAAAACCCTCAACAACAAAGGCGTCCCCTTGAAGCCGAAACAACTCTGATACCAAATGTAGGTTTTAACCCTGAACAGAAATTATCTATACACGAATCTTATAACAGAAAATAAACAATAGCGAGAGCATAAAACATAAAACAGATAAACACAGAGATTTTCCCCTGGATCCCAAATTGGGACGACCAGCTTGATTTTTCATTATATTCCTTTTAGTGTTACAACATATATATATACATGCCGAAGCATACATAAACCCCAATCCATTAACCCTGGATTAGAACATAACCATAGTTCCCTTGACCGGATCTACAAAAATACCAGGGGCCGAAAACCATCGAACCCCAAAACCATGTGCAAAACCCTGCACAAAACCATGGACGCAGACTACCCAGCGGAAATTAAGGAACCAAAATTTTCGTCGGGGCGCTGCCTCGGACCCCGACAGGGGGGGCTATCGCCCCCCCTCTTACCCCCCCCCCGCGCGTGCTTAGTCATGGAAAGAATATAACACATACCCAACAGCTCTGATAAATCTTTGATTGCAATTTGAGTCCCTACTTTTTGAGATCCCTCTACACAATAGACGTGGACATAATCATCTACTGTAAACCCTCCCACAGGCTTTCCATGTAAATCTACTGGGTCTCCTCTTTGAGAGAGTCCAGTAATAAAGTAGATATCTTCCAACTCTATGTGTATGGGCATATGGTCAGTCATGAAGAAATCTTCCTCTGGGTCCCAATGAGTCACCAGCATTTCAAGCATCCATACATTACTTTTCATATTTGGCATTTTGAATAATTTGAGCAATCCACAGTTTCAGAGGATATTGAGAGAATTTTGACCCCCCATGACTTCATTGTCAATGGCACTGTGCTCACGCTCCCTCCAAGAAATTTTCATCGTGAAAAATTCATTCAATTTCTCATTAGGTTCATCTTTTACATTCATGGACTGCGCATACACGACTTCCTTTGAGTACAGTCACATATCATACGCGGGTTCATGTGAAAAAACCCGCATATGCACAGAGAGGTCAATCAAAAAAAATATTTTCTACAGTGAAAAATAAAAATTTTTAACCTATTTATGGATGAAATTGATGGAAATGATGGATTTAGAGCTTACCTAGTTGATCTGGCTAAATTTGACGACTGATTGCTCCTGTTTTGAGGAAAGGGGTTTTTCTCCAGAGATCTTTTCTCCAATTTAGCAAAGTAACAATGGACCAAATATGAGGTAAAATATGTATTTATGCCCATAAATTGAATTTTTTTTGCAAAATTTCATTATGCTTGTTTTTCAAATCCATATTAAGATGCATAACACTATTGATTGTAAGTGTTTGGATAGGTATATTTTCAGGTACATTTTGTTCAACTTGAGATTTTTCCCGATTTTCGAATCCATGACTATTGACCTATCGTGACAGATATATGATTTTAACTGGAATATAGGTTAGGGAATCCACTTTTCATTGCATTCTGCATCCTAACCTCCATTCTAATCACTTACCATAGGGTCGATCCCATCTCGTCATGAATACTAAACCCACTTCACTCGTTGATTTATAAATCATGACTTGGTAGTAGAGCCTTCCTTTACACGAGCTTCCTAGTTAGTTCCTCGCTAGCACTTGTTGCCCATGCTGCACTTTATGTAGGCTCGGGAGTCCTCTTTAGTCCCGCCATGACTTATATGTTGAAGCTTCATTCTTCTTCTTCTTCATTATCATTTTCCTGGCTATTACCCTAGAGGCTCCCTAGTGTTGTTGAGTTGTATCACTGCATTACATACTAGCTACTTGTTTATCTTGGCCTTCAGTCGGCTTCATTTGGACTCGATTTTTAAACCATATTTTGAACTTGACTCTCTGTATAATTTAACCATTGCAAATCACTTAGCTATCGCGACTTGACACCCCTTTTACCCATGGATGGAACACTCCTTTGAGTATCACTTACTAGTTTTCGTCACCTTGCATTGAGCATAAGATTGTTCCTATCCCAGGAACTAGTGCATCTGTCTCCTGATACTCGTTCTATCCATTGTACCATAGCATTATTTTTTTTTTCAGGCTTATTATATGAAAAAGAAAAAGAAAAAAATACATTAAAAAAAGAGCAGGAACGGGATCTTACTTCATATTTTGATGGCAGTTATAGTGTCAATTTGTCACCCTTGAACAAAGAACACAAAGCTATGTCTTTCCTTCATTCGGGATGGTTTTATTTTTGAAATAGGAGAAGCCATAACGTTGTTTCACGAGTCAGTTCTCCCCTGGTTGATTATCTCTTCCAATCATATGGACAATTTTTTTTTTCCTCCTACATAACAGACTTATACAGTGTCATTATTTGTTGTTATGGTCATCATGAGTTGTGTTTTTGTTCAAGGGAAGTTAAACCTGAGTCAGCCATTATGCGGTGTCTCTTGAATTACTTTTTAGTCAGGCCTTCCCAGTCTTGTCAGTATCTTATATTATCACATCAGATGTTTGATCCTATGCTCATGCTGGTTTGAGAAGGTCTCCATTGAATTCTTGCTGACAGGTTTGTCTCTTATCGACTACGACATATTGCTCTGAGAGTAAACCTAGAGCCGCACCCTAGCCCTATTTACATCATTGATAGGTGACCTCGTGCTCAGCATTTGATCATCATTATGGGTCTTTGATTGAGTGTCTTTCCTTGTGTTTGACGTGAGCATACATTATCACACTTGGGATTCGTGCAATACCTAGATTTCCATTTGACCCTATCGGTGGATATCTTGCCTCTTTGTCAGCTTTCATTATTGGTTGGTTCAGAGAGTTTCTTCCATGCACTAGCTTTATCTTGTGCATGTCGGAAAAATACTTCGGGTTGGTTCCTTCACTCTACTTCATCTGATTCCTTCCAAATCTTGGCCTGTGGGTTACACTCGTGCTAGACTGATGTGGGATGCCTTAATGCCTTCCTTTCAGCAGATATTTTCCCATCGACTCTGATTCATTGCTCTGGGAATAAGGTCTAGAGTATTTTTGTCAGTACCTTAGGGTTTGCAGTCATCAGTGGAAAACTTTTCGCTGTCAATAGTGAGGATTAATTATTGCCTCCTGATTGATAGATTCTTACAAGTGTTCGACTTCAACTCATTAATTCACACTTGTTAGATTGTACTGGGGCACCTTGACACTCATTATCATTATTGGTGGCTTGTCTCGCATTTGTTAACGGTATACATTATTGACCGGTAATCAAACGATTTCTCACATGGTCGACTTCAGGTCATTTATTCCCATTGTGTAGAATTGTGCCATAGTTATCGGTGAAGACCTCAGGTTTGCATCAGCATGCTTTGGTTCACTTTTGACAGTTCATCCAATTTCTTCCAGTGACACCATCCACCCTTATATGTTGCAATTTCAATACATCGACATCTTATATGTTGGCTCCTGATTTGCGTGATTGTACCATGTGTTCCACCCCTTATGATTTGGTACCAGGAGATTCAGTTACTTGTGAGATCAGATATCTATTACAACATCATTGATCAGTCTTCTATATGTGATACTTGGACTTGATTTCGACTTGTACTTCTGGGCAGTGATAAGATGAATCACTATGTACTTTCCAGTTTAGCTATACTTGTATACATTTTGGATCTATAGACATGATTTTCTTTCATTGAGCATGGGTGTACCCGCCTCAGACATGAGCTGACTCTCTGATTTATTTCATTGGATTTTTGGCAGGCTGAAATCTGGTGATGTCCTCTCTTGTCTTCACAAGGTTCTTTCTATGCACATAATATATTTCATCCATCATGTACCCCTTCTGACCTCATATATTAGGGGGCATCTGTTATAGCATCATTTTTCACCCTCATGTGATTAATGATTGTCTCTTTGGCCTTGGGCACCCTTTCCCGCCAGACTTGAACAACTTCATAAAAATAGTGTCTAAAAACCCATACGCGACTAGGCCCAGAATTTTCCACATATGCCCTTTAAATAATTAAAAAATATATAAAATCCCTATTTTCGAGGCAGGGTTGATGGTTATTCCTGTAACGTTCATCATACATGAGAGATATTTTTCTTGGATCTCCATGATTTAGATGGAATCATGAATCTAATTTTCAATATTTTTTTGGTTCACACCCCTTATCCCAATTTTTGGATCAATCTTAGATAGCTGCAGATTTCTATTAATGTGAAGAAATGTCCTTTCTGTGTCCCCTTTGGAAATATATTGGGCCATATGTTTGCAGAGAAGGTTTTCTAGTTTACCATGCCATCCAACTTTCTAGGCGGTGGGTTAGGGCGGGAAAAGAAATAAATGCAGGTGGAGCTCGCTTTTCCGCTTGAAGCCTCACCATATCAACACGGAGAGGGCTGAGGGCCATATAACTTCAGTGCCAAGGGAAGTTCCTACGATCCAATACTACTGGTTGTTCCTTTCCTATGAAACCCATTCCAATGAAGTAGGTAGGCATAGAAAGGGTTATAAGGAGTCAAGTTGGTTGGTAGCTATAGGTGGAACAAAAAGAAAAAACAAGTAGGCTAACCAAACAAAGAAAAAGTAATACAAATGATGTGAAAAATTCAACCACCCCAGTCCGTGGCCCAACTATTTCCAACTACTGAAACTACTTTGAGGGAGTATAAAATCCCCTCATATGCATGGCCTAAGGGAGAGAGAAAATTATAGATATTATACTTTGTTGGAGCCCTATTTAAAGTCTGATATTTCTGTGCCTCCTTCACTTCCCAAGTATATTCAGAAAACCTTTGTTTCCTTGAGATGCTCATCATCCTATATGACATCTAGTGTGCACACATCTTGGAATAATTCTTGTGAGGCAAGGGCCGGACGGATCCAAAGGATGGTATGCTCGAAGACCATGGAAGGATTCAGGTGATCTCTCCACATTTCTATTACTATACGTGCCATTTATAATAAGAAGAACCATCTTGTTCCTGATATTCATGTGTTTATATCTCTTTATATATGCGTAATGATCATTAATTGAATATTTGATATTGTTCTTATGATATTATACATGAGTTACACTGACATTTAGGGACTATATATGTTGTACAATGAGATTTTTGTGTTCGTTCTTTCTTGATTTCCAGGTTACGAAGCACGAAGGGTTGCTGGGGGTTTACAGCCCGTGGGATCTACATCAAACGTTGGACTTTCAGGTAAGTTCTGCAACTTGATATATCTAGTTTTCAACATAAAAGATAGGTTGACTGAGTCATTCTTGAATGGTATGCCCCTGATCTATGAAGGTTGATGACCCAAAAACCTTTAGGGAGTTACTTCCTGAAACACATATGAATTTTAAATGCCACTGACTATTTCACCAAGTGGGTGGAGGCCATTAGGAGTTATTTCCCGAAACACATATGAATTTTAAATGTTGCTAACTATTTCACCAAGTGGGTGGAGGCCATTAGGAGTTATTTCCCAAAACACATATGAATTTTAAATGCCACTGACTATTTCACCAAGTGGGTGGAGGCCATCCCAGTCAGAAATGCCACAAATTCAGTTGTAATCAAATTATTGAAGAAACTTATTCTCTCTAGATTTCATTTCCCATAACAAATAGTGACTGACAATGCCATAGCATTTAGTAGTATAAATATGATTTAATTTTTCCAAAATTATCATATTTTACTGCATCATTCAACCCCTTATTATCCTCAAGGGAATGGTCTTATTGAATCATCTAACAAGAGCCTAGTTAAGGTGATCAAGAAAACTTTAGAAGATCATAAGAAAAATTGGGACAGCCATATTATCTATGCAGTTTGGGAAAACATAATTTCTCCCAAAAGATCAACAAGTAAATCTCCATTTCAACTGGTTTATGGCAAAGATGCCATTTTCCCCACAAATTTGGCTTTCATCGTACTTAAGTTTTTACAAGAATCTACTAATGAACCTGATGATTTCTATAGAATAATAAATCATATTATTAAATTAAATGGAAACAAAGATGAGATTCAATACAAATTGAGAAAGTATCAGAATAAGAGGAAGAGTCTTTTTGACAGAAAGGCTAGGGAAATATATTTTAGGGAAGGAGATTTAGTTTTGAGATGGGATGCTAGGAGAGAGGAAAAAGGAAAACATGGAAAATTTGACAATCTCTGGTTTGGACCACTCAACATTGCATAGGTAAAGGGGAACAACACATTTGTTCTACAAAATTTGGAAGGATAGTTCACAACACTAACTGTCAATGGTAGATTTCTAAAACATTATATATTGTACTGAAGGATATCCAAGATCATCATTATACATTATCATTTTTCCTTATCATTTCAAATCTGTTTTTTTTCCACAGCAAAGACTCCATGGCTCGAGGAGAAGGCACATGGAACTGCTTGTTCTCTACATCCTATAGGGGGAAGAAGTCCCCAACTGGAGCCGATGTTGTAACATTTTTGGGTTTTGATAAGTTAGCATGTTAGTTTAAAAAATAAATAAAAAAATGCTAAGTGAGGATATGGATGAAAAAGAAAATAAAAAAATGTTAGGATAAATTATGTATTTTATACATCCATGTAAAATAAAATGTTAGGGTTAGTTGCCCTAAATAATGAAGGCAAAGAAAATAAAATGTTAGGGAAGTAAATCAAAGATATATATGCTTTAGTCTTCAAAATAAAATTCATGGCCGCTTATTTAAATGCGCCAATTACCAAAAACATTAAGTGTTAATTAAATGGTGATTAAATTCCTTTAAAAGAGTTTATATTTTCATTTAAATGAAAAAATCATATAGTGCCTAATTTATTTTTTCCCTAAGTCACAAAATTACAAAGGGTCAAATCGCGCTCATAAAAAGGCCACAAGTTTCAACGGTCAATATTTCTCCCGCTCGAGATCAACGATGGACATTTACTTCGCGAACCACCCCCCCCGGACCATTTATCGTTAATGTGAGGGGGGGGGGGTTTGAAAAGCGGTATTAATGGCCGCCTCCCATTGCATACATGTCATCATTACATTATTTCACACCCCCTCGGCCCAAAACCACAAACCAGGAGGTACCCCCCACGAAATCCACTGGCAGTATATTATTCCAATGAATATTTTCCTCCTATGCCTCAACCCAGTGGTCTTTCCTCCCGCGCCCTTACTGTTGTTCATATAGCCAATCACATTTCTCCACATCATTCGATCATTCTCCATCTAAGCCTCTACTCCCTAACTGTTTTCCCTTCTCCACCTGTATGCTCATTCCATAACCATTTTTATTTTGTTGCTCATTAAAAGCCCCATGAATCGTTAAGCCACTATGGTCACTATCCAAGTCGTTAAACATAATCACCACTTATAAAATAGTTTGCAACCTACCTTTTATCACTTTTACTTTCTTTTTTATTGATTACAGGTTGCCATCTCTGTGTTCTGTCCCTTGTCAGAAAAAATTCAATTGTCACCATTTCTGTGATCACCCAACCTTCATAATCTTACCTCTCATTCTGTTTTCTTGTTTAAAAAGGCCCCAAAATCCAAATATAAAAAGCAGGTGACCCTGAAGGGAAAAGTTAAGAAACAGGTTGTCGAAGAGCCACAAATCACCAACCCAGTTGCAAAGGAAAGCTCTGCCCCTACACCTCAACTCAACCTAGACCTAATCCCTCTTACAGATGCCTTATTCAATATCATAGATGCCCAATGTGAATTTAATTTTCACGAATTACATTTATGGCACAGATAGAAACAAACTAATAAACATGACCTCATTAGGTTCTGGGAATCAATGTTTCCCCTCTTTTCTTTTCTACAGACCTATCCATTTCTTGACCTCATTTCTTGGTGCCAAGCTCATTATGATCCTATAAAGAGGGCAACGGTGGCTCAGAATGGAAACATCCTGATCACCATCTCTCCAGAAACCATAAACCAAATGATTCTTATCCCTCAATGTGATTCTCTGACCCATTTTTCACCAGCTACTCTTATGGACCTCTACCATAAGTTTACCTTCCCACAGAGAGTCTAAATTTTCGAAATATTCTTACATGAGGATGTAGAAATTCCTAAGAAAAACCCACCATACTCATCCTCCATTTTTCCTGAAGCCTCTAAACACTGTATCTCACTTCTCTCATACCTGTTAGGATACCCTGATGACCAGAAAATTGATGAAACTATCATGGGGTTCCTATATATTTTTAGTAAATATCAAGTACCATTGTTCATGCATAATTACAACCAATTATTGTCTGAAAATATACATGAGAAATTCATGAATTTCACAAATCAAGGAATGTTTAATTACACTTCTGTAATTATACACATGTTTCTTTTTCAACAGGGAGAGATGTTTCCAATCAAGCTCAACAAACATGATGATCAAGGGGTGAATCAACCAGTGATTCACTGGACAGAATCAATTAGGGCTGCATCAAAAAAACCTACATTTTAGAGTTCATTGATTCCTTCATACACCCAGTAAAGCAGCTGCTGACCAGTCAGACAAAACCCAGAATTGGAGAAGAAATCAAAAGGATCCTACATTTGAGTGAGCAAGAGAAAATAGGGGATTGGTATTTATACCCAAATTACACATAAATTAGAGTATATGGCTGTGAACTCCCACCTTATAAGCTCCCTAGATATGTCCCCATGAGAGTCTTTTCCCTAGAATACATTCGACATATGATAAATATGGATGACCTCAAATTTGTTTCAGGGAAAAGGAAAGCTCATTTCAAGCTCAAGAAAAACATTTAATCTTTCATTTGTAATACCAAATCAGATGGTGTTGAAGTTGATGCATTGTTAAAGAAAATGGGATTCCAACCAAGTTTCACATGGTCTTATGACCCACATGGCATTATTTCTGCTCTGAGAGTTGAACTGAAAACAACTTCATATAATCATACCTATAGAGCAGAAATAGAAAAATATATGAATCAAGATAAATGGGTTGAAGGCACTCCTTAAGAGGTAGATGAACAATTTCTTTCAACTTCTAATGTGCAGACCTCAGTCCCTGAAAATAAGCAACAAAAAAGGGTCAAAGAAGAGCTTCCACCTGCTAAAGAAATAATGAAGGAGTTCATATTAGAACAAAAGAAGCCAAAAATTGGCTCAACTTTACTTTCAGAAGGAGGACAACCAGAGATAATTGATTTGGGAGAGACTGAAATTTCTACATCAATAAGTGTTCCTATGACTCCATCATCATCACCTGCTAGAGAACCTATGGATATCATCCAACACTCAGAAGCCAGTTCTTCTGAAGAACATAATATTTTCTCTAGATTCTTAGTCATTAAGAATAAGAATGAAGCATTAAAATCTAATGTATATATTCAGTTACAAAAAAAAATCAACTTCTCAACACATGCTTCTCACTGCCTTTGATAGTGAGAAAGGAAGGATGCAAATGGAATTTTCCCAGGAAACCATTCTTTTTCCTAAATCTTATTGAGAATAGAAAAAGACTGTGTTTTCTTTTGATGCAAGCCAGATCAATCCTATTGATCAGATGGACATGCACAGACAATCTGGAGAAATTCTCTTTTCAACAACGAAAACTACACCTATGTCACTCTCTAAACTCAAGAGTCCATTGTCAAATGTTCAATCTCAACTCAAGATTGAGAAGCTCTCTTCCTTGGCCAAAGATTAAATACTTAAATATTTGGAGGAACATGTAGTTAAGGTTGGATATTATCCCAAATACTATAAATCAGTTGAAGAAATTATTAAGAAGAAGGATGCAAACATCTCTTCTCTGCGCAAATAGCTAAAATTGCCTTCAACTGAAGATCCATGGATAAAAGAAATTTTAGAAAATGAATACGACAAGGAAGAAATACTCAGATTGATCATTGAGAAAAACATTCAAATAAGAAAAATGGAGGAACATATTGAATATTTGTTGAAGGAGAAACAAGCAACACATGTGGCTACTCATCCAAATACAGTAGTTCAGACATCTTCTGCAGGTACGGAGTGTTAGGATTTTACGGCAGAAATAATAAATATTTACGGAGAGAATATTACACATAAATAACCCAACAAAAAATCATGAACATAAACACAAATGTTTATCCGGGAAAACTCCAAATCCAGGGAAAAACCCAACCAATGAAATTTCATTAACCATTGGCCAAAACCTTGGCCAATCCGACCAAGTGAGCCTTCACCGCTCACCTCCATGCCTACATTACAATGAAGTCTTCCCAGCCTTTTTATAGGCTCTATTACATGCAATACCATTGGTCAAAACCATGGGTGAAAAAAACCATGTGCCCCAAAACCGCTACTGTTTACCCTAGTCAACATTGACTCTACCCCGAGTCATGTTTACAGAACAACTCCCCCCTTAAACTTGACTTGGGGATTATTGACTAAACCCAGCCAAACCTACTAAATGAGACAACCCCGCTCACTCTAGCTCTTCCCCCCTCAAATTTTTACCCAGGGTAATTGTAAAATTGACATCCCCCCTATCACCTAGGTCTAACCCAGACTTTACTAGTGATAACCGAGGGGTACGCATGCCATACCAGGTCTTACAGCAGTATTCCCATTTACATGTAATGAAAAAAATTAACTCCATTATAATAAAATATATATATATTTTGTTTCATTGTTGTTGTCTTTGTACATATAAAATCAATTTCCATATAAAAAGAATCCATCTACCAGATTACATGGGTCACCAGCCTCTGTAACCACCAGTGCTCTAGGAATTCTCTTCAGATACATGGTTCATCAATTAATTTATCCACGTGCTCGTATCCTCTCTCATTTTCTACATTCATTCATGATGTCTTCTCATTCAAACACCAAACTTGGCCCGTTTCATGTTGCCCCTCCTCCATAGACCCAACAATTGTGTTCCCATAGACTTCCAAGCAATGCATTGCAATTTTCTGGAATATCCATCTTGCTCCAGCATGGATAGAATATCTTTAGCTTTCAAGGCATTCAAAGGCCAATAAAAAAAAAATTCTTGGCTTCAAAAACATTCCTCTGAAGCCAAAATGGCTCTGATACTAGTTGTTAGGATTTTACGGCAGAAATAATAAATAATTTACTGAGAGAATATTACACATAAAGAACCCAGCAACAAATCATGAACATAAAAAAAAAAATTTATCCGGGAAAACCCCAAATCCGGGGAAAAACCCAACCAATGAAATTTCATTAACCATTGGCCAAAACCCTGGCCAATCCAGCCAAGTGAGCCTTCACCGCTCACCTCTAGGCCTACATTACAATGAAGTCTTCCCAGCCTTTTTAAAGGCTCTATTACATGCAATACCATGGGTGCAAAAAACCATGTGCCCCAAAACCACTACTGTTTACCCTAGTCAACATTGACTCTACCCCGAGTCATGTTTACCTAACATGGAGTCTGCAACATCATTGACAACAATTGATACAACAAATTTAAAATAGGATTTGGCTATTTAGAAGCGAGAACATGAGAAGTTGCAGCAAAGGTTTTAGAAACTATAATCACATAAGATAAGAAATGATACTTTATATATGGAGGAAATCCAAAAGCCACATAAGTTGGGACTCAAGGTTAAAGAGCTGGAAATTGAATCTTGAATGGCAGGGACATTGGTTGAAGCCAAGAAGAACATTTGGGAAGACATCAAAAAATCTATGATAGATGCATGTCCATCCATACAGACCATTTTTTAATAGCAAGAGCTCATCACCAAGTTCAAAGCAACCATAGAAGAACAAAAATAAAATCTCAAGAAAAATCCAAGTGAAGGTATTGACATGATCAAAATTTTGAACTCAAATAACAAAGAAGAATTAGAGGAGATAAACATACTGAACAAAACTACAACAATATTAGAAACCAAGAAAGTCTTACAGAAGAGGAATTTAATCAACCAACTTCAAACAAAATGTGATGCTTTGAATACTATTGTTCAACGGTTTCATAAAAATTTTAATGTTTTGAATCATAAAGGACCAAGATTGGTAGGTCTAGATGATAAGTTGATTAAATTAAAGGTTATTGTAAGAAGTTATATACTATTGCAATGGATAAGTCTAAATTTGTAGGTATTAAAGGAAATATTATAGGGAAATCATTTTTAGAGGCTTTGCATTTTGATTTGACCATTCAACATCAAATAAAATGTTTGTTCATTCAAAATCCTACTTTCGAGAGATATATAGAGCTGGATGAAATCTTTAGAAAAAGGATATGTGTAGAAATCCCAAGTGAAGAAAAATGGGATAAATTTTGTGAGACCATTGAGTAAAATTATGATATTTATAGCATTCCAATGCAACATATTTTCAAGGGCCTAGTTATCAACAACTTCCATAAAAAAGGCACAGTCATCAACAGCTTCCATGAGAACAGAGACACATCATCTATGTGTTTCCTTCTTCTATTATATTATATTCTATTATTGTAATCATTTTAAGATATTTATAAGTTTTAGAAATTAGTATAAATAACTCTCATTACGAGCTATTAAGGGTTGCACCCTTGCATAAGAAAATTTTTGCAAGCATAATTGTACAAGTTTTTCGATCATCAATAATAGAACAAGGATTCTGAATTTGTCTCATACAACATTGTTACTTCTGTGAGTTTTTCCTATTTTCATTACATTTTGTCTCTACATATGTTTAATTGTTATCAAGATAATTAGGTGAGATTAACTGTGTTTCAGTTACCTTAAAATTGCTCCTAAAGTTATTATTGATATAAAGAATGATTTACTAAATAGTTTGTTGAAGTTAGTCCCTTTCATCTATAAATTGTCAGCATCATGATAATGTTAAATGTATTTTGTTGAATTTTATACATTTTTTAAATTTTTTCAAACTTATGATTAATTAAAGCATTCAATCTGAATATTTTGTTATAATATCTTCTTACATAAGTCTTCTTAACCATTTACAAAATCTTAATCACTGTGTGAGATAAACAAGCAACCCCTAGTCTAATTTTCTGATATTATCTGAAATATTTAAATAAAACTGTTTTCAAAGCTTATTTTATACAGTGGTCATCCAAAATTTCAAAACAAAACAAAAAATTATAGATGCTTTGGCATAATTATTAACCTCGGTTATCTCAAAGGACAAGAAATTGCACACCTTCAATTAACGCTAGAATGAAAACATAATTGTTTCACTATTTAATTCAATCCTAGAAACAAATCATAAGTTTAATTGGAATCACACAATGTTTTTTAAATGAAACTAATCCACTAAACTAAATCACACCATTAACTATCGGTCCTAGATTACACTACACACACACACACAACAATAACAATTCGATCTTAAATGCACAATTTAGAATGGAACGTAAACGCAAGTCCTATCCTTTACACAACTCTAAATTCAATCTGCATTAAACTCATATCTCTACTTGCGCAATCGAATTCACACTCAGATTTTCTCTTACAAATAAATGATTATGCTATGAACAACAAGAAAGCTTCTAATTGAAAATAGATCTAATTGCTAAGCTAAATCCTGGGTGATGAAACAAAAAGATACGTATTTAATTCTGCAAATTATCAAAAGAAACTAAGTAAAAAATCATTTTCCTTCACTAACTATGTCAACACACTTCAGATCTACAAGATTCTATAAATAGAAGTATGTTCTAGCTTTAAAACTACTCAATCAAACTTTAGAAAATCACTTGCATGAAAAACCATTAACCTACAATTTCAATCCGGCTTTACTGCAATTATGCCGAATCTGAGAACTAAACTACAATATTTATTAATTAATGTCATGTCTTATTACTTCTAGGAACTCTTATGTAAAACATGATGCTACAAAATGTTGGTCCATTAATATATGTTCATGATTCAGAATTACAAAACATAATCCAACTTGAATTTATGATGCAATTATGACCCTTTAAATTCATCAAAATTGGAAAAAAAAATTTATAAATATTCTTAACCATGAGAATGTACTGGAAAATTTGTCCATGCATCGAGAGCATTAATCAATATATTCCTTTTTTGTTTTCAAAGATTGAAAGACAAGATATTTATTCAGTTTCAAGAAAAATAGAGTAAAAGCTTAAGTACAAAATGGCAACTCTAAAATCTAACCAGTTGACTTCTTCAGAACAAGATCCACACTCCTAAATCTTAATCAAAACACATC
This sequence comes from Pinus albicaulis, assembly GCA_034641835.2. Lineage (NCBI taxonomy): Eukaryota > Viridiplantae > Streptophyta > Pinopsida > Pinales > Pinaceae > Pinus > Pinus albicaulis. The sequence continues at coordinate 1,610,881,831 of CM076579.1, forward strand.
TCCTACAATTTATATTAATTACAAGACTTGTTTCCAGGTTTTTGTGGGCCCTTTCCACTTCCCAGAGCAATTCTTAGACTAGCTCGATGCTTCAAGAATAAAAAATCATAACACTTACAAGAATTTAGATGCCGAAACAGAATCATATATTAAAGTTCAAAAGAACATAAGTTCAGACAAGGAATATGCCACGGTCTTCAATTTATTTTGAGCGTACAATATCTTTACAAAAAACTATGCATCGTATCCTCACATACAAAAACAACTGCCTTTTAAAGAGTTCAGCCAGTAACAAATTGGAGAGAACAATTTCAAAAAATCACTAAGGAATGGAATGGAAGGATAGGCTTGATTTAAGCCAAAAACAAATCTTCTAGAACCTACAACTAGCTAGCCCAATTGTGGCTAACCCACATGGCTGAAAATAGACAAATATGAATTTTGACCCCGATTCTATGCTTAACTTTGCACTAGAATGTTCCCCTGACCATAACTTCTTCTCAATGAAGAATTTTGTCAAACCGTTTCTAGGTTACCTGAATGAGGTCTCAATGAATAGAACCCACATGTGGGAATTTTGACATTATTTACCATTTGATCAAATATTCATATTTTCACCTACAACAATCTCATTCTGTGCTTAACCTTGTAGTAACTAGTTTCACTGATTTGTGAAGAATTTCGGCGACAAAGGAACTTAGCAAGACCATCATTAGAAAATCATGGTAAAATCATATTTAATCATAGAAGAGTCAAGAAAACTAATAATAACCAACCATATAGTGGAAGAAATAGGTTATGGAATTAGGGTAAGAAATGGGTTAAAAGTACATGAATATAGGTTATGAATGGTAGTATTGTATGATGAAAACATGGGCATTTTTAAGGCCCAACATCCCCCCATGCCTTAGGATTTTCATGTCCTCATGCAAACAAGCACTTTTCTCATCTATATATTTTATGGCATCTGTTAGGTCCCTATATTACTAGTATAGTCCCTTATTATTGTTAGTGTAACCCCCTTATTGTTATTATTGTACCCTTGTAACCCCCATTTTGTTATTATTGTGCCCTTAAATTATTATTGTTAGGTCGGCTAGGATTACATTATGGCCCCATGGACTCCTATATATAGAAAGGAGGTTTTCTAAATTGTATCATCCAAGAATTGTTCATTTATGTAATGTATTGGAGGTTTCCCCCTCGAAGTGGCTCATTTCTAAGGCGTTGATATCTCTTTTCTTCTATTTTTGGAGTTGGTTACACAACATTTGGTATCAGAGCTTTGGATTCTAGGCTCTCATCTTCAAACAGGCTATCATGGACTAAATATAAAGTTTTTCAAGTTTTAGAAGCGCCGAAATTTCCTAAGGCGCTAAGTCAACTCGAGTGAAGATTATCTAAAAATTTCAGAGCTTGGTTCGCAATATTTTCAGAGATATCATCTGTGGAAGTTAGGTCTTTTTTCAAGCTCCTAAACAGGTCATCGTGGAATTTTCGCTATAATTGTTTTTCTACGAAGGTTCAGAATCTGAAATTCATATGGTGCGAAGCTGAAATCCTGAGGAAATGAGTCAAAAAATTTCAAATCTTGGTTCACAACATGTTTGGAGATATGATTTGTGGAAGGTAGTGTTTTTTCAGGCTCCTGAATTTCATCTCAAAGAGGTAAGCGTGGGAAAATTTCAATAAATCTCTCTCTGGGCATTGGATTGGAGTGCCGTAAAAATTGGTCACAAGTACACAGAATGTAGTTTCTTGGCTATCAATTTTAGAGACAAAGGACGAAACAGTGACACGTGGCAAGTCCTACAAGTTCACTCTACTGAACTAGTTCAGAATTAGGTCATTGTGGGAGATTGGACACAACTTTGTTCTGGAGAATCCAAATCAGGTCATACCTGTGGCATTCAAAAGAGAATTTAGAGGGCTAATACAGGGATTAATTTTAGATACTGAAGATCCCCAACTACAGAGATAATTCAATTTCAATATCGAGCTCCTCAAAAGCAAGTAAAAGGTGTGTATTTTGTTTTTCCAAATTGCATAAGTCTTGTTTGAATAATCAAGTTGAATTGATTCCAAGGGCATATTGTAGAATAGATATCAGTATTGGATTCTAAAATGCATCCTAAAAAGAATTCAACACCCATTAAGCCCTTAAAAATCTATACTATGATGCATGAAGTGGAAGAATTGCAGTATGAGATATCAAAATTACGGTACCAAGTGCAACAAATTTCGATCTTACAAAGAGCAACCGAAGATGACATAGATGGTTTAAAAGAAGAAATGGAGGCTAATTTGGATGGTTTGAAGGATAAAATAATAGCTAATATGGATGATAAATTAGTGGAAGATGACATCGAGCATCAACAACAAGTTCTCCAACTCTCAAAGAATAACCCAACTTTGGTGCAGAATCTAATGAAACAACAGGAAGATCAACATCACATCGAAAGAAGTTATGAAGCAGTCATAGAAACAAGAACTCGACAAGTACAATCAATTTCAGAGTATCTCAGCAAGTGGAAGAACTTTCCTGTAGAATATTTCACATGGGAGGATGAGAATTTTATACAGAAGCATCAAGAAATAATCAAGCGTTGAGGACAACACTTGTTTAAAGGAGAGGGGCATGTTAAGTCCCTATATTAATAGTGTAATCCCTTATTATGTTAGTGTAGCCCCACTTATTGTTATTGTTGTACCCCTGTAACCCCCATATTGTTATTATTGTGCCTTTACATTATTATTGTTAGGTCGGCTAGGATTACATTGTGGCCCCATGGACTCCTATATATAGGAGGTTTTGTTCATTTGTATCATCCAAGAATTATTCATTTATGTAATGTATTGGAGGTTTCCCACTCGAAGTGGCTTATTTATAAGGCATTGATATCTCTTTTCTTCTATTTTTGGAGCTGGTTACACAACACAAGAATACTTAGATCCTTTCACAGAGCTCGACCCACTAGAGCAGAATATATCAGAGCTTCGAGAGGTCTCAGCTGCAATATACGATGAATCCTCCAGTTCAGAAGATGAGGGAGACAATCTGTCTCAAGAGAGTCTGCTTCTCCATCTAGTGGAAGAAGAAGCAACAATCCTGGTTGAAACCAGCCTGCCAAATATTCACAACTACGTATCTTTTCATGATCCTTATGTTCACTTCTTGCAAATATTTGAAGAAGGATCAAAGGTCTTTTTGAGCAGCACGTTGCAGACAGAAAGAAATTTTTTTAAAGATGCTATTGTGGAACAAAAAGAGTGGGAGTAGCCCTGTCTATCCAACATGCTCAAGGAGTTGAGAAAGAAAGACCAGCCATGGGATCACTTGATGGACTAGTTACATTGGAAGACAATGTTTGTAAGCTAGACTTGTAAATAGTCCAGTTAGAGTAGGGTAGGTAGGAAAATATCAATAAAGCTCAATCTGTGAGCATGTAGTTAGTTGTTTTTAATTTCTGCAAATTCCAACAAGCCAGACAGTCTAATCCTGGCTTGATTGTTTGTTTTTTAATTGTTGTCTTAGAATGTAGAGAAGAAATCTACTAGACAGTTTAATCCTAGAAGATATTAGATTAGGTAGAGAAGTCATGAGGCCAACAGTTTAATCTGGTCTCATGGAGTAATAAGGGTAGAAATAGAATAGGTTTATTTTCCTGTTTGTAAAAAATAAATGATGTAAAGGGTCCGCTAGTCCAAATGCACCCTGGAAGAAAAAATGCTAGGATTGTAGGATGGGTAGGTAGACTGTTTGAGAATTTTTCTGCTGATTTGATGTCTTCATATTTTGTGGCAGCTGATCCAAGAGAAGAAAAGAATGAGTCAAGTACTAGGCATCTGGCCTACACCAAAGATTTATTTTCTGAGTTCTTGACTCCTTCAAGAAGAAGCCATCCCCATGTGAAGCCAATGTTAGCCCCCTATAAATTTTTGACAAGAAAATATGGGGCTAAAATGTTTTTGAGCCTTCAAGGAATGAATTTCCTCTGAAAACACATCCTCCTTGAAGTCTCCTTGTGCCTTTTTCCTTTGATAAATCCCCTCTGCTGATTCCCATTAAAAGGCCTCTCTGATTGCAAAATTTTGCGCTCCCAAAGGCCTACATTTTCCCCTTGTATCCCTGCAAAATATCCCTTTTCAACCCTTTTTCCCTTTCTTAAAGTCCCCCTTTTCACCTCAAAATCCCTCCCCTAATCCTTCTAAACTTTCCCAAAAATCCCCTCTAAACCATACATACATCCCTGGTGTGGTTTAATTTCCCCTTCTTTTCCCTATCGTTACCCTTTATTGGCCTGAAAATGCACTAAAACTGGGCCAAATAATCATATTATTCATGTCTATGGGTTTAACACCTTTCGGCCAGCCCCCTAACCTTCTCCACCACGTGACCCAGGCACCAAAACCACACGCTAGCCCGAAAAAGCGCTTAGCGCAAATATGTATCAGGCGCATTTTGAATCGTCGATCTGTATAGATCAGATGGTCGTCACATTCCCCATAGTGCCCATCACCCACCTCCTTTCACCGTTCATTGCATCTCCACTGTTCATTTTCCCGTGGATCAACGGTCCGCGGTACATCTCTCCTGGTCGTCCCCGCAGCCGCGCATATCTGAAAACCGCCGGTATCTATCGCATCACTGTTGGGAGGTGGGCAGTATTTTTATTTTCGGTGCGATTCCACTCACTGCCCGACACGTGGCTCCGTCACTATTTCAAAACTGCCCCCCCATCGTGCATTAACATTCCGCATTTGACCCAGCGTGATATGCATATGAACTGTCTGATCTGGGGCTCTCCATCCAACGGTCATCGCACCACGAAGTTGTGCAGGTGATAGCCAAGGCAAACAGTTCCCCTGGCCCACCATCCATCACCCTCCGCTACATTTTCAGCCGTCGATCTCTTCCCGAGATCGGATGGTCTAGATTTGATTGCATGTCCCTCCGTTGATCACTCTCGCCATGCCACCTATTCCGCGTGTTTCATCGTATTTCTCGCCCGTCCATGTACATATATGCGTTCAAAGGTCAGGTTTTAATATTTTATGTTAAAATGCTACGCCACCATTCTGCAAGCCTCCCACTGCGTTTTCGCTGTCACCTCACGTTCTTCCGCCATTTTACTAGTCTGCATGACCATCCTCATCGTCCCGCTGCATTCACCCACCCCGTGCATGATTTCTTGACCATTTTTGTGTGTTTTGCAGGGTTTCGGGCGGCAATAAACCGCCATGATTCGCAGTCTCTGTCACAGTAATAGAGAACATAGGAAAGGACCATTTCCAGGGACTGAGATTGTGAATAAAGGGCCAAGGAAGGAGCTATGACAGGATGTGCATTCAAAGGACGAATCTAAACTCTGTCAAATTTCTCCAGAACCATTTAAAGCACAGATTTCGCAGTCAAAGGCAAGCGTGGAAGAGGCAACGAGTATCAGTGAGGGATTTAAGGGTCTAATGCACATTGTTAAATATCTTAAGCCTTAATCCAATGATTTAGAAGGCAAAGGTACCAGTTCAAAGACATCGTGGACCGCTCAAAAGGTCCAATGCACATAAAATAATATATATCAATGTCACCATTAGCAGAATGTTCTTCCACAAAGGCGCAGTGCCCATACTTTCTACATGCTATGCCGTGTTCCTGAGAAGATTTCTGCCCTGAAAAAAGTCCTATGCTACTAGTGCATTATTTATGTGGTATGGCAAACCTCATAGTTGTCCATACACCTTGGTTTATTCACCAGAATTCTGCAAAAGGCTACAACAAGTACATCAAAGACATACCTAGAGTAAATTGCAGCCTGACGACGACCACTCTTTCATCCAAAGAGTGCAGAAGTTCAATGCTTATACATTTAAAACAGAATGAGGCCTTGGCCCTCCTACTGCTTCAGAGTTTTAATGTTGCATTTAAGTTTACATCTACTCCTGTTATTCTTTTCTCCTATAAGAATCCTGAAGAACGTATTGTAAAGGTTGTTGTTCGATTGTTGCCGATTGCTGTTAGAGGGATTCATTTTTACTGTTAGAATAGTCTAGGGAGGGATTGGCAGAGTAGTTGTTATGTAGTAGGCTGGGAGGAGAAAGTTTGGATTGCATTAGCCATTGAGCTCAGTATATGTGACTGGTTTTGCATCAATTAATCAAGAAAATTTCACAGGATCCTGGTCTATTACTACGAGTGATGTTTCTCTCTTTGTATCTTTTATTTACATTTTCATGCTGTTCATTGGTCTTCTGGGCTCGCATCAAAATATTGGCATAGGATTTACCCTTGTTAGGTACCCTATGTTTCTGCTTTCCTTGCCTTTAAAGTTTTCTGCTGCTTAGTTTTTCTTGTTGGGTTTAAGCTGGAAGATTTGGGAACACTGGGGATTAGAGTTAGCCCTGTTCACTAGGATCCTTGTGCGACCAGCTGGCCTTTCTAAGATCTCTTGCTGGTGTCAAAGCATTGAAGGTTCAAAGTCCTTCTCTGATCTATAGACCCTGGCTCTATTAAAATTATCTTTGTTTTTCCCTTGGAGCATGCTAAAGTTGACCTGGAGTTAAATGACCTCTGGTCAGATCTATAAGCTACCCCTTTGTCCCTCCTTTGAGAGTTTCCTATGAGTATGTCCAAGCAAGTCTAGAGTTAAATGACCTCTGACCTAATCTATAGACAGAAATTGGGTTTCTTTCCTTCTTTCACTTTCAATCCTTAATGTTCCATCCCACCATCTATCTAAAAAGATCCTTTAGTATAGATGACTTTCCCTCTGAAAGCCTGGGCTAGTTGTTGCAAGTAATTCCCTTTCATGACTCCATAGCCCAATGGATGGCACTTTATTGATCTATCCTCTTTGCTGAAACATCCTACTGCTTTGCTCCTTTCCTTCCATTACCTTCTCAGTCTATGATCTCATGACCAACGCAAAAACCAACCAACCAAATCATTTTAAACCCATATTTGTGCTTCATACCTAGCCTAATACCTCATTTTGAGCTTCAAAGATATATCATTATTTGTTTCATTGGAGAGATCCCTCTCCGGGTCCAGGAGGGCTAGATCCTAGGGCCCCAAGTTGGTTATGATGTTGTCTCATCTTTTGGTCTTGCCAATCTAGCCAAAACATGGGAACCCCAACAGGAGCACTTGTTCCAAGGAAAGAAACTCTTGTACTCTTGGAAGGAGTTCCACAAGGTCTCACACATAGAGCTCCTTGCATAACACATGAGAAGCATGTACCATCATTGTCAAATGATGAGATCTTGAAGACAGGAGAAGGAAAAGAGGATGAAGGCCATCACAAGATGAAGAGCATGAACTCTTCTCTATTTCAAAACTCGGAAGCACAAAGAAGGCAAGAGGACCTGTTGATATGACATCCCTCACCGAGCTGGGATGTCTAATGATAAGGAGCTTTATTCTGCAAAAAAAATACAACAAAGACTGCATGGATTGTCAAAGGCCCTTTTTCACCTATCGGAACCCTTGAAAAGGCTAAAAATCCACCTTTTTTCTTTGAAAGCACTCATTTTAACATATCGGGCCTCCAAGTGCCTTTTGGCTTAAGCCCTTAGCCCCCATTTCTCATATGACCCCACTCTATGTCCGACGGATAAAAGTCCTTAAGCCTCCTTCGACCATCGGACTTCGATGGTTCCCAAATCCACTCATTTTCTCTTTTATTTCACCGCCAAGGTTCATCTTTGTCAAAGAGATCCTGACCGTTGATCTCTACAGATCCAACAACCATCACGTGTCACCTATCCATTGTCCATCGCACTTCGCTTCATTCAAAGTTCTCATTCCTGAACTCTTTTTCGTCGATGTGCAAAACCCTGATGAGATCCTCACCGTTGATCTCCTCCCACAGATTTAACAATCATCATTCGTCACACTTCACCTATGCATTGCACATCGCACATCGCTCTTCTCCATTTCCATATGCCTTTTATATTTTTTGGCCAATGTACGAAACCCCGATGTAATCCCGACCGTTGATCTCCATAGATCCAATGGTCATCACTCCATCGCACTGCGCCCATCCATCGCACATCGCACATCGCAGTATTCCATTTTCACTCTGTGTTTCTCCATTGATGTGAGAAACCCCGATGCGATCCTGACCGTTGATCTCCTCCCGTAGAACTAATGGTCATTGCTCCATCATGCTGCCCCCATCCATCGCACATTGCATACCATTACACACCATTTTCACTAATTTTTTTACCGTCGATGTTTATCCCCCGCCGATAGAATGCTAGCCGTTGATCTCTTCCAGATCCAATGGTCCCCGCTCCATCACAATTCGCCTTCCCCATTGGCATCGCACTTCGGTGATTCCCATTTCCACTTCCCAAAGCCTTTTCTCCACTGATGTCCATCCTCCGCCGATAGAATCTCCACCGTCCGATCAGCCTAGATCTATGACACAGATTCACTACAGGGGCACCCAACCAAAGTGGCCCGTACTCCCCAGTGTCCCCGCAGTTGACTCCTTTTTCTGTGAAAGATATTCATCCAACAGTCCATATTCACTGCGAAGGCACCCAGGCCGCAAACCTGTTCGTACCCCCAAGTGCCCCCGTAGTTGATCCCCACCGTCGATTTCCATCATGATCCAAAGGTACTCACTACATCACTCAATTTCTACTTTCTCGATCACTCATCCAATATTGCACTCCGCCACTCTGATCTTGACCATTTCTCTCCCTCATCCAACGACCCACATCACTCTCGCTTCTATAACCCTGTAGCTGATCATCCCACTACATGACAAAATAGCTGATGTCAGTGCCGGTCCCACCAGACCTCGTAGCTTCATCCATCGCATTCTTCCTCTTCTGTTGATCTAGATTGCTATGGTCAGATGGTCCACGTTCCTCTTCATGTTCATTTCATCAAATAACCTGATCGTACTGTTTCCACGTGAAATGGGCGGTTTTGTGAGGACACGCGTCACCCACCTAACTGTATCACGTCCATTTCTCTTATTACCACTTACCACCTCCCACCAGTGCGAAAACCACTCCAGTTTTTGCAAAACTGCCTTTGCATAACTTCATGCCAAAATAGATCTAAGCCATGTTTTCACCATGGAAATGCCTCTGCTACATTCCTTGCTGTAATGTCCCAATTTTTAGCCTCAAGCTAAAATGGACATTATAGTTGCACATTTTATTTTATTTAATAAAATGGGAAAGGAGACACCTTAGCCCCTTTTAGATGAAGAAATAAAACTCCTAATGTGAAAGGAGAGTGAATAAAGCAGCTGAAATAAACACCAAGGGTGTGAATGGAACCCAGCTTACTTAACTTAGTCATCTTTGACTAAAGTCAACAACGTTGCCCAAGGAGGAGGAAACTTCCTAGAGAAGCTGTGCAGTTTTGGAGTGAAGAGCTTCACATGAGGGTGGAAACCCTAATTGGTGGGACCATGGTGTAGAAGATTTCTCTCACTTTATATGGAGGAGATGGCAGCCCATTTTCATTATGCTATGTTTTATATTTCAGACAAGGGTTTGCAGGAGCTTGCATCCCTGGGCTGTTTAGCAGGGTGATGGTGCCCTTGGGCACTAGGGTGTTCCTGGTCGGGAATACCTACCTCTTCCTCAAGGAAGGATGAGGATTGAGCTACATTTCCTCAATCCAACATTGGACATAGTTTCAGTCATCTTCTACAGCGTTATTTCTGCAACAGAGAGGGCATTGTGTAGCTAGGTGCTGCTAGAGAGGAACTCATGGAGTCTTCTTAGCTTGTTCTCTTCAGTGGTGGAGGGATCTATTCATTGGAGGAGCTTCAAGGAGGATTCCCGGGCTTCATATTAGATCAGTTGGCATGGGTCAACATTCCATCATCTCCCACTACGTAGTCCATGGAGGACACTACGTTATTTTGGAGGAGGCAGTGAGAGAGGGGTTTCTGGAGCTTCAAGGAGGGTGTTTCTGAGACAAACTGATCAACACTTTGTATTAGAGACATTATCAGAGGAGGGAATATACATTTCAGATCTGCCATGGTCTCATCTATATTTTGTATCAGTTGCAGTGACAACTTAGTTGTCACATTTTGTGTTTCTCCGACATTTCTAGCAATCTCCATAGATTGGCTAGAAATCATGTATTTCAGCCCATTTCTCTTCTATTGGGATCATTGCTTGTATTCATTTAGCCATTTATGTATTTCATTCATATTCAGCAGCTATGCCTTCATATACATTGCGCAATTGTAGCTACTCTGGCATTTTGTGGATATGCAACAACTCTTGTATTTCATTGTCTATTCACTGGAGATTTTCTCTTAGAGTTTGAGTGGCTTGTCCCTCAAATATTTATTGTATATTTCTGCTGATATAATAATATAATTATGGCTACATACATTTCCCTCTTATGGTATGTTCATATTTGCAGATTTCAGTGTTCATGTTCATATATTGTTGTAAGCTCTCTCATTGAGCATTGTTTTAGAGATCTAGTTTGGGGAGATCTGAATAACCCATCTAGATGTATTTCTTTGAGCTCATATTCTGCATAGGAGTTGTGTGATATTTTATCTAGGGAATCCCAGTGTTGGTATGTCTTATTTTTGTAGCAGCTTCCTTATACAGCGTCCTCAAGGCCCCTGTAACAGAAATTCTCGTGGAACATTGCATATCCATAGGAAGATTCTAAGAAGGGCCAACTAGCCTCAAGATTTCTCCCTTCTTTGGAAGGAGTCATATCCTATAAATTCCCCATCAGTAAATCTCTGACATGGACTTGCAGTGTCTCACTGAAGAAGGAAAAATGGAACATCTAAGATGTTCCCGATTGAGCAGCAAGTTCCTGAAAAAAGGGACATTACAGTGGTATCAGAGCATGATCTTGGCTCAGCCTGTGCCCAAGATCCATTGCTATTAGAAGAGGAGCTTCTCTCTAAGGAGAGGAGATTGACAGAGGAAACAAGGAAGAGGAATGAAGGAAGAGGAGGTTTCCCTTCTTCTTTTCCAAACCATTGAGCACACCATTGAAGATATGCTAAAAGGGGAAAATTTTGGAGGAATTTTCTGAAGGGGGTTTGTTTTTGGAAAAAATCCTAGCTATTTCATGGAGGGTGTGAGCATTCAGCTACACATTTAGATCCACAGCGCAATACATTTCCCACAGCTACTGCAAGAAGGATGGATGGAAAAAGTTGAGGCCTTTGGAGGAGCAGTGCTGCAAACTCAAAGGTATGATTCATGATGATTGATTTTAGAGTTCTATTTCATGTTCTCATGAAAATGAGAGATCATATGTTGTAGTCACAAATTTTTTTGCAAAGGGGATTGATGAAAACCAATGTGAAACATGGTGTGACAAAAATTCAAACACTTTGCATGCATGGAGGGGAACCATGAAACAAAGATCATTCCATCTTTCTAGAGGGGGAGCAAATTAGGATATTGGCTTGCTAGAGACAAGACCCCCATTATATGAAGAGCACTCTTCCATTTGTGAGGGTGTGGAGACATTTATTTCAAGGGAAGGACAAGGCTCAAGGCCTCTCATTCAGGAGGAAACACACTCACATATTGGTAGGGAGGAGATGCATACATCGTTGCACCATTGGAAGAAGAAGAAAAGTAGAAGGATCGGCATGAAGGGATGATGGACATTCACCCCTATCTATTTCCAAAGATATTCTTCACACGGGAGAAGGACTGCACTGCGCAGTGGAGAGAGAGGACCATTCATTCCTCTCATCTATTTAGTCCACTTCCTATCTTGATGTCTCACTTTTGGATGCTTTCCATTTGGAAAGTCACATGATCTAGAGATGATGAGAGGCATCATGCTTTTTGGTTCACCACTCTTTGATTCTGGAGAGGTGGATATATTGGAGGAATCCATCATAGTGCAGAGAGTTTGGGAATAAGCTCATGGAGGAGGGTTGCACACTCTCATTTTTAGTACCACCCATTCTCATCAGTTTCACTTCGCAGACAGAGTTATTGTATGGTTGGAGGGTAGCATCTTCATGATGCGAGATGATTGCTCCATGGATTTGATGAGAGAGAAGTTACTTCCTTTGGGAAATAACTCTTTCATGCCTTGGAGTGGATGGGAGCCACTCATGCTTACATTGCCCAGGATCGGGAGAATCTTTGGAGGTGATAGTCTCTCGTGGGAGGCTTATTTTCATAGATCTCATTTCTTTTGAGCATGAGCAGCTGCATGATGGCATGGCAGAAACATCGGAGGATGACTTTGGCATGAGAGGATGTTAAGGTAGTAGGCAGCAGCATTATGGAGCACCACATTGCAGAATACCAGCGCTGTCTATGTCGAGGATTGATCCATGTTGGAAGACTCAGATTTTGGTTGAGAGGTCCCAGGATCTTGATGCATGCATGATTTTTGGAAGGATTTGATGGATATGGTAGATACCTAGTGGATGACATGATCATCTATCATCATGGAAGACTCTTATTGACTAGAGTTTCTAGTCTCAAGGAGAAATTATTTGCATGTAGCATATGAGGACTTCCTAGCTATGCAGTTGGATGCATACTTTGTCTTGCTAGAGGAGTTCACTTTGGAGGGCATTCATCATGATCTACATTAGCATATGGATAGATGCAGAGCCCGGTTGATTTTACAGAGGTTGGCACAACCATTCCCTTACTCATTGGAGGAGAGGGAGAAAATTCATGTTGAGCCATTTCAGCTCAAGAGCTCTAGTGCATGATGGAGGAGGTATAATGTCATATTTTGTATTGTACTTATTTTCATTGATTGAGGAGTATGATGTATCAAGGTGGCTTGTTCCTTCTTGCATTTTTCATGAGGATGTACTTGCAGCTGCTTGTAGCCTTGATTTTGGCTAATTTTATGATGGTTTGTGGGGGAAGCCACATACCTCTTAGTGTGCACCTTTGGAACCAATGTGTATTTCATGTTCCATCTTATGAGGAGATATTGTGGCAACAAACAAGTGGCTAGTTCAACACTTGTTATTTTTTATTTTGAGGCAGGCCAAGGAGGCACTGCGCAGTTCCTTGAGTGGAACTTGGAACCACTCTCCGGTTGTCATTTTACAACTTGTTTTTATTGCATATTGCTCCATTGTATTTCTGATTCATGAGGAGCATCATTTGGAGAGTATTGTATGTACATCCCATTGGGAGCATGATTCTCCCCACTATATATTTTTTATCTTGCAGGAGATACCATGGGAAAACCATGATTTCCACATTGCTACTTATATCTTCTTGTGGGAGGGACCATTTGGAGAATTTGCAGAGGCATTTCATGGATGATTTTCTTGATGGGGTAGCTTGGGAAATTCTTAGAGGCCATAATTTTCAGCCCAAAGAAAAAGTCAGCCCTTTATGAGTAGCATATGGAGAGAGGGCCATAATGAGAAGCACAAGTACACTCTCCATTCAGCCCCAACACATTGCAGAAATCAGGGGTGAAATTTTTACTTGGATGATAGCATGGACGAGAGGATCATCATTGGGAGCATAATTTTCCCATGCATATCATCACTCCTACCTTAAGGAGGCCTTAGCACAGCAGGAAGGATTCCACTACACCTTCTATCTTTCCATGATGAGCATTGTTGATAGCATGCATACTTGGGAGAGAGCATTAGAGGACAGCTTTATTGCAACATATTTGAATAGTGGTGGGACCATTGATGAGGAGGCCACAAGAGAAGAAGGGGGAGACAATTTTGTTCTCTCTAGGCAGTTGCTTGAGGGCAAGCAACATGTGGGAGGGGAGGACTGTAATGTCCCAATTTTTAGCCTCAAGCTAAAATGGACATTATAGTTGCAAATTTTATTTATATTTAATAAAATGGGAAAGGAGACACCTTAGCCCCTTTTATATGAAGAAATAACACTCCTAATGTGAATGGGGAGTGAATAAAGCAGCTGAAATAAACACCAAGGGTGTGAATGGAACCTGTTGATGGGAAAATATGTCCGGCCAACAGTAGGGGATCTCCCCGGTAGAAAGTCCCAATTAGACTTTGAACCGTTTGGAATAGGGATTCCGTCCGGGGTGTGGGTCCGGCTACCGCTTAAATGACTTTCTCTTAGGTCTCGAAGAACCTGGTTAAATCTGCAGACATACACTCATTCACATGATACAGAATACATGACTGATGTATCACACTGATATATATCACTGTGCGTAGCAAGGTAATGAACAAAATGCACACGCCCAGGAAGTGTCGTTAGCAACACATCTATGGGGTAATGCATGCAAGATAATCTGACCACTGAAGAAACAGTTCTTCGTGGCACGGATATCCCTTAACTTTCCGAAAGATGCAATGAAATGCTAATAAAATAATTCATTAACATTCATTATAAGAACAAACGATAAACTTAAGCATCATCAAGCACAATCACAGATAGCTATGAAGTACGAATGATACTATTAAGAACACAGCTTCATTAATCATACGATATTCTGAAACTATACGCAGAATACACACAGTTTTGTCACAGCTAAATACATCGTCCAACAAAGGGATTGTAACAAGTATCTGAATTTCACATGAGTCAGAGTATGACCCTTTAATTACAAAGAAACATTTCTCTTCAGTCCACAAAAGAGAAGCCCTAACTATGTGCCCTGCAGGGGTATTTATAGATTCAAAACCGCCCTTTAGGCTTTCCGACGGTTCGGCTTCCCGACGGTTCAGCTTCCCTGCGACCTTGGCCGAACATGCGACTTGTGACTTATGTGTCGGTGCGACCTGCGACTCAGGAGTAGGCGCGACCTGCGACCTGGGGCGGTTGCGACCTGCGACTGAAAAGCTTAGCTATGGAGGTGGTAGCGCGCTCAAGAGTTCTGGAGCGTCAATTTTCTTCCCTTTGAGGAAATCTCGCCAGGCCTGATAATCCGCTGCTATAGGGGAAACTATAGGGGTTTCCTCTTTTAATCGGTGCGTACATTCCAGGGCATTTGGTATCAGAGTTTCTTTCTTCTGGGAGATCTGGATTGAGAGGGAGGCAAGCTTGGTGTAGATTTGTACTAGAGTGACAAGCAACCGATTTAGGTTCTCTTGTGATGCCTCAAACTCTAGTGCGGCAGCAGCTTGTCTCAAGGGTTGCAGAAAAGACTGAATTTCCTGATCTACTTGCTCCCAGTATTTAGTTTCGTCCAGTGCCCCCAACGACGGAATGTGATGAAGAGCGTTCATGGAGTCTATACCACTAATCAGGTGATTATATGCAGACACCACTTTGTCCAAGTCTTTGGCCAGCTTGTCTTTGGACTGCATCTTCATCCGGATTTGTACTTTGGCGCCTTGTGTGTGACCCCAATCCTTCCTAGGCACATTTTTGGGAGCTTGCTGGTACTGTGCTGTCCAGTTTATCATTTTGTCTAAAGCTGCCGAGGCCTCCTTGAGCTGCTCATGCTTCACTTTGGTTTCTGCTCGTGCCTCTGCTAATGGGGCCACTGTTTGTTTTAGGGTGAGCATTTCTCTGTATACTTGCTGCATGGTCGTTTCCAATACGTCACATTCTTTCATGACTGCCAGTGGGACTTCATTGGCTTGGGAAGGCTTACTTTGGAGCTGTCGCACTTCACTCTCCAGTACTGCTTTCTCCTGTTCCGTTGCTTTTAGCTTGTTTTGTAGGGAAATAATCTCCCTGCTCATTCTAGTGACATTTTCCTCCGTAGCTGCGGCAAAAGCGGTACCTGCTGATGCTATCATTACAGGGTTAGTCCTTGTATCCAGGACTATGTCCTTTTCAGTGGCGATCGTAGAAATGGCGGGATGGCTTTGCGCCAAGGATTTTCTTCTCTCTTGCCGTATCTTGAAAGAGAATTGGTCAAATGTCAATCTAGTCAGGTCGAAGACCTCTTCCTCTTGTTCCCTGGGAAAATCGTCATCAGGGAGGATACTTTTCTTGCCACTCGGAGGAATCTCCAGTGGAGATATGTCGATATCATCTATCAGTTCATCCTCTTTTTCCTGCGTTTGTCCTTTCCCTTTCTCCTTTTGCAGGCGCTCGGCTTCTGCCTTGTCATGTTCCTCCTTCTTCCTACGTTCTGACTCTGCCTCTGCTTCTCTCTCAGCTTTTCTTTTTCTCTCTGCTGCGGCAGCTTGGCTTGTTTTCTTCTGCTGTTCGGCTTTGTCAAGTTCTTCCTTAAGTGCTTGTTCTGCCGCCGCCTGTGCTTCCTTTTCCTGTCTTTCCTTTTCCTCGGCCTGTTTCCTTTTCCGTTCTATCCTTGCATCTCTTCTACGTTTCTCTTCATCCTCCTTCATTTTCTTTTCCTCTTCCTTCTTGGCCTGGGCCTCTGCTTCTTTTAGCTGATCCGAGGTGTCAGGCCCTATACTGGTCCGTGTTTTCTTATCTTTGGAGGAAGAAGAGCCTCCTAGTTTTTGGCTCCCGTCTTCTAAATTTTGGTGATCTTCTTCTTCTTGGTCAGAGTCAATCCCCGGAGCTAGTTGCCTGTCTGCGTTGTACCAGTTTCTTTTCTCATCATCTGCCGGGCGTTCGACATGCTGATAGCTCCATTTAAAATTGGCCTTCTTACAGTGCTCCGGAACTATCTTGAACGGATCATATGTTCGGTATTCCAGGCTTCTAAAGTGATAACCTTGTATCTCTTCCCCTTGGGCCCTTACTTCTCTGGAGTCCTTGAATGTATAAGCACTGATGGTGAGGGGAAAAGCGGGCCAAGGTTTCTTCTTTCCTTTGGAAAGGACATTGGAGAAACCTGAGGTCATCTGGAAACACACCTCCTGCATAAGCACCTTATCGGTGATAAACCTAGGCAGAGCATGTGGGGCTTTGAATGTGCCAAATACTCGGATGAATGTATATTCAGCAAACAGAAACCAGTGTGCCACCTGACCTAGTTTCTCCATCGCACGCCAAGACATGCAGGGGGTGTCTTGACCAAATAGCTTCTCGTAAAGGGCGGGAATGAATATCTGAGAGATTTGCTCAATATCTGACTTGTACCTGGACTCCCAGAATACCTTGGTCTGCAAATGGACTGCTTGGGTCTGTTCGGAGTCGTAGTTATGTGGCCATCCCTCAAAATGCAGCCGAGCACAGACATCATCTAGTAGATACGAAACCATATAGAACTCTGACGGCGTTCCTTCATCTGGGGCTAAAGCCGAAGCCAAATTTGTTTGCATTGAGCCCATTAATATACCGGCCCAATTGAAACGAGTACCGTGCACCGTTACATACTCCATTATAGTTGCCCATGCGCCGTTGAAGGTGGTGGTGTCCAGACATCCATACAACCTGCAAAGCATGGCGGCCACTAATTTGTACACTTTCCTCAGAGCGGCCACTGGGTACTCCTGGTCTTTCCTGACCTTAAATTTGTCTGGCTCTGCCCACCACTTCCTGATTGTATCAACCACAGGTACTTCATGGGCAGAAGCCCATCTCGGGGTAAATTTTTCCTCTGGTTGGGGCAGTGAGTAGTAGACATGGGCGTGTGAGCCCTCCAACGTTGCGAAAGCTTTCCCCTTGCTATCTCGGATCAGAAACTTTTTAGGATCCGTTTTCTGAATGATCCAGTCTAATATTTCTGGGCACAGGAAGATGGCTAGATGTGCCCCTGCTAGATGTAACTTAGATTTTTTGACCTTTAGGTACACTTCCCGGTCCGGGAGATCTTCTGGAAACTCAACTTCTGTTATAGCGAACTCGTGGTATACTTCATACCATCTCAGGCTGTCCCCTTTTGCGAAGGTGCAAAGGGTGTCTCTGTATATTGGCGGAGGAGATATTTGCACGTCTGTGTCTGATTCTTCTTCCACTACCTTCTTGCCCTTCTTTCGGGACACTAGGGGTGCCATGTTGCTAGGTCAGAGAGGACCGGTATCGTATCTGTTCCAAATTCACCTGTTGCATTCAGGAAAGAATCCCAGGATGAGAAAGACATGATGACAATGAGCTAAATACAGTCTATACATGCAGAATTCAATTAACTGTTCTCTTGGGGTCGCAGGGTCGCTGATTTAGAAGAAGAACTCAGATGCGACCTCGCGACCTTGCGACCAGGTCGCAGGGTCGCAAGGGTCGCTATTCCTCCCAACAGAAGATCGCGCGACTTTGCGACCTTGCGACTAGGTCGCTGGGTCGCAGGTCGCGCAAGGGCCTGTCGGGGTTTTCGAACGCGCACGGCTTGGGGTTGATTTCTTTCGTAACGGTTAGCATACAAGGCTGGAAGGGGTCTAAACTGGAGATAGGGCATAGCCATGAGGATCTGGGCAAGACAAAGGTGACCTTAGGGTTTATGAGAATCAAAATAACAATAAAACTCAACAGAAAACCCTACATCCTCACCAGCAAGCAATTAAGACCATGGGGAGGCCCAAAATTTGGCAAGAAATGCTCGCGAAGGAAAGACAGGGAGGAAATGACAACTTACCCGGAAGAAAACGCGCCAGTCGACCTGTCAGAGCAATTCCACGATTTTCGCCGCGAGTCACAAATGCGACCTAGCGACCTGCCCTTATAAAAAGGAGTCGCACGTGCGAGCACTAAATGAGGTCGCAAGTTGATGGTTTGCGACCTTTGCGACCTTGCGACCCTAGGGTCGCTAGGTCGCAAAGGTCGCTGAGTCGCAAATTTCCTTAATTACTTATCCATGCGACCTTGCGACCTTTGCGACATGGCGACCTTAAGGTCGCGGGGTCGCATAGGTCGCATGAGCCGCAACTTCTTTAATTCCGGACCATGCGACCTTGCGACCTGGCGACCTTAGGGTCGCGAGGTCGCACAGGTCGCAGGGGTCGCAATTGTTTCACAGGATGGATTTGCGACTTAGCGACTTGCCCTTCAAAACTTCACTTAGCCTTTTCTCTTTTAGTTTTTCAAAGGGGCTCCAAAAATTTTGAAGTGTGTGTTCTTATTTTTTGTATTTTTTGAGGGTGTTGTAGAGGCTACAACAAATGGCGATTCACTGGATGAATTCAGAGTCTTTGCCGATGAATGGTCCATGAGGGAGGGGGGAGGGGCCAAATACTAGCTTGTTCTTTTACCTCAGAGTTTACACCTTCCTCCCTTTGCCACCTCGCACAGTTGCCTGACCTTTTGGCTTATTGGGTGCAGATCAACCGAATTTTAATTCTTCGCGCTCCAGGACCGGGAGGGTCGGGGAAATTTTGGACAACCTCAGGGTCCGGTACAATTATTTCGTCCTCATGGTGTTGCTCCACTGCCAGCGAACCTCTCGGCCCCGACGGAGTCACTGCCTAAGGAGTCATGAACGTTGCTCCGCTGCCAGCAAGCCTGGTCAGTACCCCGGCGGAGTCGTTACATCACCTCTCTGCGCAGGAAGCCTTTCTCAATCCTTTACCCTTTATTTGTGTGCGATTGCACTTATTTGAGAATGTGCCTGTGGCACTTATTTAGATGGGCATATTTTTCCTGGGCGGATGAGGGATCCCGACTTATTTTGCTTGCAGAGAGGTTGCTCCTGGTCTTATATGAGGACTTGGGTTTTTCCCGGATGACCTGAAATTCTCCTGAGTTAGCCCTGTTCCCTCACGATCCGGTTGCTGCTATGTAAGACCTTTGCTGCCTGCACCTCTCAGAGCCACTAGGTGGCTCATTATGCTTGAAGACTCCAGTAAGGCCATGCACTATCCCATGGTGCCCATCACAAGCGAGTTTTGATTGCCCCGTGTTTTGTGGGAAGGGCCTTTCATCAGCATAGAACCTATCAAGGAGTGAGCCAGTTGCGGGTAGCTTTAGACAAGGTCTTCCTTATAGATTCAGAGAAAGAGTTTTTTTTTTTTTTTTTTTTTAAAACAAGAAGAACAAAAATGCGATTTTATAATACAGGGGTGGAAACAGCCCTTTGAGGGCTACTCAAGTAAAATAGTGTTTGAGGTCATGCCCGTTTACCGGGAGGACCTCGACTTTTCCTTCCAGATTTTGCAATCGGAAAGTATGGGGACCCACCTTTTCTTTAACCTGAAAGGGGCCTATCCATAGTGCTTGAAATTTGGCATGTTTTCCCTTTTCTTCGTGGGCTTTATCCCATTTTAGGACGAGATCTCCTACTTCAAATTTTTTATCTCCTGCAGACTTTTTATTAAACCATTTCTTGATTCGACTCTGGTGGATGGAAAATTTCTCCCGGGTTTTCTGCCTTTCCTCTTCTAATTTCAGCAGGGTGTCAATGCGGGTTTGCAAGGCGGGGCAAGGGGTACCATGACACTCTTGTGATAACTGCAGAGCGGGAAGAGATAAATTGGGCGGGAGAACAACTTCTTTCCCGTACACGAGAAAATATGGTGAGGTGCCTATTGAGGACTTAGGGGTGACGCGATCAGCCCAGAGGGAATTTTGGAGGGCATTGTGCCAGTTGCGTTGGTGGGACAGAAGGGTCTTTTTAATGATGCGGATCAGATTTTTATTTGTTGATTCCGCTAGGCCATTTCCTTGGGGATAGTACTTTGCAGAGTGTTTAAGAACAATGCCATTTTCCAAAACAAAATCATATAATTTAAAAGATGAAAAATACGTTGCATTATCAAAAACCAAGGAAGTTGGAACGCCAAACCTGGTAATGATGGAATGAGTGACAAATTGCATTACCTCCTGATCGTTGGCTTGGCGTAATGGTACTGCTTCAACCCACCTGGTGAAATAATCAGTAGCCGTTAGAATGTACCGATGTTGCTTAGAAGAGTGGGGTAAGATCTCACCAATGACGTCCAGACCCCATTGTTGAAAAGGTTCTTCTACTGCTACTAACAACAAAGGAGCGGCGGGACGCGCTTCTCGGTTTGCGAATTTCTGGCATTGAATGCATTTCCGAACATATGCGTGGGCATCTCTGAAAAGAGTTGGCCAATAAAAACCTGCTCGCATTATTTTATGAGCAGTGGTGTCCCCGGCAAAATGGCCTCCTGCTGGTCCATCGTGCAGCTCGGTTAAGATTTTCTGAGCTTCATCATGTTCCAGGCAGCGCAACATGACCCCGTCGGAATGTTTCTTGAAAAGCTTCCCTTGGATTATCTGGTAAGACGCAGCTTTGAGTCTGATTGCGCGTTTCTGCCGGGCATTTAGAACTGGGTCTAACACGCCATGTGCTAAATATCCCGAAATATCCGACTACCAAGAAGGGTTCTTTATTTGAGGAATGACGTCAGTTTGGTACATTTCGATTTCTTGCTCCCAATTATCTTCTTCACTCTGTTGGGAACTTGCGGCCTCCGCAGCCATTTGGCATAGACCTTGCCCTTTAACTGTGCGTGCTGGCTTAAACTCTAAGTCGTACTCCTGCATACACGCAACCCAGTTCCCTCGTCTCTCGCCCAGCTCCTGCTGCATGAACAGTGAGCGAACAGCTGGGTGAGGAACGTACACTGTGACATGGTTTTTTAAGATGTACGGTCTGAAATGTTTGACCGCTTTATATACCGCATAGGCCTGTTTCTCGATTTCAGGATAATTTAATTCAGCTCCCTGCAAACCGGTGCTCATGAATGAAATGGGACGCTCGTCATTATTTCTGTCCTTTTGTGTGAGTACGGCTGCCAGGGACAAATCCGAAGCGGAAGTATACAAGCTGAAATCTCTGCCGAAATCTGGGCTCTGGAGGGAAGGTGCTTCGGCTATCGCTTTCTTGATCTGGTCGAAAGCTTCCTTTTCGGGTTGATTCCATTTGAAGGCAGCATTTTTCTTTATCATTCCCTGCAGTGGCTTCACTATCTGGGCGAAATCTGATATAAACTTACGTACAAAATTGATCTTGCCCAAAAAGGATTGCATTGCTTTCTTACTACTGGGGGGAGGGATCTGAGCAATGGCTTTCGCACGTTCTGGATCAACGACAATGCCTTGCTTAGTTATGATATGACCTAGCAGATTTCCTTCTGCTACAGCGAAAATACTCTTCTTTGGGTTAAGCAAGATACCGTATTTTCTGCACCTTTCGAAGATCTGTCTGAGGTGATGCAAATGATCCCCCCAATGTTTAGAAAACACAGTAACATCATCCAAATAGACCACCACACTCTAGCCTATCAGACCTCTGAACGCTATATCCATAGCTCTTTGGAAGGTTGCTCCTGCGTTGATTAATCCAAAGGGCATACGCCTGAATGCGAAGGTTCCCCACTTAGTCCGAAAGGTAGTCTTTAACCTATATGGTTCAGCCACCAGTACTTGATTGTAGCCAGAGAAACCGTCCAACAAAGAGAACATTTCTGACCCGGACACTGCTTGTAATATTTGCTCCATAGGGGGTACCGGGTAATTATCTTTATTCGAGGCCCGGTTTAAGTTTCGGAAGTCCACACATAAGCGGATTTCACCTGACTTCTTCCGCACCGGAACTAAATTGGATACCCATGTGGAATGGCGAACTTTGAAGATAATGCGTGCATCCAAAAGTTTTTTGAGTTCCTTTAGAATCAACAGCTCCATCGTAGGATGTACTTTCCTGAGCTTCTGTTGGAATGGTTTTACATTTTCTTTAATGGGTATTACATGTTGTATGATTCTAGTATCGTATGTGCGTAAGTCCTCATATGTCCAAGCGAACACGTCACGATACTTGCAAAATAGCTGAGTGAAATCTTGAGCCTCTTAGGGGGTGCAGTCTTTACCCAGGTTGACGAATTTAGGATTATCTTCTGATCCCAAGTTCACTTGTCGATGGGCCAAGATAGAGCTCTATACTTTTGCGTTTGGGGGCCCTCGGAAACGATTTTGCAGATCAAAAAGCTTCTCAAGTGATACCACCCCTTTAGGCATGGGGTTTCCTTTGACTTGTTCGTACTCCTTTTGCATAACCTGGTCGTGCTCATCTTCATCTATAACAACGTCTTTGAATATCTCTGAGTTACACATGAAATCCAGCACCTGTTGATCATCATCGAAGACGCGCAAGTTAGTGACATTGTCTGGGACGGAGGGTTTATATATAACTTCAATAGAAAAACCATCCCTCAAAGGGGTAAATCTGGCAGCGGCATTAGCCAGAGTATCTGCCGCTGCGTTATGCATACTAAGGACAGATTCAATTCCAAAAGCGTCAAAAGCAGAGATTAATTGCCATACATCTTGCTGATACGCCTTTAAATGTGGAGACAAACAGTGAATAGTATTGCGTACCTGCCGAGTGATAATCTCGGAGTCTCCAATGACCCGTAAGCATTTTACCTTCAAATCCAGCGCCTTTTTAAGCCCAAGGATCAAGGCTTCATACTCGGCAGTGTTGTTGGTGCATTGGAACTCCAGCCGACAGGAGATTAAGAATTTATTCTTATGAGGATCAAGCAAAACGCAGCCAGCGCCAGAACCATCGAGATTTTTGGAACCGTCGTAATACAAGGTCCATATGTCACTTTCCGGGCCCTTGGGGGTAGTGGATTGCGGAGGAATTTTGGCTTGGTGTAAGACAGTTTGGGCTTGCTCTTCTGCGACGAGTGCCAATTCAGATTGGACCTCGGGGCCTACTGAAGATTGAGGAGGTCGGTAACATCCAAAAATGGCCTCCAGGAAACACATACCAAGTTCCTCCTGGGCAAAGCTGATGGGTTCATTTGTGGCATCCAAATCAGTTACAGTGTGTTTCATGTATGGTTCACTTTCAACTCTGATTTGGTTGTTTCTCCCCTTGTAAGGTAGCCATAAGTGGGACCAATCTGTGGCAAAGTATCCTTGCAACTTGCTAGACCAGTCCCTGCTAAGCAGTACACCATAGGCTTCAGGGATGTCAACAAACACAATATCAATGCATTGATGGACTCTAGAATCGGATGAGAGGCGGATGATGACATTGTTTAATTCTCCAACGGCTGGTACTTGTGATCTGTCAAGTTGAATGATTTTTGCGTCAGTTTTCTCTGGGCGGATGTTGAGTTTCTTGCACACAGATAGAGGCATGACATTCGTGGATGCACCGGAGTCGACAAGACAATTGTGAACGTTGAAGTTAAACATCTCAAAATACAAGAGGAAGGGAGGGGTGGATCCTCTCGAATTCGTGTTGACAGCGTTCACTATAGACTGGATATCTGGACTGGTTTGTGCAGATGTGTTGCTGACAGTTTTCGTATTTTGGTTGTTGGCGAAAGCTTTTAGAATAAGTTCCTTTTGATTCGTGATGCGGGCCAACTCGTAGAGTGAGATATTAGCTCTAGTCTTTTTCATGTCCTCCACTATGTTGTAGCTAGTATCAGTTTGGGGACTAGGTTCGGTAGTGGTTTTCGAGGGTTCCACTGGGAGCTTGCTCTTGTGACTTGCTTTGCTGTTACTATTCGTGGGCTTCTCCGGCGTAGCTTGTCCTTCGTTTCCAGGGGGAAGAATTTTCCTCAGGAAAGCCCTTTTCTTGTCTTCATATGACTGTTCGGGGATAGATCCTTTGCTTATAAGATTATAATTTCAAGTGGGCTGAGCCTTGGGACTGCCTGCCATGTTGATATCAATGGGAACAAGACTCTCCCCCCCGCGTATTATATCAAAAGTTAGAACAGAGGCTCCTGGTTCCCCATCTAGGAGCGAGCCTTCATCTCGATCAGAAACATCATCCTCTGTCTGGTTTCCCGGAGTTTGGTCATCCAAAAGTTGGTTAACCACCGCGGTCATGCTGCCAATCCATTGCGGGCACGTTTTTTCGGAGTGGGAAGCTTGGTGAAAAGAGAAAAAATTATCCTTCCCTATCTCTTCCACGTTGAGAGCAGCGCTGGAGTTTGATGGAGGTCTGCTGGTGTTAGGATTACTTTTCTTGAAAAAGGGTTTTGGAGGTTTAGTAGAAGTTGATGTCTCAATGCCTTTTCTCTTCAAGTCAGAGACCTCATTCGTTAGTAGTTTGAGGGTCTTGGCCATACTTGTGGAGTACTAAAAAGGTATGCTTTTGATGATTATTTCAGTAGCTTTTTAGTAGAATTTGTAAACCTTTTTGCATCATGAATTTGGAAAATAATAAAGAATTATAACAAAACATGTGAGAATTGATATGCAAGACTTAGTCGCTGATAATTGATATTTTCTGTGCAGGAAAAGGAGAAAACGAGGAGTTGCCATCCCAAAGAAATTATCATGCCTAGACATCCGTCTCGAAGGTGAACCGAATGCAAATAAGTGCTGGGTAAATCAAAGCAAATTGCCGTCCGGAAAAGGAGACACACCAGCTCGGCGAAAAGCAGTGCCACAAAGACGAAGGATTATCATTAATAATCCTCAGGATCTTTGATCCCTAGGACTCGCTTATTTATATTATTACTGACATCTCCGCCGTCACCTTACAGGCGATGTGACCGTTAGCTTGGGAGAAAAGTGATAGATATACGTTTATGTAATTTTTCTATAAATACCGATTATTAAGTCTAGTTGAGAACTGTCTGTATTTATGTCCGGGCTGCACGAATATGTCAATGATTATCTCATTCTACGTCCGGATTAATAATCTTGCCGCGTGTACCCCTGAGGCTAAGGGTTCCAGCCTGAGGACATCTGCTCGTATCACCACGGTTTGATTTCCGCGTGGTTTGTTTATCGTTGTTATTTGGTAAATTGATATGCTTCATAGGTTGATATTATACGCTCTGTTAAGATTGAATCATTGAGGTTTTTACAGATCCAAATCGTGTATTGACTCTGCATTAAGTTATTAATCCTTTCTGAGTTAATTTATTATTATTAGTCTTGAATCATTCTTGTCTGTTCTCACATGTAAGAGCTTTTGATTCAGTAATATCTGTCATAGATTCGTTTGAAGTAGTGTTCTTCATGATTATTGGATTCAGAGATAATACTGTTCTGTTTGGGAGCACAGTTGAATCCTTGTTAATTAAGATTACTATTTCAGCGTGTTGTGTGCGTATATGATTTACTAGAGCTGTTCCATAATTTGTTAATAGTTAATGCTGTTCCATTAGTGTGTTTTGCGTGATTTGCCTTAAGAGTGAAAGATTGTTATTTGATTGCGAAGAGTGCATTTGGGTTAATAGATTAAGTTTGGTTACGACTCACGAGACTTAGTTGTTCGATTGCTGTTCCATTTTAGAATTACTGTTCCATTCCAGATTTGTTGTTCAATTCTTTATTTGCTGTTCCATTTACTCGTATTTGTTGTTTTGGTGTGAGAGATGATCTAAGGCTGTAGTGAGCTTTGGCATTCACTGTCTAGCTCCCAGACCCGTGGTCTACGATCTAATTTCCTTTCCATCAGTTTCCCAAGGGATGGGTTATCGCTGCCGAACCCTTGACTGATAAGCTGCCTAGTTTTCTGAATGTGTGATTTATTCTTTTGAAGTAATTTAGTTACAGACAAGCATCCGTTTACTCTTATATTTCTTAAACACTGTACTACTAGCATTAATCTGACAAGTGATAGCCTCAGACTGAGACACTCTTTGGAATAACAAAACGCTCCCGGATTGACATATTAATGTGAGGTAATTAGAGGTGAAAGAGACCCTTTTTATAGCTCTACATTTTGGCGCCGTTGCCGGGGAAAGAGTGTAGCCATTTGTCTTTTTCAGAGTAGTGTACGAACCTGCTAGGGAAGAGTTGGATCTTAAAAACGGAAGGTAAGAACCTACGTGCGAAGCATGTAAAAACCCTGCTCCACTGTCCGCTTTCCTAACAGATTTGTTTTTGCTTTGTTTGAATAGAATTTGGTAGTTCATTTGAGTGCATGACTAAGCAGAAAAGACCAGAAAAGAATATCAAACCCCCATCCAAGCCTGAAAAAGCTAAGGGGCCGGTGACCCTTGGTCGAACGACCTTCATAGACGAAATCTATAAGAAAACAGAATCTCAGCCATCAGTAGGCCCCAGGAAAAACATTTCTAAATAGCCTACTAGTTCCCTTCAGGCCACAGAATCACCATCTGTAGCCTGTGCTGAGGTGCATGGTCAAACTGAAGAGCAGGACTTTCAAGAAATTGGAAATTCTACTCCAGAACTATTGCAGGAAGGGAATTCCAGCAACTTTTGTGAAGGAGAAGGAGAAACAGGGGAAACTAAGGAACCAAAATCTCCTATTGGAACAAATCAGCCATTAAATAGCCCAGATAAGGGGAGTGCTGCGAAAATCATTGTTGAAGGAATCCAATCTCCTTAGACATCAGGTATTCTCATTATTCCAGATAAGGGAAGTGCTATTAAAACTATCCCTGTCAAAACCATTCCCTCTCAACCTAGGAATACCCTCCTAGATATCCCAGAAGGTTATTGGCATATATTCGATCCCATGGCTCAGAACTAGCCAAATGCTCAAACCTCTACATTACAATATCCTATAGTGGATTCTGCAGCAAATGCACCCATGAAATCTATCCCTCTTCAGCATATCCCTACATTTCACGGTCTCACATCAGAAGATCTGGATGCATTTTTATTCGAATTCGATGTGTTATGCAGGGGGTATGATTACACCACCGATCCCCAGAAATTGAAATTATTTCCCTCTACATTAAAAGGGGCTGCTTTAAGATGGTTTATGGGACTAGGTGGCGGGGTTATCAACAATTGGGATCAAATTAAAGAATCCTTCTTAAAAAAATATCAGGATTATTGTAGGTCTAGAGAATTAAAAGACGAAATATTCCAAATGACAGCCAGACCGAATGAAACATTGGAGGAGTATGTGGAACGTTTTCAGTACAATATACAAAGATCTCCTTATGCATCGCTACCTTTACCTGATAATGTGTTAAAAACTGCATTAATAAGGGGTATGAAGGAACAATGGATTGAAACATTAAACATCATGGGAAAAGGGGATATTTATCAAGAGAATTTTTCTGACATCATTGATTTATGTATCAGGAGTTCGAGAGGCAGCACAAGAATAAAACCGACAGAATATGATCGGTTTGCAAGAGATAACAAAGTATCAACAAAAGGAGTAACACGTGCAGAAATTGGAAATTTATTAGAAAATTTCAAAACTGATATTCTGGGGACACTAACTACACAACTTGATATTGTGCAGGCTAAACAGAAGCAGATGGAGGCAGAACAAAATTTGGCGATCTTCTGCCCCCGATGCAGAAAAAAACATAGCCACAAGGAATGTCCACTAGATAAAGTCCAAACGTGCGCCATCTGTACAAAAGATCACCTTACGGAGAGCTGCCCCTCACTTCCTGGATTGAAAGCGGTATATAAGGAAGCAGAAGAAGAACCAGAATCGGTGAACTCGATCAACCAACGTCGCCAGTGGCAGCCGAGACAATCTGGTATGTTTCCGGACTCAACTTCTTTTTTTCAACCCCCACAGTATAATGCTCAACAATATGGTATGTGGAAAAATCAATCTCAACCCCCATTTTCAAACTGGTCACCACAATCATTTCCTTCCTCAAATCCATGGCTGAATCAAACAAGCCAATCTGGTTGGCCGAATTTCCCTTACACTCCACCATATTGGAAAAATGGCCCATATCCTTCACAATGGACTCCCCCTACTTCAAAAAGTTCACCCTGGCAGACAAGCTGGCAAAGACCGATGTATCAGCCAGCTGGAACTATTCCGCTCCCTCAACCTACTCTGCCAGCCTTACAAGAAAATCCCCAGTCTAACTTGAGACCGCAAATCCCAGCCCAACCCGATCCCAATCCAAATAACAGACCGGTCCAATCTATCCAAATCATAGAATCACCAGAAATAGGACCCGACCTGAGGGAGTGCAATGATATTGAGTTAATATCTGGACGTATAATTGAAACTGAGGGAGATAAAACAGTTCATATTGAAGATCAGTTACCAAGAGAACATCAGTTGCAACAAGAGGATGTAAATAAGCAGCAGACTCATAACCAAGCAACCACATCCTCTCCTCCATTCCCAGAACGATTAGTCATACCTCGACCCATACAATATCCCGACTTTGACATTCTGGGAGAATTACAAAATCTGTACATAAAAATTCCATTCCTCCAAGCCATTCAAGACATTCCTATATACGCAAAAACTATCAAAGAGTTGTGCATAAAGAAACCAAGGAGGAATATAACAAATAATCCAAGAGTCCAAGTAGTCGGTACTTTATCTGACCTATTATCTGGAAGAGAAACACTCATTAAATATGAAGACCCAGGGAATCCAATTATAACTGTTCAAATTTATGGTCAGACCCTGTCTAATGCCTTAGTTGATCTAGGAGCTGCAATTAATATTTTAACAACCACTACTTTCCAAAAGCTCGGCATTACATCAGTAGAACCCACCTCTACTTTGTTAGAATTGGCTAACCGATCTGTGGTTAGACCAGAGGGTATTCTACAGGATGTCATGGTCTCTGTTGATTCCTGGGAGTATCCAACCGATTTCCTGATAATTAATCCAAAAACCCGACTTGATGGACACCCGCTAATTTTAGGTAGACCTTGGCTTGCCACTGTCGATGCCTACATTGGCTGCCGGCAGGGAAATATGACCATAACCAGAGGACCTAATAGAAAAAATTTAGTTCTATATCCTCCAGCGCAGCCAAGTGTCACAATGATCAGAACTAATAAGCACCCTGTATCATACCTTACTGATAAAATCAGATCTCCATTAACTATACAAGAGGCACTTGATTTTAAAGACCAAACAGAAGATGATGCCATTAATAATTTCATTAGTCAAA
The DNA here is from genome assembly GCA_034641835.2 of Pinus albicaulis. Classification (NCBI taxonomy): domain Eukaryota; kingdom Viridiplantae; phylum Streptophyta; class Pinopsida; order Pinales; family Pinaceae; genus Pinus; species Pinus albicaulis. The sequence goes on from CM076579.1 coordinate 1,610,911,392, forward strand.
CTGAACCTCGCACACAGTGTCACATGATAGAAGCAGCATTTGATAATGAATTAGAGGAAGATCCTCTGAAAGATACGCATGACCAAACGATACCTGTTACTTCTGTTGCAAATAGTAAAACCGTGGAAATTGCACCGGGAAAAACTTTAAACATCAATGCTAATCTCACACCTGAACAAGAAACTAAGCTCATCCATCTGTTAACGAAATATCAAGAAGCATTTGCATGGGATTACCCTGATATGAAAGGAATCGACCCCCAGTTATGTACACACCACATTTATATAGAAAAAGAAGCCAGACCTATTCGTCAGCCGCAAAGGAGACTTAATCCTCATCTAAAGGATGTGGTAAAAGCTGAACTTCATAAACTTTTAGATGTCAATTTTATCTATCCTATTTCTGATAGTAAATGGGTCTCTCCGCTTGTGGTGGTACCAAAAAAGAATGGAAAATGGAGAATCTGTGTGGATTATAGGGAACTAAATAAGGCAACACATAAAGATCATTTTCCTCTCCCATTCATAGACCAAGTATTAGATACTTTAGCAGGAAAGAAATTCTTTTCTTTCCTGGATGGCTTCAGTGGATACAATCAGATTCAGATTGCCCCTGTAGACCAGGATAAAACTACTTTTACTTGTCCCTGGGGAACATTTGCCTATCGAGTTCTACCTTTTGGCCTATGTAATGCTCCTGCCACATTTCAAAGGGCTATTCTTAGCATTTTTGCAGATTTAATAAATGATGGACTTGAAGTTTACATGGATGATTTTACACCATATGGAGATGATTTTGATCCAGCTCTAGACACCCTAGAAAAAGTCCTACAACGCTGCATTGTTACCAGGCTTTGCTTAAGCCACGAAAAATGTTTCATGATGATGACTGAAGGACTTATTCTAGGACATTATGTTTCAGCAGCCGGCATTCAGGTAGACCCGGCCAAAATCCAAATACTTTTTCTCATTCCCACTCCTACTACTCAAACAGAGGTACGCAGCTTTCTTGGATTTTCTGGTTATTATAGACGATTTATAGAGCATTATTCGCACATTTCTGCTCCTTTATATGCATTAACCGGTAACGTTGATTTTCTTTGGACAGAAAAATGTGACCGTGCTTTCGAGGATTTAAAGAAGCTCGTATCCACAGCCCCAGTCCTTCGAGGACCAAACTGGGACCTACCGTTCCAGATATCATCTGATGCCTCAGATACAGCCATTGGCGCAGTCCTTGGGCAGGAAGAGGATAAAAAACCATATGCTATCTATTACATCAGCAAAAATTTATCCCCTGCCGAATTAAATTACACTGTTACTGAAAAAGAATTCCTAGCTGTAATACATGCTGTCAATAAGTTTAGACATTATATTACAGGCTATCCTGTTATCTTGTATACAGACCATTCTTCCATAAAATATTTAGCAAATAAGCCTGTCACAAATTCCAGAGTAACTAGATGGTTGATTTTATTGCAGGAATTCGATATCACAATCAAGGATCGGCCTGGCAAAGAAAACCCTGTAGCCGATTTTCTTTCGAGAATACCAAAACCAAACGATGCAGCAGCAGTTGAAGATCAATTTCTGGATGAGCACCTGTTTGCTGTTGCCATTCAAACACCCTGGTATGCTGATGTTGCCAACTACCTCGCAGTAGGTAAAATACCAAAACATTTAACCCCTAATGAGTGCAAGCAGATTGTTCAGAAGAGTGCTCGATTCTCGTGGATTGGGGGCTATTTGTTTCACACAGGGGCAGACATGCATATCAGGCGATGTGTTCGAGAGGATGAAATCTTTGACATCCTAAAAGCCTGTCACGATGGACCGTGTGGTGGACACTTCGCTGAGCGTAGAGCTGGACACAAAGTATTGCAGACAGGATATTACTGGCCTACGATTTTCAAAGATGCAAAGAAATTTGTCCAAGCCTGTGACAGCTGCCAGCGAGCAGGACGACCTAGTCAAGCTGATGAGATGCCTCTGAAACCACAGTTAGTCATCGAACCATTTGAGCGATGGGCTCTTGATTTCGTTGGACCCATCAACCCCTCGTCAAATCAGAAAACATATATCTTGGTGGCAACAGAATATGTCACCAAATGGGTTGAGGCAGAAGCATTGCCAAGAGCCACAGAGGACTCTGTCATACAGTTCCTGTTCCATCTATTTGTATGTTATGGCCTTCCCAGGGAAATAGTTACAGATGGAGGACCACAATTTTTTGGGCATAAATTAGCTGCAACACTCAACAATTATCACGTCCAGCATAAAATCACTACTCCATATCACCCATAGGCGAATGGGCAGGTAGAAAGTAGCAATAAGATAATAGAATCAGTCCTAACGAAAACCATTGCGTCACATAGGCGTGATTGGGCTACCCGACTACCTGAAGCACTCTGGGCCTATAGAACCACATGGAGGAGCACCACCGGTTACTCACCTTATCAATTAGTGTTTGGAAAACAACCCATTTTTCCCATAGAATTCGAAATCCAAACATTACGGACAGCACAGGAAGTTGGCCTAGATCTAAGCGAGGCACAAATCAATCGACTACAGCAGATCAATGAATTAGACGAAATTAGGCTTTCTGCACTACAAAATACAGCATTGATTTAACAGCAGCGAGCTAAATGGCACGATGCGCTCATCAAGAACAAAGTCTTCCACGAGGGAGACTGGGCTCTGTTATACGACTCTCGGTTTCAGGACTTCCCTGGAAAACTTTAGACTCGATGGTTGGGACCATACGAAATCCAGAAGGTGCATGACAACGGAACCCTTACTCTAATTACCATTGACAGTTCTGGATATGCATTAAAAGTAAATGGCCACCGCGTTCGTCTCTATCGGAAACCACTCACTCGGGAATCCTTCTGCCAGCAGCTACACCGAGACACTGATATGGAGATTTTAGGAGAGGAAGATAAATCTTCCTCACATGTAATTCATTAAGGAATTCATTTTTTTTTTACAATTTGTACATAAGTTCTTGTCTTTGAGTCATTCTTATATATATGTTTGAATTAAATGTTTTCTTGTCATTTTTGTTGTTCTTTTTCTTTCTCAAAGTTTCGATTTTTGCCGTTCTAAAAAAATGGCATTTGCGTGTTCTTTATGCTATTGGCTTTGCTTGTTTTGCTGTTCCTTTTCTAAAGGAACAGCATTCTAGATCTCTGCTGTTCCTTTTCCAAAGGAACGGCATTTTTGCGTCTTTTGTTGTTCCTTTTCCAAAGGCACAGCATTTTTGGTTACCACTGTTCCTTTTTTTTCAAAGAAACAGCGTTCTTTTGTTGCTGTTGTTCCTTTTTCAAAGGAATGGCATTTTGAGTGTTTTTTATTTTTGCTGTTCCTTTTTCAAAGGAACGGCATTTGCATTTTTGCTGTTCCTTTTTCTATCATCCGTCGTTTGTTTCTTTTTCCAAAGAAACACCACTAGCATACTTTTTCTCTCCTTGTGAAACAGCTTATTCCTTTTGCTGATCTAAATTGAGGATGCTTCTTGCCCGTATTCTTTCAAGTCTTTAAGATACAGCTATGTACTTGTGCAATGAATATAAAATCACAACATACCGAAATCCGCAAACCATAAATCGCTATATCTATAAGGCTCTGCATTAGTAAGAGGACAAAAGGAAGGACATACTTATTTCTTATCTTTTGTTGTCATTGTTCTACTAATTTTGCCCTGATTGGTTATCTTTATCATGCTGATCCCTTTAACCCTCTTTGATTATTATTTAGGAATAAGAGCAAAGGGCTTATATCTTCCTATTGAGATGATAAGACTTCTTCCACCATTCCTACTCTTAAGGAGTGTTGAACCACCCTTTGTGTATAAATAAGGAAAATTACTCTATGAAAAAGAAAAAATATGTGAACATGATATGTGAGATGTCAAATGCAGGATAGGGGGTCTCATCAAGAGCCAGCCTACCATGATCATGAGGATGGAAGTGAAGTGGCATTCCCATTATGGCCACCACACCAGGGATATGGTCCAAAAGGTATATCAAATAAACGAACCTTTGAACAGGAGGTCTCATCACGAGCCGGCCTGCCCACGTTTCGCTCCTTCCTCGTGAATGGCATTATGGTTAACTGGTCACCAAGCCAGCATAATGGTCTACATTTTGACATAACAACATTCCTAAGTATACACAAAGGATCATGGTTCCAAGGGTGAAAAAACAACTCTGCCAAGGTTATGGACACCTGTCGGCAGCAGAGCACTGTTAATGGTATTGAAGTCACCTTGGTTACACCAATGGGCAAGATACTAATACTCTTTTGTTTCTTATATCCTAGGAACTAATCATATATTATTTCCCGATTTATATATCGCATGAACATTTATCATCACCAATCATGGCAAAGGAAGTGACCATGACCACTTGAGATTTGGCAAGTACAACAGATGTCCTACCCACCAGCCTCATATCATAACGCAGCAGCCTCTTATGTAATACGCGATCAACTCTCCGCCTCGATTTCGGTAATTCGTTGTCCTTCTAAACATGGCATAATTCCATATGCTGTTCCTTTCTGACTCGGTTGCAGATCGGGTGCTGCTCCTTTATTTGCCGGCTGGGACAGCCTATCACATTGCGGGGGGGGAGGTTAACCTCATTATTCCCTGAATTACGTGTCAGCTCACCATTCGGGAAAGATAGTGTACGACGGTTTGGCATGGTTTAACGGCATGGCATTTCTATTTTTACACAAGTTGCCGTTCATAATCCATTTCCGTTGCATTGTTGCATACTCTGTGTTTTTTTCGAAATCTTGCGATTATCACCCTCTCTGTGTTTCAAACAGCACAAGTAGTTGCTGTTCCATTGAGAATCCACAGTGAAACCATGGGAGGAAGGGCAATTCGAAGCGAACCTCAGAAGTTGAAAATCTCCGCTGCTGCCCGGGAGATCCTGGAAAGAGCAGGATGGTTGAATTATCTCAGTCGCCTGCAGGAGTCTGATGAAACAGTAGCGATGGAATTTTTGCAGAACCTGCAGGATGATCACTCCACAGTAAGGGGGAAGCGGATAGCGGTCACCGACGATATAATTGCAGAAGTTTCGGGACTACCAGCCACCAGACCAGTATGGACATTAAAGAAGGAAAGATTACAGAAGATCATGGAAATTTTCCAGGACGAAGGTCAGAGCTTGACAATTAAGGGGAAGGGCATTCTGCCAGCAACGTTAGGAGAACCTTGGACGGAATTAGCAAGGACAGTGCAGAACTACATCACCTGCGAGGGGAGGAAAGATGTGGTAAGACCACGACATCTTAAACTCTTAGCTATTTTAAAGCAGAAATGCTCTGTAAATCTACCTGCACTTCTGAATTCATTACTGCATGATGCTGCACGAAGCATAAAAAAGGCACATCATGTAGAGTCAGTCGTCAGTCACCATGGGTTAATACGATTAGTAGTTAGTCATGGTCTCACCCAACAGTAGAGCAGCTGGGAAGAGCTGATTGAAATGATTAAGGGGGAATTGACAGCACCATCCCCAAAACGTAAACATTCTACAAGCACATCAGAACGACCGGAAAAACGCAGAGAATTAGTAAAACAAAAACATGTTGCTAGTGCATCAGAACGACCAGAGATACACCAGGAATCGGCAAAGCGCAAGCATGCCATCGATCCACCCGAACAGCCAGAGAAGCCCAGAAAATCAGCCCGGTTAGCTCGGATGCGAGGAAGGCTAGAGAAGCCCAGAAAATCATCCCGGTTACCTAGGATGCGAGGAAGGCTGGAAAAGCTCCAGGAAAGCACCAGCCAACCAGTGGTAATTGAGGACGAGCAATCCGAAGAGGAAAATGAGGAAGCAGCCGAGCATTCGGAAACAGAAATAGAAGCAGAAGCTGAACAGGAGGAGGAAATGGCACAGCAGGGAGGTAGCCCATTACAAGACCCAGTGGGAGAAGATGAATTGGCCGCAGTCTTGGCCAATATGGGTAAGTATGGCCAACCTTCTAGTCCAGCAGACCTCCACGACAAACCCCAAGAAGAAAACACATCTGAAAAATCACATGCAGTAGAGGCAGAAAAAGGAAATCTGCCTGTTCATGATGAAGAGGAGATAAGAGATATTGAACGGGAACAATCTGTTCCCAGGACACCAGAGGAAATTCCGGAGGGAGTAGGAGTAGAACAAGCAGTTGCTCAGGAAGAGACAGAACTCGTCAAGGTTCCTACCCCAGAACAGCCAGAGCAGAACAGCGAGGAAGCACCCCAAGAGAAAGATCCAGAAACTAGTCATGGTCCAAACCATAGCAGACAACCTACTGTTCCTTCTAATGAAACACGGGAAATTAAGAAATTGCGAATGGAACGACAAAAATTATTGAATACAATAACCCAGCTTAGATAGAAAATTAGAATTCTGAAAGCAAACCAGAGGGTAAGAAGGACCGGAGGAAAGAAAAAGAGGGCCAACAATCGCCCTGTTGTTCAAAACCCTACTGAAAATCCAGCTGCCGTTCCAAATGATGTTGAGGAACAACAACAGACTGATATTCGCGTTAAAATAGAAAGGGATGATATAAGGACCAGTGAAAAGAAAATCCAGACAGAGGCGCCACCCTCAGGGGTAATAAGGGTTCCGAACTCCAAAAAACATAATAAGAAAGTTCAGGTAAAACTCCCGGCCTCCACTGACCTATGGAAAAAATATCCGAAGACAAAAACCTTGCATAAGATGATGAAGCAAGCCCAGCAAGAAGCCGAACAACTTAGAGAGCAAACGGTCCCCCGAGAAAAATATGAAGAGTTACAGCAGCAGCTAAGGGACGTCAATCAATCCAAAAGCCAGGCCTTTGAAGGGTGGCGAAAGGAACAAGAGGAAGTTGCACAGGTAACCCGTAGACTAGATATTGTTATCAAGCAGATGAATACCTTGTGTTCTTTATAAAATGACGTTTTAGCATGTAGGGCCCCTGCTAAAAACTATGCTCTGTTTTTATTAGAACGGTATTTACAATTAAAAATAAAAGCTGTTAAAGCAGGCGCCCCTATACAAATCAACACTGTCAATGACTTTATAGACTGCTGTAAACACTATGGAGTGAAGGTCCAGAGATTGCTGTGTGAACTTTATTTGCATGACCTTGTGCTAGATCAGGAGACTGAGTTGAACCCTGGCCCTTTTGTTGGAGACATCCACTTACAAGCATTCATTTCATTCGGGGTTAATCAGATTAAGTGGCTCAAAGCCTATGATACTTTCCAGAGTCAGGAAAATGGCCTAGATTTACGGGTAAGGGCCGAGCCTAGGAACCCAGTGCAGTTGTGGAAAGATCATAGAAACATCATAAGGACTCCGGGTGTCATTGAAACGTTAGGACCCATGCATGAGGCACTCATTCGACAGAGTTTAGAATATTTTCTTTCCATCAAAGACCTCGCCATTGATGCAGCCAAATTTCGGTACCGAATCTCTAATCCAAACATCCAGCTCAGGGAACCATTTAAGTATGAGAATTTTGAATTAGCTGCCAACCGTTTGAACCTCTATGGCGAGAGCATTTTGAAAGCAGGGCCATCCTGGTTAGGATATAGATTTCGCACTTCAATTATTTGGCACCCTGCACCCAGATACCAGGCCCTGTATGAGATGCCTGAGGGGAAAACAGGTCAGTTCTTTGACTATCTAATCACTCATCATGGCTGTAGGCCTCCGCATGAGACTCCTTCTCCAGCATATTCTCTCACTGCCTTGCATTTCAACTACAATGTTTTCATGAGGACATGAAACAAGGTAAGCAGGGGGGTGTGTGGAGTACTAAAAAGGTATGCTTTTGATGATTATTTCAGTAGCTTTTTAGTAGAATTTGTAAACCTTTTTGCATCATGAATTTGGAAAATAATAAAGAATTATAACAAAACATGTGAGAATTGATATGCAATACTTAGTCGCTGATAATTGATATTTTCTGTGTAGGAAAAGGAGAAAATGAGGATTTTCCATCCCAAAGGAAAGGACAAAGTCGAGATAACTGATGTCCCTCTAAAGGTGAACCGAATGCAAACAAGGCTAAACAAATCAAAGCAAATCGGCCCGGAAAAGGAGGAGAAGACACCAGCTCGGCACAAAATAAAAGCAAAGACAAAGGATTAACAGTTTGGCGAATCCCTCAGGATCTTTGATCCTAAGGGATCGCTGCTTTATTTATCTTATTACCTGGACATCTCCGCCGTCACCTTTATATAAAGGGACAGCACTGTTAGCTTGGAGAAAAGGAGGATATACGTTTTTATGTAATTTTCTGTTAAACATCAGCTCTGATTATTAAGTCTCGTTGAGAACTGGATCATTGTATTTTTGTCCGATGCATTAATATAAGCTTAGTGATTATCTCATCTCTGCGTCTGGATTAACTTAAGGCGGTGTACCCTTGGAGGCTAAGGGCCCGGCCCCGGAGGACACTTGCTTCTGTATCACTACGATTTGATTTACGCGTGGTTTGTTTATCGTTGTTATTTGGTAATCTGATATGCTTTATAAATTGATATTACATGCTCTGTTAAGATTAAATCATTGAGGTTTTTACAGATAGAATCGTGTATTGACTCTGCATCAAGTTATTAATCCTTTCAGAGTTAATTGCATGTTATTAGTCTTAACCGAATATTCTTATTGTTCTGTTACAGAGCTTTTATATTGAACATTCATGTCACAGATTCGTTTGAAGTATTGTTCTTCATGATTATTGGATTCAGAGATACTACTGTTCTATTTGGGAGCACAGTTGAATCCCTGTTAATTAAGATTACTATTTCAGCGTGTTGTGTGCGTATATGATTTACTAGAACTGTTCCATAATTTATCAATAGTTATTGCTGTTCCATTAGTGTGTTTTGCGTGATTTGCCTTAAGAGTGAAAGATTGTTATTTGATTGCGAAAAGTGCATTTGGGTTAATAGATTAAGTTTGGTTACGACTCGCGAGACTTAGCTGTTCGTTTGCTGTTCCATTTTAGATTTGCTGTTCAATTCTTTATTTGCTGTTCTATTTACTCGCATTTGTTGTTTTGGTGTGAGAGACGATCTAAGGCTGTAGTGAGCTTCGGCATTAACTGTCTAGCTCCCAGACCCGTGGTCTATGCTCTAATTTCCTTTCCATCAGTTTCCAAAGGGATGGGTTATCGCTGCCGAACCCTTGACTGATAAGCTGCCTAGTTTTCTGAATGTGTGATTTATTCTTTTGAAGTAACTTAGTTATAGACAAGCATCCGTTTACTCTTATATTTTTAAACACTGTACTACTAGCATTACTCTGACAAGTGATAGCCTCAGACTGAGACACTCTTTGGAATAACAAAATGCTCCCGGATTGACATATTAATGTGAGGTAATTAGAGGTGAAAGAGACCCTTCTTATAGCTCTACAATACTCTCGAAATCAAAAGTTTCTTTCTCTCTATTAGGGGTGGAAGAGTGACCCTTTTTAACAATTGGTTTGTGATCATCCTTTCCTTCGTGGTCCATGACTCCTATCGACAACATGTCTTTTTCTACCGCGAGAGCAGCAGCGTAATTTGCTTTTAGGGTAGCGCGGGCTTCACGTTTGACGAAAACGGCAATATCCCTAGGGAGAGCTTTAGTATAGTAGTCGATGGTGATAGAATCATCCAATGCTAAGTTTGGGGGAAATTTTTGCAATATTGTGGCGAAGCGTTGGTTAAAATCTTTAACTTTCTCTTTTCTATGACACTTGATAGTGCTTAACTCTGTGAGGAGCATAGAGGGTGTTTTATCTTCTGCAAACTTTTGCAGGAACACGCGACGGAACTGGTCCCAGGATGTAATAGAAGCACTGGGTAGGGAACGATACCAGGTGGCCGCATGGTTTACAAGAGTGTGTGGGAACAGTCTACATGCGACATCATCAGGCTGAACTCTCATGATTTGTAGAGACAGATAGAAACTACTAATATGATCTTCCGTTGATGTGCCTTTCTCAGGATCGAACTTAGGAAGATGCTTCTCGGGGTGTCTAGGCATATCATGGAGAGGACCTAAAAGAGCCAATGGGGATTGAGCCATCCAGGCTAGAGGCTGCACCCTCCTGGGGTGCTGATGATATCGAGTTTCTGTCTCGGACTCACTTCCCGTCCCTGACACTGATGCTCCTTCATGATGGCGAGAGTGTTCATCTCGGTGTCTTTCATGGTTATTCATGTTTCTAAAATACTCCCAGTTATGGGGAGGGGGCCTATTTTGGTTTTGGTGGTGATGATGGTTGGGTTGGTGTCTCCGGCCGCAGACTATATCTCCTCTACCTCCACGTCCGTGACCCCTGTTGACCCCACCCTCATTTCTTCAAGGCCTATTTCCTTCCCCCGCATTTCTTCGGGTTGTGTTACCTTCTCTTTCAATTCTTCGACCCCCTTCTCCTTCTTCTGGTGGAGAATACACTTGGTTGTTGTTCCACTGATGTAAGTCAGGCTGAGGTTCGGGGAAAGGTTCTGTATCAGGGAAACCTTCACTATCTTGGAGAATGGGGTCATTTTCTTGGACAGCCCGCCCGAGGTCTTCAATCATGGAGTTCACAAGTTCAGGTATGGTGCTGACTAGCACGCCATTACGAGTGACGTTCTCAGCTGGGGTCCTAGTGTGGGCTAGGAATTCCATGATTGGAGCATACCGTAAATCCCTGACGAGATTGCGGGCGACTGGGCGTAAGGATCTCAACTGTTCGTTTGTGATTTCAAAATATCGAGCCTCCTCCCTTGGATTATCTTCCAAGGGGGGAAGATGAGGTTCGTTATTTATGATCTCCCGGTGGGGAGTTTGTAACGGAATGTCAGTTGTATGCTGGGAGGATGCCATGCCCTCCTTCTAGAGCCAAATCTGTTGACGGGAAAATATGTCCGGCCAACAGTAGGGGATCTCCCCGGTAGAAAGTCCCAATTAGACTTTGAACCGTTTGGAATAGGGATCCCGTCCGGGGTGTGGGTCCGGCTACCGCTTAAATGACTTTCTCTTAGGTCTCGAAGAACCTGGTTAAATCTGCAGACATACACTCATTCACATGATACATAATACATGACTGATGTATCACACTGATATATAACACTGTGCGTAGCAAGGTAATGAACAAAATGCACACGCCCAGGAAGTGTCGTTAGCAACACATCTATGGGGTAATGCATGCAAGATAATCTGACCACTGAAGAAACAGTTCTTCGTGGAACGAATATCCCTTAACTTTCCGAAAGATGCAATGAAATGCTAATAAAATAATTCATTAACATTCATTATAAGAACAAACGATAAACTTAAGCATCATCAAGCACAATCACAGATAGCTATGAAGTACGAATGATACTATTAAGAACACAGCTTCATTAATCATACGATATTCTGAAACTATACGCAGAATACACATAGTTTTGTCACAGCTAAATACATCGTCCAACAAAGGGATTGTAACAAGTATCTGAATTTCACATGAGTCAGAGTATGACCCTTTAATTACAAAGCAACATTGCTCTTTAGTCCACAAAACAGAAGCCCTAACTATGTGCCCTGCAGGGGTATTTATAGATTCAAAACCGCCCTTTAGGCTTTCCGACGGTTCGGCTTCCCGACGGTTCAGCTTCCCTGCGACCTTGGACGAACATGCGACCTGCGACTTATGTGCCGGTGCGACCTGCGACTCAGGAGTAAGCGCGACCTGCGACCTGGGGCGGTTGCGACCTGCGACTGAAAAGCTTAGCTATGGAGGTGGTAGCGCACTCAAGAGTTCTGGAGTGTCAATTTTCTTCCCTTTGAGGAAATCTTGCCAGGTCTGATAATCCGCTGCTATAGGGGAAACTAGAGGGGTTTCCTCTTTTAATCGGTGCGTACATTCCAGGGCATTTGGTATCAGAGTTTCTTTCTTCTGGGAGATCTGGATTGAGAGGGAGGCAAGCTTGGTGTAGATTTGTACTGGAGTGACAAGCAACCGATTTAGGTTCTCTTGTGATGCCTCAAACTCTAGTGCGGCAGCAGCTTGTCTCAAGGGTTGCAGAAAAGACTGAATTTCCTGATCTACTTGCTCCCAGTCTTTAGTTTCATCCAGTGCCCCCAACGACGGAATGTGATGAAGAGCGTTCATGGAGTCTATACCACTGATCAGGTGATTATATGCAGACACCACTTTGTCCAAGTCTTTGGCCAGCTTGTCTTTGGACTGCATCTTCATCCGGATTTGTACTTTGGCATCTTGTGTGTGACCCCAATCCTTCCTAGGCACATTTTCGGGAGCTTGCTGGTACTGCGCTGTCAATTTTATAATTTTGTCTAAAGCTGCCGAGGCCTCCTTGAGCTGCTCATGCTTCACTTTGGTTTCCGCTCGTGCCTCTGCTAATGGGTCCACTGTTTGTTTTAGGGTGAGCATTTATCTGTATACTTGCTGCATGGTCATTTCCAATACGTCACATTCTTTCATGACTGCCAGTGGGACTTCATTGGCTTGGGAAGGCTTACTTTGGAGCTGTCGCACTTCACTCTCCAGTACTGCTTTCTCCTGTTCCGTTGCTTTTAGCCTGTTTTGTAGGGAAATAATCTCCCTGCTCATTCTAGTGACATTTTCCTCCGTAGCTGCGGCAAAAGCGGTACCTGCTGATGCTATCATTACAGGGTTAGTCCTTGTATCCAGGACTATGTCCTTTTCAGTGGCGACCGTAGAAATGGCGGGATGGATTTGCGCCAAGGATTTTCTTCTCTCTTGCCATATCTTGAAAGAGAATTGGTCAAATGTCAATCTAGTCAGGTCGAAGACCTCTTCCTCTTGTTCCCCGAGAAAATCGTCATCAGGGAGGATACTTTTCTTGCCACTCGGAGGAATCTCCAGGGGAGATATGTCGATGTCATCTATCAGTTCATCCTCTTTTTCCTGCGTTTGTCCTTTCCCTTTCTTCTTTTGCAGGCGCTCGGCTTCTGCCTTGTCATGTTCCTCCTTCTTCCTGCGTTCTGACTCTGCCTCTGCTTCTCTCTCAACTTTTCTTTTTCTCTCTGCTGCGGCAGCTTGGCTTGTTTTCTTCTGCTGTTCGGCTTTGTCAAGCTCTTCCTTAAGTGCTTGTTCTGCCGCCGCCTGTGCTTCCTTTTCCTGTCTTTCCTTTTCCTCGGCCTGTTTCCTTTTCCGTTCTATCCTTGCATCTCTTCTACATTTCTCTTCATCCTCCTTCATTTTCTTTTCCTCTTCCTTCTTGGCCTTGGCCTCTGCTTCTTTTAGCTGATCCGAGGTGTCAGGCCCTGTACCGGTCCGTGTTTTCTTATCTTTGGAGGAAGAAGAGCCTCCTAGTTTTTGGCTCCTGTCTTCTAAATTTTGGTGATCTTCTTCTTCTTGGTCGAAGTCAATTCCTGGAGCTAGTTGCCTGTCTGCGTTGTACCAGTTTCTTTTCTCATCATCTGCCAGGCGTTCGACATGCTGATAGCTCCATTTAAAATTGGCCTTCTTACAGTGCTCCAGAACTATCTTGAACGGATCATATGTTCGGTATTCCAGGCTTCTAAAGTGATAACCTTGTATCTCTTCCCCTTGGGCCCTTACTTCTCTGGATTCCTTGACTGTATAAGCACCGATGGTGAGGGGCAAAGCGGGCCAAGGTTTCTTCTTTCCTTTGGAAAGGACATTGGAGAAACCTGAGGTCATCTGGAAACATACCTTTTGCATAAGCACCTTATCGGTGATAAACCTAGGCAGAGCATGTGGGGCTTTGAATGTGCCAAATACTCGGATGAATGTATATTCAGCAAATGGAAACTAGTGTGCCACCTGACCTAGTGTCTCCATTGCACGCCAAGACATGCAGGGGGTGTCTTGACCAAATAGCTTCCCGTAAAGGGCGGGAATGAATATCTGAGAGATTTGCTCAATATCTGACTTGTACCTGGACTCCCAGAATACCTTGGTCTGCAAATGGACTGCTTGGGTCTGTTCGGAGTCGTAGTTATGTGGCCATCCCTCAAAATGCAGCCGAGCACAGACATCATCTAGTAGATACGAAACCATATAGAACTCTGACGGCGTTCCTTCATCTGGGGCTAAAGCCGAAGCCAAATTTGTTTGCATTGAGCCCATTAATATACCGGCCCAGTTGAAACGAGTACCGTGCACTGTTACATAATCCATTATAGTTTCCCATGCACCGTTGAAGGTGGTGGCGTCCAGACATCCATACAACCTGCAAAGCATGGCGGCCACTAATTTGTACACTTTCCTCAGAGCGGCCACTGGGTACTCCTGGTCTTTCCTGACCTTAAATTTGTCTGGCTCTGCCCACCACTTCCTGATTGTATCAACCACAGGTACTTCATGGGCAGAAGCCCATCTCGGGGTAAAGTTTTCCTCTGGTTGGGGCAGTGAGTAGTAGACATGGGCGTCTGAGACCTCCAACGTTGCGAAAGCTTTCCCCTTGCTATCTCGGATCAGAAACTTCTTAGGATCCGTTTTCCGAATGATCCAGTCTAATATTTCTGGGCACGGGAAGATGGCTGGATGTGCCCCTGCTAGATGTAACTTGGATTTTTTGACCTTTAGGTACAATTCCCGGTCCGGGAGATCTTCTGGAAACTCAGCTTCTGTTATAGCGAACTCGTGGTATACTTCATACCATCTCAGGCTGTCCCCTTTTGCGAAGGTGCAAAGGGTGTCTCTGTATATTGGCGGAGGAGATATTTGCACGTCTGTGTCTGATTCTTCTTCCACTACCTTCTTTCCCTTCTTTCGGGACACTGGGGGTGCCATGTTGCTAGAATCAGAGAGAACTGGTATCGAGTCTGCTCCAAATTCACCTGTTGCATTCAGGAAAGAATCCCATGATGAGAAAGACATGATGATAACGGGCTAAATACAGTCTACCATGCAGAAATTACTTAACAGTTCTCTTGGGGTCGCAGGGTCGCTAGTTAACCAAAGAACTCACATGCGACCTCGCGACCTTGCGACTAGGTCGCAGGGTCGCAGAGTCGCTAACCGAAGATCGCGCGACTTCGCGACCTTGCGACCGGGTCATTGGGTCGCAGGTCGCGCTAGGGTCTACCCGGGGGTTTTCGAACGCGCGCGGTTTTGCGGATAATCTCTCCCTAACGGGAAACATACGCGGCTAGAAAGGGTCTAAACTGGAGATAGGGCACAGCCATGAGGATCTGGGCAAGACAAAGGTGACCTTGGGGTTTATGAGAATCAAAACAACAATAAAACTCAACAGAAAACCCTACATCCTCACCAGCAAGCAATTAAGACCATGGGGAGGCCCAAAATTTGGCAAGAAATGCTCGTGAAGGAAACACAGGGAGGAAATGCCAACTTACCCGGAAGAAAACGCGCTAGTCGACCTGTCAGAGCAATTCCACGATTTTCGCCGCGAGTCACAAATGCGACCTAGCGACCTGCCCTTATAAAAAGGAGTCGCACGTGCGAGTACTAAATGAGTCGCAAGTTGATGGTTTGCGACCTTTGCGACCTTGCGACCCTAGGGTCGCTAGGTCGCAAAGGTCGCTGAGTCGCAAATTTCCTTAATTACTTATCCTTGCGACCTTGCGACCTTTGCGACCTGGCGACCTTAAGGTCGCGGGGTCACATAGGTCGCATGAGTCGCAACTTCTTTAATTTCGGACCATGCTGTTTGGTCAATTTAGTGTGTCCTAAATTGCTAACATAAATTATCAACCAGGGATTCGTAAGCTGACGAAGTGCGGTGCACTATATGTGCAAGATAACCTATCTCTTACTTTTTTTCGTTTTTGGATTTTTATGAAATTCTAAAAGACAAGTATAGTTATGGATATTCAAGGCAATGATGTCCTTTATAATGATTTACCAACTTGAAACTGAAAAAAGGAATTTGAAACATACAATGACAAAACTTGAAAGGAAATGAAAATGTGCTACTGAAATGAAAAAGTGCTGTTAATCTAATAAATCAAAACAGTGAACTAGTGAGCATGAAACCAAACTATTCTTGCTGCTGTCTAAACACAAAAGAAACTATGCTGAAAGAAATCCAAAAGTTGCAATAAAGTAAATCTAAATCAAATTACATCAACTTGTATTCTGATCCCTCATCATTAGTCCAACTATGATTTTCGGAAGTAACCATAAACAACTTGAGTAACTGATATCTAACTTGCAGAAAGTAAACTAATATCAAACCACACATTCATAGTTCAATCCCTCACCATCAGTCCAGCTGTGGCTTTCGGAGGTAACTGAAGATGTCATGCACAATTTAATATTTCTAACTTGCAGAAAGGAAACTAATATCAAACTACACATCCATAATTCAATCCCTCACCATCAGTCCAGCTGTGGCTTTCGGAGGCAACTGAAGATGTTATGAGCAATTTAATATATCTAACTTGCATAAAGGAAACTAATATCAAACTACACACTCATACTTCAATCCCTCACCATCAGTCCAGCTGTGGCTTTCGGAGGTAACTGAAAATGACATGAGCAATTTAATATATCTAATTTGCAGAAAGTAAACTAATATCAAACTACACACTCATACTTCAATCCCTCACCATCAGTCCAGCTGTGGCTTTCGGAGGTAACTAAAAATAACATGAGCAATTTAATATATCTAACTTGCAGAAAGGAAACTAATATCAAACTACACATTTCATAATATAATCCCTCACCATCAGTCCAGCTGTGGCTTTCGGAGGCAACTGAAGATGTTATGAGCAGTTTAATATATCTAAATTTGCAGAAAGGAAACTAATATCAAACTACACATTTCATAATACAATCCCTCACCATCAGTCCAGCTGTGGCTTTCTGAGGTAACTGAAAATGACATGAGCAATTTAATATATCTAAATATAACTACTGAAGCAAATGTGCAAGACTGAAATAAACAAAGCAATACCGGAATTAAACAAAAACTAAGAAAAAAATAAATTAACAGCAGAACAATATTGATTCCATGTCATTAGTCAAAAGATATGCAAATGCCCGGGCTGCCATGAAAAATTATGCTAAAAGCTATGATTTCAGAAAGCAATCTAAGTAAGGAAATATGACAAAACAAAATTGAAAGAAACTTATCTAGAAAACATGTAAAAGCCTCCTTGGATAGCAGGGGCCCTCTGCTACCAATTTGGTGAAGTCCTTCAGCTCCTTAAAATTGTAATCAAAACACCATCAAAGAACTGAATTTCTATATTAAAAAGAACTCACGAATCTACATCCCATTCCATCTTGAACTTTGTTACAAAAGACTTTTCTACTACTTTTTCATTACTTCCTCATTACTTTCTCATTATTTCTTCATCACCCATGATAGGAGAAAGCTTCTCCTATTTATATAAAATATGAGGAGACATCTCATTAATGGGAGTCCATGAATCTCTCCCTCCATCTCTAAAGTTACAATCAAAATAGGAAATGATAAGACACATGTCTTTCTAGAGTTTCAACACAACTTGAGGAATGAGACACATATCCTCTTAGAGTTTCAATACAACAAGGAAGTGAGACACATATCCTTTTGATCCCATAATCTTCTCCAACCAAATTCGAATTTGGTTTTAGAGTGCCACATAAGGGTCTTCTAGAAGTCTCCTTTTGACCTACACATGTCACAAAACTTATAACACATATATAGATATATGAAACTATGTTAATTTTCTAGTTTCTAATCATAAATTCACTTAAAATACATAAAATAAATAACTTTGGAAAACAAGGATCATAACCCATATATTTATGAAAATGGTTACTTGATGTAGGGTTTTAGGTCAAATGGCTATGAAATAAGAGCTAAATGTTTATGACATAATGGAAATATGTATGAATATGAAGAACATTTTTGAGACTCAACATACCCCCCAACTGAAGTTGTTGCATGTCCTCATGCAATCATTGCAATGATTCATTTGTCCATGAGTTGATCTTTTATGAGTTTTGACTCATATAGATTCATTCCAAACTTTGCTTCTTGATTTTTCCTTTTTGGCAAAGTATAATACATTTGATTGCAACATTTTTTTTTTTTTTTTCAATGGTTGGTTCTTGTGTAACAACCATTTTTTTTCAATGGTTGGTTCTTGTGTAACAACCATTTTTTTTTTTTTTGAAGCATTGGTTCTTGTGTAACAATGCTTTATTTTCTTTGTTGCATCAAAGTTCATGAAAACATTTAGAATCAATTACTTCATCAATGAATTGATCATTTGCAAGGCATATAATCTTTTGGATCATGTTGCAACAATAGTTAGTTGGGAAGTATATGTGGGTGGAAATGAAATGAAAATGTGTGATAGTGTATGACATGTGGATATGAAATGATGTCCCTTCCCCCCCCAACTAAAGATATGACAATGTGGAAAAGGGAGTAAGGAATTTTTCCAAAGTTACAATTTTAGCATTCTAATAAATTACATGACTAAAAATTAGAAAACAACATACCTTCACTTACCTTAAATGTGGATGAGTTGTGTATGTGTGGTGGCTGCAAAATTCTGATCATATTCTTCTTCAAGTGGTTGAACAAGAGGAGTCATGGATAAAGAGATGAGATGACTTTTTATTGCTTCTACTAAAACTTGCTGAATCTGCTCCAAAATGCTGAAAATAATAGTCTTCATGTCTTCAAAACTCATTGGCACAATTCCTACTATGTGAAAAGATGTTCTGATGTCGAACATAGTAGGAATTTGTTGAATTAGTGGCCATTAATGGATGCCACTAGTCAACACGAGAACTCTCACCATTGATGACAATGAGAGTCAAGATGCCCAAACACATCTTGCTAGGTACGAATGATTTTGCTGATGTCGAGTCACCTAGAAGATCTGACGAACAAGAGACATTAATGTATTCCTATTGTTTGTCAGCATGAGAACTTGCCATTAAGGCATGCAAGCCTCAAGGTGTTTTACAAAGAACTTAGACTCAAAGGACTATAGACTCAATAGTTTGCATTGAAGCAGGGCTTATTTGCGGAATGAAAATGACAAGAAATGGAAGATGAAAATGGAAATGGACAATAAGCATGTGAATGAGAAATGACAATGGGAAATAAGCATGTGAATGAGCCTCTTGCTTTTATTTGTGGGTTATGAATGGACAAAAAGAAATGGAAAGTGAATGTGAATGTAAATGGAAAATATGAAGTGAAATGAGGTGAATGGTTTATTATGAGGTATGGATGTGATGGAGACAATAGTATCTGAAAGTTTTTCAAGTGTTTGGATTTGATTTTGCATCAGCATATTTCCTCCTCTTTGTTGCTGATTATCCTCTTATGAAACAAATTGGTCTCTTAGAGAGACACCATTCTCTTCTAGTCATTTGTCCTTCCTCCTGAAACCTGCAAAAAAAACTAATACTTCTTCTGCAATGGAATGTAAGATTATCAAAGGGAGAGAGGTGATCAATCTCTCTAGTTATGATATTTACACACAAAACTAAGAATTTGTATTAATAAAACAAGTTCTCAAAGGAAAAATCAAAAGAATTTATACCTGTTTTGGAATTAGTGCCTCAAATTGAATGTAGCTTCTTTTCAGCAATTTATTTCATTATTTGCCATTTCAAACTCTAATGATAGATTTCTCATTGTATAGATCTTGTTGAGACCTTTCCAACGATACTTAAATCATCAAAATCTGATTTTGTATGAGAAAGTTAGGCTGATTTGAACAATGAGGTTTTTCAGCTGCGGAATTGCAGAACAACTGCGGAATTGGACTTCAGCTGCGGAATTGGAGAACAGCTGCGGAATTGGACTTCAGCTGCGGAATTGAAGAACAGCTGCGGAATTGGACTTCAGCTGCAGAATGTCGACGGTTTCTGTAGCTAAAAATCTTGAATAAAAAATTAGCCATTCATCATCCATCATCAGTTCAAATTTAATCAATACCTTCAGAAAAACGAGCAAATAACTTGTTCATTTCATTGATTCAAAATTATTGATTTTTTTTTTTTTTTTTTTAAATATTATATATGTTATATTTTAAAATATATACATATATAATTTTATTAAACCGGTATGTAAACTCTTTACAGAAATAAGAAATAAGAACAGTGCTACCAAATGTGTGCAAGCAATGTAAATGAGACAAGCTTGTTAAAAAAAGTAGACCGCTGGCCAACTCCGGTTAAAATTATTGCGAAGAATGCGGACATCACCATAAAATTGATTGTGTATTCCAAGATATGTTAGCCCAAATGATAAATCATGAATTATATGGCTCACATTAACATGATTTGTACCCTCAAATATCTGTTAAGCAATAATAATATTCAAGCCGTGCACCAGCAACCCTTTGAACATCAAAGACTCGACATCCTTCACCATCATAAATCATGTGGAATGTAGTTAAATGCCACGATAAGACTTTGATTTTGACTGAAATTCTTCTTCTTGATATCAGGAAACCGAATGATGAGTGAAATCAATGCAGAGTGCCGTTCAAACTCTCCACTGTGCAAACAGAAAACCGTTTTTCCTCACGCAGCAGCCAAAAATGGCCCTCAAAGAACCGAGAATTTCTCCCAGACCGCCATGAATTTCTTAAAACGGTTTCTGGGTTATCTAATTGACCAAGTTAGCAAAAAAACCCATGTCGTGGATTTTCAAAATTCGTCGTCAATTGATCCGAAAACGTGTTTGAAAATGACATGTCGAAAATAGTTGCGTTTTCTGTGAAATTTATTTGTTGCGGCAATGATTTGTTTGATTATCAATTTTGTATCTGTCATTCTTATAAATGCCACGGATACAACTAATCCAAATCAG
Organism: Pinus albicaulis; assembly: GCA_034641835.2. NCBI lineage: Eukaryota > Viridiplantae > Streptophyta > Pinopsida > Pinales > Pinaceae > Pinus > Pinus albicaulis. Next base: position 1,610,932,154 of record CM076579.1, read on the forward strand.
ATTTTTTTATCTCCCTTGAAAAATGGATCTACCCATTGTTTACTCTGTGGAATATCTTTGCAGCGTTTCATCACTCAGCAAACTTGAAGACTTGGATTTAGAAACTTTTGCCGCGCAGATTCTGAACAGAACTTGGACTGTGGACAGATATCTAAGATCAGACCGCTGTGAATTTTTGTGGAGACGCCATGGTTGCGTAGTTGGGTTGGTTCAATGCTGCATTTTGATGTACTGATCAATACCTTCATGATTGATGGAATACCAATCAAACTCACCAATTTAGCCAGTATCTCTTGATGTGCTTGAATATAACGAATGGTAGCTACTGTCAACAAGCAGATTACAATCAGCAAGGTTCTATGAAGCTGATCAGATTCCAAGAAGGAAAACAGTAAATTCATTGACTCTTTCTTTTCAACTAGTGTCTTGAGAATAATGTCAATTTCTCAAGAGAATATCTCACACGTTATAAATGAAAACCTGAAAGCTCGTTTACTTTCTGCACCCTCTTGTGGCTCTTCAAGTTCCCTTTTCTTTTTTTTGTATTTGTGATTTTTCTTGGAATTTAGTGCTCTCGACCTCTTGGTTTTATGAAAAGATTTTTTTTTTTAATTTTTTTTTTTTAATTTTTTATTATTATTATTATTTTTTTTAATTTGCTTTTGTTAATAAAACTATATGTTATATTTTTAAAAATAAAAAATACACATATATTTTTACTAAACAAAATGATTATTTTTTTTTTTTTAATTGTTTTGTTAATAAAATTACACATGTTAAATTTTGGAAAATTAAAAATATACATATGTAATTTACTAAACAAAAACAATTTATTGTTTTTTTTTTTTTTTTAAATGATTTGTTATTAAAATTATATATATATTTTCAAAAATAAAAATATACATATATATCTTAGTAACAAAACAATTAAATTTTTTTTTAATTTTTTTTTCCTTTTTTTTTTTTTTTAATTGATTTGTTTAATAAAATTATATATGTTATATTTTCAAAAATTTAAAAATACACATATATATTCATTAAACAAAACAATTTATTGAAATCAAAGTTTTTCATAATTTTTTTTTTTTTTTTAAATTGTTGAATCAACTGAAATGATGAAGTTTTATTGTCTCCTCTCTTTTTTTCTTTTTCACATAACAATTCTTTTTCTGATCCTCCAGATCACACAAAGTGCAGGAGGAGAGCATACTTAAGAATTATTAAATTTTTTTTACATAACAATCATTTTTCTGATCCTCCAGATCACACAAAGTGTAGGAGAAGAGCATACTCAAGAATTATTAATTTTTTTTTAGATGTAAGAAATAAGGCTACCTAGTTACACTTCCCCGGCAACGGCGCCAAAATGTTTGGTCAATTCAGTGTATCCTAAATTGCTAACATAAATTATCAACCAGGGATTCGTAAGCTGACGAAGTGCGGCGCACTATATGTGCAAGATAACCTATCTCTTACTTTTTGTCGTTTTTGGATTTTTATGAAATTCTAAAAGACAAGTATGGTTATGGATATTCAAGGCAATGATGTCCTTTATAATGATTTACCAACTTGAAATTGAAAAAGGAATTTGAAACATACAATGACAAAACTTGAAAGGAAATGAAAATGTGCTACTGAAATGAAAAAGGTGCTGCTAATCTAATAAATCAAAACAGTGAACTAGTGAGCATGAAACCAAACTATTCTTGATGTTGTCTAAACACAAAAGAAACTATGCTGAAAGAAATCCAAAAGTTGCAATAAAGTAAATCTAAATCAAATTACATCAACTTATCTTCTGATCCCTCATCATTAGTCCAGCTATGATTTTCGGAGGTAACCATAAACAACTTGAGTAACCTGATATCTAACTTGCATAAAGTAAACTAATATCAAACTACACATTCATAATTCAATCCCTCACCATCAGTCCAGCTGTGGCTTTCGGAGGTAACTGAAGATGTCATGAGCAATTTAATATTTCTAACTTGCAGAAAGTAAACTAATATCAAATTACACATTCATAATTCAATCCCTCACCATCAGTCCATTGGAAACCTCGGAGTAAATCAAGACATGCTATGAGCACCTAATATATTCTAACGTAAAGGAAACTAATACCAAACTACCATCCATAATTCAATCCATCACCATCATCTGGGCTCGTGGCTTTTATAAGAATTAAATGACACATAAATACAATATATCTAATTTTATGTATAAACTAATATCAAACTACACACCCATACTTCAATCCCTCACCATCAGTCCAGCTGTGGCTTTCGGAGGTAACTGAAAATGACATGAGCAATTTAATATATCTAACTTGCAGAAAGTAAACTAATATCAAACTACATACTCATACTTCAATCCCTCACCATCAGTCCAGCTGTGGCTTTCGGAGGTAACTGAAAATGACATGAGCAATTTAATATATCTAACTTGCAGAAAGTAAACTAATATCAAACTACACACTCATACTTCAATCCCTCACCATCAGTGCAGCTGTGGCTTTCGGAGGTAACTGAAAATGACATGAGAAATTTAATATATCTAAATATAACTATGGAAACAAATGTGCAAGACTGAAATAAACAAAGCAGTACTGGAATTAAACAAAAACTAAGAAAAATAAATTAGCAGCAGAACAATATTGATTCCATGTCATTAGTCAAAAGATATGCAAATGCCCGGGCTGCCATGAAAAATTATGCTAAAAACTATGATTTCAAAAAGCAATCTAAGTAAAGAAATATGACAAAACAGAATTGAAAGCAACTTATCTAGAAAACATGTAAAAGCCTCCTTGGATAGCAGGGGCCCTCTGCTACCAATTTGGTGAAGTCCTTCAACTCCTTAAAATTGTAATCAAAACACCATCAAAGAACTGAATTTCTCTATTAAAAAGAACTCACAAATCTACATCCCATTCCATCTTGAACTTTGTTACAAAAGACTTTTCTACTACTTTTTCATTACTTCCTCATTACCTATGATAGGAGAAAGCTTCTCCTATTTATACAAAATATGAGGAGTCATCTCATTAATGGGAATCCATGAATCTCTCCCTCCATCTCTAGATTTACAATCAAAATAGGAAATGATAAGACACATGTCTTTCTAGAGTTTCAACACAACTAAGAGATGAGACACATATCCTCTTAGAGTTTCAATACAACAAGGAAGTGAGACACATATCCTCTTGATCCCATAATCTTCTCCAACCAAATTCGAATTTGGCCTTAGAGTGCCACATAAGGGTCTTCTAGAAGTCTCTTTTTGACCTACACATGTCACAAAACTCATAACACATATATAGATATATGAAACTATGTTAATTTTCTAGTTTCTAATCATAAATTCACTTAAAATACATAAAATAAATAACTTTGAAAAACAAGGATCCTAACCCATATATTTATGAAAATGGTTACTTGATGTAGGGTTTTAGGTCAAATGGCTATGAAATAAGAGCTAAATGGTTATGAAATAATGGAAATATGTATGAATATGAAGAACATTTTTGAGACTCAACACATGCGACCTTGCGACCTGGCGACCTTAGGGTCGCGGGGTCGCACAGGTCGCAGGGGTCGCAATTGTTTCACAGGATGGATTTGCGACTTAGCGACTTGCCCTTCAAAACTTCACTTAGCCTTTTCTCTTTTAGTTTTTTAAAGGGGCTCCAAAAATTTTGAAGTGTGTGTTCTTATTTTTTGTATTTTTGGAGGGTGTTGTAGAGGCTACAACAGAACCCAACTTACTTAACTTAGTCATCTTTGGCTAAAGTCAACAGCACTGCCCAAGGAGGAGGAGGCTTCCTAGAGAAGCTGTGTAATTTTGGAGGGAAAAGCTTCACATGAGGGTGGAAACCCTAATTGGTGGGTCTATGGTGGAGAATATTTCTCTCACTTTATATGGAGGAGATGGCAGCCCATTTTCATTATGCTATGTTTTAGATTTCAAACAAGGGTCTGCAAGAGCTTGCATCCCCGGGCTGTTTAGTAGGGTGATGGTGCCCTCGGGCACTAGGGTGTTCCCAGTCGAGAATCCCTAACTCTTCCTCAAGGAAGGATGAGGATTGAGCTACATTTCCTCAATCCGACATTGGCCATAGTTTCAGTCATCTTCTACAGTGTTATTTCTATAGCAGAGAGGACATTGTGTAGCTGGGTGCAGCTAGAGAGGAACTCATGGAGTCTTCTTAGCTTGTTCTCTTCAGTGGTGGAGGGATCTATTCATTGGAGGAGCTGAATGGAGGATTACTAAGCTTCATATCAGATTAGTTGGCATGGGCCAACATTCCATCATCTCCCACTGCGCAATCCATGGAGGAAACTGTGTTATTTTGGAGGAGGCAGTGAGAGAGGGGTTTCTGGAGCTTCAAGCTGGGTGTTTCTGAGACAAAGCGATCAACACTTTGTATTAGAGACATTATCAGAGGAGGGCATCTACATTTCAGATCTGCCATGGCCTCATCTGTATTTTTATCAGTTGCAGTGACAACTCAGTTGTCACATTTTGTGTTTCTCCGGCATTTCTAGCAATCTCCATAGATTGGCTAGAAATCATGTATTTCAACCCATTTCTCTTATATTGGGCTTATTTATTGTATTCCTTTAGCCATTTATGTATTTAATTCATATTCATCAGTTATGACTTCATATACACTGCGCAGTTGCAGCTAATCTGATATTTTGTGGATATGCAGCAACTCTTGTATTTCATTGTCTATTCACTAGAGGTTTGCTCTTAGAGTTTGAGTGGCTTGTCCCTCAACTATTTATTGTATATTTCTGCTGATATAATCATATAATGATGGCTTCATACATTTCCCTCTTATGGTATGTTTAGATTTGTAGAGTTCAGTGTTCATGTTTATATATTGTTGTAAGCACTCTCATTGAGCATTGTTTTAGAGATCTAGTTTGTGAAGATCTGAATAACCCATCTAGATGTATTTATTTGAGCTCATATTATGCATAGGAGTTGTGTGAGATGTTATCTAGGGCATCCCAACATTGGTTTGTCTTAGTTTTGCAGCAACTTCCTTATACAACGTCCTCAAGAACCCTGTAGCAGAAATTCCCGAGATGGAATATTACATATCCATAGGCAGAGTCTGAGAAGGGCCAACTAGCCTCAGGATTTCTCCCTTCTTTGGAAAGAATAATATCCTGTAAATGCCCCATCATTCAATCTCTGAAATGGACTTGCAGTGTCTCACTGAAGAATGAAAAATGGAACATCTAAGATGTTCTCGATTGAGCAGCAAGTTCCTGAAAAATGGACATTACACTTGCCTCCGAACTGCTCCTCTGCCTTCACCCAAGCCATTTGAAGCATTCTACCCCTCATCACAGGATTTATTTAATTGGTTTTCTCTCTCTGCAGGTTTTCATGGCCTTTTAAGTACACAAGCCGTCTCATAGCCAATCACAGTGGCTCGAGGCCGAGGATGATGATCCTCCATGCCCAGGAAGCAGAGAAAAAGATGCAAAGGGTTAGTTTCATGTCTCAGTTGATGGATCATGACCACTGGCCATGCTATAAGACCCTCCAGCGTAGAAGGCCAGCTCTTCCACAACTAGCAGTACTGTATTCTCCAGCGCAGAAGCCCAGTCTTTCACATGACTAACAATATTTCCTTTGCCAACAGTAGCAAGGGCTCCACCTCATCAAAAAACAATGATCATTCATGACTGGGCCCACGTGGAATTTTTACCTTATTTTCTTTTCACTTTTCCATTTCGGGTGAAATTTTTAGTTCACTCCTGTAGTTTTCACTTTCAGTTTAGTAGATTCTTTACATTTCAGTTAGAAACGACTTTAGGCCTGCATTGTAAGATGATGAGATGCAGTTCTACCTCATCATCATTTTTGTTTTTTATTTATACCTGAAACAACATACAAGCATGTAGGGAAGATATTTTCCCTAAATATCTTCTCATGCATTAGGAATCAGACGTTATAAAAACATGAAGAAAACACTAACAAAAGGTTCCAGATTTTGCAAAGGACTCACTTGTTCAAGTGTTCTGTATGCATTTTGTATGAAATTTGATAGTGGATGTTTGAAGATCCCGTAGGGACTTAGTAATAAGAAGTTTTGCTGAAATTGGGGATTCCGTCCTGGATGATTCACAGTTTGTAACTCTTCTCCATGTTTTTTTTAATACAAATGTTCATTTCATATCTCTCCACATTTCTTGTATCTAATGCTCTAGAATGCAAGTGCTCCCATGCTTAAATGTGAATTTATCATAGCAGATACTCATATTTACTCATCTACATCATTTTAAATATGACTTAGGCATGATACTTTGTTTCATTTTCTATCTCTTCCTCCATTCTTCTGATATTAACCACAATGGATTCTTATCTTTGAACGAGCCTAGACATATGGATTCTTATCTTTGAATAAGCCCAGTATATATGGATTCTTATCCTTGAATAAGCCCGTTTATAGTTGATATCTTACTCCATCTTCAGCCATAGTCATCGCTCACATATAACTTGATATCTGTGTGTTCATTTTAGAAGTTGACCCCCTTTACAACATTATGTTTTAAAGTTGTCTGATGCATTTAGTTATTGCATTTTGTACTCAGTTTCTGCATTTTTCCTAGTTGTTATGTTTAACTTTTGGGGTCTTGGTTCCACCTTGATTAAAACCATTCATTTGAGTGAAAATAGCATGAGAGCCTAACATTGTCAATTGCAATCAGTTGAGTCATACGCTCCTTGCATTTAAGATGTCCTAGGTACTGGTCTTTATACAACTCAAGGCTGTCTCTAGGAGCTACAACATCTTTCTGGCGCCATTGCCGGGGAAATAATTTAAATAACTAAATCCTTGTGCCTCGACAAATATTCATCCACACTTTAGAATAGGTGAGCAGGAAGGGTTGGGAGTTGTAGATCCCTCACATTAGCGACTCCACTGTCATTCAAAGATAAATCTATTTGTAGTCCCGGCTTCCCGAAAGCCACACCTGAGGTCAGATACATCCAATTTTAGGACACCTTCAGTGTCTGATCTAGAGAAGATTTTGCACAAGAGAAGTTGGAGAGAAAGACAATCAGCTTATACAGATTCTCCCTGGAAGACTCTCCATCCTCCTCTCAATTAACTCAAGATCAAGGTCCTGATTCTACTACAAGAACCCTTGATTATACTTATAGTAGCTCCTCCCTTGAAAATATTGAAGTAAAAGATGAGGTTGAATCTATAGATACCACAAGCTTCTTTCTACATCCCACTCCCGAAGCCAAAGAAATTAAAGAAGTTACAGAGGTTTCCACTTCTCATATTCCATCATTTCAATCAACCCCTCAAGCTGTTGTTTAGTATATCCCCATTTTCATACACACTTCTCTTCCACCACCTCCTAATACACATCAGACTCTCCCGCCACTTCCACAACCTCAAATGGTTGTTCCTAGATTCCTACTGAAAAAATATTCCCCCCTGGCGTTGCCTCAGATCCTAAATGACATGCCTCAGGATTACTTAAACATCCTACCTTGTTTCAATGGAGAAAATGATACTGAAGCTTAGAAACACCTGGAATTTTTATGCGCCTTCACAGAAAATTTCAATTTTGAACATCTAGATGTGCTATTGAGATTGTTTGTCCAATCTCTAGATGGAAGGTAAGAAAATTGTTCAAGACCTTAGTGGACCGCTCCATTGATAACTGGGAGGAAATGGAAAATGCCTTCATCAAGAAATGGGGAGAGAAGAAGGACCATGGATATTGTCTTACAGAATTCAACGCACTTAGAAAGAGACATAATGAAGATGTGTCCAAATTCATCAATAGGTTTAATAAATTATATACAAGTCTCCCAGCCGAAATGAAGTCTCACCAGATTGCTACTAAAGTAGTGATTGTAGCTGCTAGGGTCCCGTGATTTGGCTGATTGGCAAGCCAAGTGACAGGGTAACATCAAACCAATCTTTGGAGCCCAAGGACCTAGCCTTCTTGGACTCAGAGAAGGCTCTCTCTATTTGTGTAAGGGATATCTAGTTTTTTGCTTCTTATGTTTCTGATTTTAGGCTAGTTATAAAGTAGGTTTTTGGTTTTTTTTAGGTTTTTGAGGGAGGAACTGATCAAATACTAAAATAGATAAAAATATTGTTAGATCAACTGGGCTATGGGGTCGAAAAGGTCGAGAAAGCCTCAGATGGTGATACAAGGTATGTTGAAGGGCCGATTTGATCAAGGTAAAATGGATCTTAAGGTAAAATGAAGTGGGATGGACACTAAGTTTGTGAAGGACAAAGTCTTTCAAACATAAATATTTTAATAACATACATTTATATGGTAGGGCTAACCATTAATCATGATAAATGTAACTAAAAATTGATAAATGAATAGAAATAAACATTCAAGCAATACATAGAGATATATGACTCTCTAACTTTAGGACATTGCTATCAGACTTTGGGGAAATACAATTAAGACAAACAAATAACTCAAACTACTAAGAGGAAACTCCTAGACATAGTATTTCGAGCTATCGGGCACTTTGAACTAATATTTCAGAGTTTTACGCAAAGGGCAAGATCGATACAAGACCTCCCTGGTTCAACTAGGACAATCAAACATTCAAAGAAAGGTTTCAGAGGTGGAAGCTTTGACTAGCCATGAGTAAGCAGGTCATATCATGAATCATACTTAGCATGCATAACAACCATAAATGAAACAAGCAAACAATTTCTTCAGTGATCAAAGAGCAATTAAGAATTCTTTGATATGACTAAGAAGGAAGAAAACATAGAAGCTATAATGAAACATGAAATCTGAGGTGCCTCTAAGGGCATGTCTCAAATCTATTCTCTACTATCTTATAGCAAGCAAGAGCATGAAATATGTATGAAAAATAAGAAACATAATAGAGAGGGACACTATACCATTTTACCAAGTCAAGGAATCCAATAGTAGTCCTCTTTCATCATCCAAAAAACATTCAAGAAACTATCCAATGCACAAGACAAGTATTTCTTCCAAGCTTGTATAACCATATATTGCTCTATATCATCAATTTCAGCCTTGTTTACAATGAAGTCTCTTGGAATATATAGGCCAAGATGAAGGAGAACCTCCTAGTGCAACTAGCAAGCTCATTGGCCCATCAAAAATCTCTGATTTTGTCCTTGAGAATTTGCAAAGCCCAAGGCACAAAATATCTATAAAAATATCCTAAAAATGCTAAAAAAGGAAATTAAATTGACTTTTCCTAACTGACAATGGCCAAAAAAGGCTAAACGCACATTTGGAAAAGCCACTTCAGAAAACTGTTTTTTTTACAAAAATACTTCAGAAATATTGCAGCAGAAAATCCCCTGTCTTGTGGGAAGCTTTTGGAGGCCTTCCCGATTTCGAAATGAGGCCCGTGATGGCTCATTGGAAAGCCCTAGATGTCTAGTTTCTGAAAATTCTTTTTTTTCCAAAACTGATAGCTATAATCCTGTGAAAATATGAACTGTGTGGAAAAACCTATAAAATAGCGTTTGTTGATATGGGGGGAAGAGTGTTGAAAAAGTGACTGTTTTTTGCCACTTTGGGGGACCAAATTAACTTCAATTGATCTGAAATTCACTAAGTAGATGCCCTTGAAATTATGACATCCAATGATACCATTTTCATCCTTTGAGGATGCTTCAAACAAAAATGGTGATGCCCATGATTTTTTGCAAAAAGCCTAAAAATGTCAAAAAACCGAAACTTGGCGAATTATGCCCAATTTTGGCGAGCATGACCCTCATGGGTTTTTAGAAGCATGCTAAGAAGTGGAGGCCAAAATTTCAAGCCTTGATATGCCTTTATTCAATTTTTGTGCCAGACACCTCTTTTGAGCCTCCTTAAGCTTTTCTTTTGTAGCCTTCAATTTCCGTCGGGCAAATTGATTAAGCTTCTTATAGTGCCTGGTCATTTTTCTTTGAAGGTTCAAATCTCAAATCTCTATTGGCATTTTCCAACTTATTCTCCAAGTTTTCATTCACCCTTTCAAGCCATACTACTCTATTGTTTTCTATCTCTTGGGTGAATAAACTAGTAATAGGAAAAGATTGGAAAAGGGCAGTCTCTTCCTCTTTTTGTTTCTCCAAAGCTCTTTTGATTCCCATGGTCCTTGGCCTCTTCCTCCTTGGCTGATCTTCTTCTTCACTATCATTGAATTCTCCCATGAGTTCTTCCAACTTAATTTGTGCTTTGGAGGCTTCTTTTTGATACTTGATAGCCCGTGTCTCATACACCACCATGTGGACACTCATTTTCTTGTTTTGTGTTTACATAAAATGAATGAGGTTCTTAGACCTATCTAGATCCACTCTTAGATCATGAATTTTTTCTTCTCTATTTATCAAGAGAGATTCTAGGATTCTAGCCTCATTGTCACTGTCATCACTTTTTATCTAAATTATGTCAAAATCCCTCTCTTTCTCATGGCTACTTTCCTCCTTCTCTTTTCCCTTGCTTTGGGTGGCCTTCTTGGTCCTCCTCCTCTTTGGTAATTCAACAATGGATTTCTTGGGCAACTTCCCTTTGCTTCGGAGTGCTCTAGTAACATTTGGAGTTACAATTTGAGGCACTTTCTTTCTTGATGTTCGGGGCTTTGTTACCTTTGGAGAAGAAAGCATGGCCCCTTGCCTAGGAGAGGTAGCTAGCATATGCTCTATTTGGTATTTTCCTTTGCTACTCCCCTCATCATCCTTGCAACTATTTTGACCCTCCTCATGAGTGCCTTGACTGTCACCTTGCATGTCTCCTTGAGGGTTTCCTTTTTCACTTTTTTCCCTGCTTTCTTCAGGATTTTTAGGCTCTGTATCCTCAATGTTTTGTGCTTCATCCTCATCATGTTTTCTACTGTGAGGGAAACCAATATCTTCCTCTTTGTGATTGATGTGTTCCTCATCAAACTGTTCCATTTCTTCATCATTTCCCTCTTCACTTTTTTTCTCTTCTTCATTGTACTCTTCTTCATCACTATGCTGCTTTTCATCATTGTGATTTTCTTCACTTTTCTCCTCTTCACTCTGCTTCCTTTGACTTTGATCCTCTTCATTGTTTTTCTCTTTATCACTATCCTGCTTTTCCTCACTGTGCTCCTCTTCATCACTGTGTTTTTCTTCCTCACTATGCTCTTCTTCTTGATCAATCATAGGAGATTTTTGTTTCTTAGGAGTGGGTTTACTAGAAGAAGGAGAAATGTGATGAGTGGAAGGTGAAGGACATGAATGGGATGAAGAAGTAGTGGCGAAATCGGGATGTGAAATGAAAGTGTCCCAAGAAATTCCCTTCTTCTCATGTTGATGGAGAATGACAATCTTGGTAAGGGAATGATGGAAAATACAAGCTAGCTGCTGAGAGGAAGGTCTCTTTTGAACAGTAGCAACCATTTTTTCAATACTTCGATGGTGGAAAAAGGGTAGGTTTAGCAATTTGGTTCTTGTGAAGTGCATGAGTAGCCTGATATGGTAAGCATAAACCTGGGAAAACCTTCCTTCGCATGTGAAATATTTCATGATTATCTTCATGAGGGGAGAATAGCTAATCAAAAAATAGGAAAAAGGAAAGATAGATGGGCATGCATCCCGATGCTCTGGTTTCAAGAAGGGTTTGTATTGATCTGAGTCTAGGTAACTCTGCTTAAACCATTTTTCTCCGACATATGGAATTTTGGTAGCTCTGAAAATGGATGTAGGAGAAATTTTGAATTCTAAGCCTGCTAGATGAACATGTTTCCCTTGCAGCTTTAAAGAAAATAGATGTGTCAAGGGAAGATAACTTTTCACCTCCTGAACCCTTTGAAAAAGCTCCAAACATCCTACTTCATGAAAGTTAAAATGCACTGAAGGACAGGCATTCACTTCCTCAGTCTAAAAAGGTTCATACCTTTCATGTGGACCACTTCTGATATCTTTCCTGGGAGGAATTTTGCTTCGGATACTCCTTGCTGGCTCACCAAGACCAGCTGATTCAAATGGTCTCTGAAATAGTTTCCTAACAGCACACCTTTTCCTCCTTGCAAATCATTGTGTTTCTTTGATGCTAACAAACAAGTATTTGTCAAATGAGAACCAAAATCACTTTTATCATTGTGTTTGAGAAAAAGGTTTAAATAGGATATGTTTGTGGTTTTTTGTTTCGAGAGGAATCTCCCTTTGTTTTGGCACAAACACCCTTCCCTTCAAAAATGGATCCTTTGTTATCACTCTTTTTTGAAAGGTAATTAAGGCTCTTTTAAAACTGATAAAACACCTTCCCCTATTACTGTGTTAATCCCTGATACCCACAGCGAAAAAACTTCTTTGATTTTGACCAAAGGCCCAATCTCCTAATCATTGTTTCTCTATGTGCTTTTAGATGATAAATTACCTTTAAAACCATTGTTAAGATACTTCCCAAAACTAATTTTAAGACCCCCAAACACACTCTATTTTTTCTTCTAGCAACTGTGGGTGTTTTTATTTATTTCATAGCACAAAGAACACTTTTCAAAATGGCACATTAGTCTTCTCTTTTTTCATTGTTTCTATACCTTTGAAAACCACAGCAAGGAAACCCTTTAACTTCAAAATTTACCAAGAAGTGAAGAAATACCTTAAAAATAAGTTTATGGACCTTGTTGATCATTGGAGCAGCGTTCAAAAGAGTTTTTTGAAAACTAATGGATGAGCGGGCTGTTTTCAGCAGAGAGCGTCGCGCAGAGGAGGTGTCGGGTTGGTCTCGAGCACCCGGTGACTACAGGCACGGGCGCACCACACGCAACTACAGGCGTGCAGTGCCTCAGTGTAATTCCTTTGTTCAGGTGCTCATAGGTGCACCGCGCACAGCTACAGGTGCACCGCGCAAAGTTCAAGCTCTGAAAACCTCGAAAAATTCCCGAAAAACACTTCCTTCTTCAGTGAGCAGGTTAAGGAAATTTCGTTTTGGGTTTTGAATTTGCTAATGGGCCCCTTTAAACAGTCTTTTCCCTCCTTTAAAATTCGAAAAAGCTCAAATACCTTTGCAACTAATTTGGAATGGTTTTGATGCTTTTTGAAAAGGTTTTTTTGTTATATAAAAACATAAATCACTGTTTGGCACCTTATATTAACATTTTCTTTTGACTGTGGATAAACGCTCATTTGCACTTTCATTTATCACTTTGGAGGGAGTCAGCCTTGGCAAACATAATGAATTTTTTGAAGACCAAAAAATGCCCTTCTTATGCTTTTGAAGGTGACCACTTTAAACCAGATACTTGCATTAATCCTTGGATTTAGAATAAGAAGAAAATTATTTCACTCACCAAGACTTGACCTACATCTGTTCATCAAGGAGCTGGCCTTTAAAAACCCTTAATTTAACCATATAAAAACAATAGAGTTTGTTCTTATGTATATTGAAAAGTCATGTCTATGACTGTGGTGTGTTTTATTTCCTTGAAGGTTGTCTTGAACTTGAATCATTGTGTTATAGCCTTTCTTATTCATAATGTCTCTTTGTATTCAGTTGCAGAGGTCATTTTAAGAAACAAGGCTATTCTACCTCTTTGTCATTCCGATGAGATTGCTCCAAGTTTTGGACATTCTAGCCTCAGATTACCCTTTGAAGAAGACTTTTATAGACAGAATAAAAACAAGGCTTCTTTAACACCATAATATTCACTGTTTTTCTTATGTTTAACACCTGACTTCAACTTATAAACCTTCAATTTCTTCCCACTGATTTTCAACTCTGACTTTCCAATTGGACTAGAGACTTTCAGCACCCTTATGCCACTGTATGGTTTCTATGTGGAAGAGGTTTTCAACATGATGAATTTTCATTTGTATTAACCATGATTTCTCAACTGTTATTACCAATAAAATCCCTTTCAAACATACTTTTATATTTTTTCCATACATTAGTTGTTCACCCTTTTGGAGGAAGTGGTGTAAACAATTTTTGAGTCATTTAAAACACCTTTTAGTTTTCTGCTCTTTGAATGAAGCTATATCTTTGCTCCTGACCCTCAGTTTTTAAATTAAATAAGCCCTTATTATGTTCCTAACCATCTGCTTTTAAATGAAGGAGGTTAACATAATATTTCCAAACCATCTGCTCTTTATTCTAGAGGATATTTTCAACATGTTACCCAACCATCTGCTCTTGCTTGGAGGAGGTTTTCAACATGTCACCCAACCATCTGTTCTTGCTTAGAGGAGGTTTTCAACATGTCACCCAACCATCTGCTCTTTCTTGGAGGAGGTTAACACAGTCATGACATTTCATCCATTTATCAAACTGTGTCATCTTTATTTGTAATACATATCTTTGCTTGGTATATCACAATAAGTAATAAAGTGAAAAATCTGACAATATGCTATAAGAGGCATGTTCTGAGATATGTATCCTATTGTCAGAATATCCTTGTGAACTTTTAAACCAGGAGCCACACAACTTGTATTTGTAGATTGTTTTCTTGCTAGTCATTACTTACTAACCCCTCTTGATTGTGTTTGTAGAGGTTTATTAAATTTTCTCTCTGACTAGTATTCTTATCCCAGGCTCAAGACAACATGAGAAGTATTTTTCTTCTTATGTTCAGTTTGATAATATCTTCTGGAATACTTGTACATCTCTGCTTCTGCAAGAGACAGTGAAACACTAGATCAAAATTATATCAATTTGGCTTTTGAAACATGTACTCCTGCTTTCTTTTTATTGCAGCTCTCCATCTACTTAATGATGACAAATTTCTTCAATATGAGAGACTTATTTGGAATTGTCTCTTTTCTCTTGTCTAGATACTGTTTGTCATTCAATTTTCACCCTACAGAGATGCAAAAATATGACTTTGAACCTTGGATAGCTCCTTTGGTGTCTTATGGAGACTTTTCCCAATCTTAAGCATATTATTTTAGACTGTGCACACGCTTATCTCTTTCTGTATTGGATCTTTGCAGAATTTCTTCTGGACTAAGACATCAAGACCTCTTAGTGGTGTGACCTATGGGTGGATCAAGATTTTTTTTTTGTAGATTAAGCACTAATTCAGGGCTGGCTAGTATTGAACAAAGGATTCTGGCTTAGGATGTTTTTTCCAAGGAAGGGATTCCCTAAAGCGCCACTACCTAACTTAGGGGAGATCTTGAAAGATTTTGAGTATTTTCTTTGGGTAGGATTAGATCTCTAAATGAAATATGACCAAATATAGGGTTGCAGACTTCTTATCAACAGTTGGATAATGAATGAATTAGGAACGAGGGTAAATGACAGCAAATAACCTTTAGTTATGACAGCTCATGGACAGGATTATATGACTGAAACTTGATAGGACTTGACAACTAGGTTTTTTCTCATCATAGGCTGATTGGAAAAGGTAGGAGGACAAAAAATTTTTAGGGGTGTTTTCTAGATGACAGATTTGACAAATTGGAGATCAGCTTCTAGAAAACTTGGCTTAAAAAACTAGTGATCATCAACAGGTGAAAAATAGTGATGACTAACTGTAGCAGCCTTTGAGTCACAATTCAGATTCTCTTTAAGAGAAAGGAAGTCTGCTATTATGGATGAAGCCCAAACTGATGCATTTGAAGTATAAGACAACTTTTCTTCTATGGGTAAATCAAAAGGGAGGTCAGACCATGATGCTAGACGTAGAGGGAAAGAAGAAGCATCTACCTCAAGTCAAGATAGAGAGGTAGCAGATTGAAAAATCGAGGAGATTAATAAAATGATCAAGAACCTTTCGAGAAATTTGGTGAATCTTGAGCTCGAAGCAAAGAATTCCTCCTCCAGGCCACCTCAAGCTGCTCCAAACAGGGGTTATAACCCCAAATACAGAAAGCCTCCTTTACAAATATTACAGAGAGATCGGAAGGAGAAGCAAGACCACATACAACCCCCACTGTATCTAGAATGGAAAATGGATGGCCCTACCGAAGACATCCCCAATGGGCAAGATGATCAATATCTTGCTTACTCAAATGGTGATGAAGTTGAGTCTTCTTTGCAAGAAATTTAAGGAGTGGATATTTCCTTGCAAGAAGAAGAAGAAAAAACAAGCTCTGTTGAAGATCCAAAGATCGATGATTACTGTAAACAATTTATAGATTTCATGGAAGCATGGTTCCATAGAAAATATGATCTTAGGTCCTCTAGAAAGATAACCCACACACAAGAACAAGAAGAAGAGATGCTTGAGAAGGAAACAGTTTCTTAGAAAGTCGGAGATAAAGGTAAGAGACCTATAACTGAACCTTTACATTCTAATGATTCCATTCCTTCCTCTTCTAAGTTGGCCTCTAATCGAAATGAAAATGTTAAACCTATTCCGAGGGAAGAAAAACCTTCAAAAATGATAAATGAACCAAAGGAAAATACCATAGAGAAGTCTCCATCTACTTTTAATCTTAAAAAATAATTGGAAAAGGTTAAAATCCCAGTGCCCCTAACTGAAATCCTGAAATAGATAGTCTACCAGTCGCAGGTGTCTTCTTTCATGCTTCCTCAAGGAGAATCCCCAATCCCAGATAGTTTAGACCTCCAGGAAGAAAGGCCTATGGTAATGTTCAGTCCTCATGTTGAGGAGTTAGATGCTTCAACTCCTCCTTTCTCTATCTCTTTAGTAATTCATGATTTGTTGTTGCAGAACTGTATGCTGGATTCTGGGGCATCCCATAACTTGTTACCTCTGTCGGTGATGGAGCAATTGGGGTTGTAGATCACTCGACCATATAAAAATCTCTACTCTTTTGATTCTAAAAGAGTCAAATGTTTGTGGATGATCAAGGATTTGGTGGTAAATCTAGCCATAATCCCAGCTAAGAGCGTGGTAATGGAGATAGTAATGGCTGACATCCTAGCTTGCTTTTGGATGTTGTTATCTAGATCATGGGGTACAAAAATTGGAGGATATATAAAGCTAGACCTAACCTATGCGACCATCCCTATGTTTGGAGGCCAAGAAAGAAGATTATACCGGGAAACAAGGTTTGTGAAGATGGTCACTAAAGCCGATAATTCAGTAAATTCACTGGTGTACAACAAAGAGGGTGAGTTTTTTTGTCTAATGCTTGAAGAAGACCAAGATTACTTGCAGGAGCCATATTTCTGTCAAGTAAAGACTGAGAAGTCTTCAAGTAATGAAGAAGGTGGGATTTGGACCTTGCACTTTGATGGAGCCAACTCAAAGGAAGGGGATGGAGTTGGGATTCTCCTTATCTCCCCTACTAGACAACTGGTCCCATTATCTTCAAATTGGAGTATGAAGCCATGAACAATGTGGCTGAATACAAAGCCTTGCTTCTAGGTCTACAAACAGCAAAGAATATGAATATTAAGAGCTTTAAGGTCTTGGGAGATTCATAACTGGTGGTGAGACAAATAAGAAATCAATGTCAAGCTAAGCACCCACGACTGAGGGCCTACAGAAATGAGGTATGGGACTTGGTAGAGAATTTATTCTTAGCATTCAATATTCAATTCATGCCAAGAGACTAGAATAGAATGGTGGACTCTCTCGCAGTAGCTACAAGCACTTTTCGACCACCTCAGAACCCCCTCCTGAGGTATGAAATAGAGGTTTGATACCATCCTTCCATCCCTGAAAATGTCAAACACTGGGAGGTGTTTGAAGACGAAGAGCAAGTGAAAATATTCATGGATAATATTCGGGAATTCTCCAATATGGACATAGATGCTGGGGATGAAGAGACTAAGGAACTTCCTCAGAATAAATGGCAAGATACCGTAGCTGGGCACAAGGTGTTGCAGCTCAAAGGGAATGTAATACCTAGGGGATTGGTCCCTCTAGAGAGAATATTTGATAAGAATGATGTCCCAATCCAGCCAAGTACGGTTGTTGAAGAAAATCAGATAGATGACCTGAACCTCAGCACTGAGGCCGATCCCAAGATTGTGAAATTGTCTAATAAGGTACCCAAAGAATACAAAGAGCAATATCAGAAGCCATTTCAGAAATATAAATACATCTTTTTCTGGTACTATCAAGATTTGAAGACCTTTGATATTAGCATTATCCATTAGAAGATTCCATTAAAGGAAGATGCCAAGCCACACAAACAGAAATTAAGACAGATTAATCCTTTACTCCTTCCATCCATAGAAAAGGAAACCAAGAAATTTTTGAAGGCTAAGATTATTGTGCCATTAAGATATTCTGAATGGGTGACCAACTTGGTCCTAGTCTGAAAGAAGAATGGGGAAATAAGATTGTGTGTTGACTTTCGGAACTTGAACAGAGCATCTCTGAAAGACAATTATCTGTTGCTCAAGA
The DNA here is from genome assembly GCA_034641835.2 of Pinus albicaulis. Lineage (NCBI taxonomy): Eukaryota > Viridiplantae > Streptophyta > Pinopsida > Pinales > Pinaceae > Pinus > Pinus albicaulis. The sequence goes on from CM076579.1 coordinate 1,610,950,430, forward strand.
TGAACCATATAATGCAGAAGGTGGTAGGATCTTCACAAATGTATATGATGGATGGCTTTTCTGGGTACAATCAAGTAGCAGTGCTTTCGGAGGACCAAAAGAAAACTGCATTCACCACTCCTTGGGGAACGTTTATGTATGCTCGAATGCCATTTGGATTGATCAATGTGGGGGCTACATTTGAAAGGGCCATGGACATTGCTTTTGTGGGGGAACAAGAAAAATTCTTGGTGGTGTACCTGGACGATATCACAGTATTCTCAAAGGACGATGCTGAACATATAGAGCATTTGTGCAGAACCTTTGACAAGTTCCACAGGTATGGATTGTCTTTAAACCCTTGAAAATCTATGTTTTCTTTAGAAGAGGGTAAACTATTGGGGCATATTGTAACAAAGGCAGGGGTAAAATTTGACTTGAAAAGGGTAAAACTCATAAATGGTATATCCTTGCCCAGAAATAAGAAAGAGGTCCAATTTTTTCTTGGACGTATCAACTTCTTGATAAGATTCATACCGAACTATGCAGAGATAGTCTGATACATAACTAAGATGAGGAATAAGGATAACAAAGTAAAATGGACTACCGAGTCGCGGGAAGCTTTTAACAGAATTAAAAATTCTTTCGCAGAAGCCCCAGTATTGGCAGGATCGGATTATGAAAAACCCTTCATAATATTTTCGTTTGAATCTCCCCACACCGTCGCAGCTGTATTAATGCAGAAAAATGAGGAAGGTAATGCACAACCTATTACCTTTTTCAACCAAGTGTTTCACGACACTCAGCTAAAATATAACATCCTAGAGAAACAAGCTTATGCATTGGTAAAATTCTTGAAGGCTTTTTAGATGTATGTACTGCAGTCAGCTATAACTACATTCATACCCACAGCAGCTGTAAAAGACATCTTGGTTTAGGGAGATAGTGAAGGAAAGAGAGGAAAATGGATAGCCAAGATCCTTTTTGAATCAAACTGTCAGGTTTTGGGGATAGATTTGTCTATGGTGGCTAATGAAGAACTTGGGAGAGCATATAGGCGGCGCGAGATAGAAACCACTACAAAAAAGACCCATATGAAGTACCTTCTCAATCCATGGTACAAAGAAATTGTAGAATACCTCTTAACTCTTATATGTCCTCCAAGCTGCGACAAGAAAAAGTATAGAACACTGAGGCTAAAATCTTAGAAGTTCATCGTAGCAAATGGCTGTTTGTACTGGAGAGACCCATCAGGCATACTACTTTTATGTCTCACGAAAAATGAAGTAGAAGAAGTGATGGCAGAATTCCATGAGGGAATCTGTGGTGGCCACTACAGCTGGAGGGCCACGGCACACAAGATTCTGAAAGCAAGATTTTTTTGGCCCAAACTCTTCGGAGATGTTTATGCTCGGGTAAAGGCCTGTGAAAAATGTCAAAATTTTGCTAAAAGGTAGAAGTTTTCACCTTTGCCTATGATCCCGGTGCACATAGAAGAACCTTTACAATAGTGGGGTATCGATTTCATCGGCGAAATTCATCCTGCCTCAAGCGAGCAACACAAGTGGATACTAACAGCCACCGATTACTTCACTAAATGGGTAGAGACCATGCCAGCAAAGAATGCTACAAATACAGTGGTGATCAAGTTTCTATAAGATAACATTATCTCAAAGTTTGGCTGCCCTGCTAAGATTGTCACATATAATGCTCAGGCTTTTAAGCCTGTCAAATTTATCAGTTTTTTCCAACAGTATAATATTGGGTTAGGACACTCTACTGCCTACTATCCACAGGGAAATGGATTGGAAGAATCCTAAAAAAAAACTCTAGTAAGGCCATTTAAAAAGGCCATAAATGAAAACTAGAAGAACTAGGATTCGCAGCTCAAGTTAGCGCTATGGGAAAAAAAAATCACTAATAAAAGGTCAACAGGAAAATCCCCATATGAATTGGTCTATGGTAGAACAACAATTTGCCTGATACAATTGGCCTTGCCTGTGGCTAGGTTCATGTAGGATTGTCAAAAGGAACCAAACGATCTTACTAGAAGAATAAATCAGTTAGTAGAGCTGGAAGAGACCCGAAGTCGAGTAAATCAGAGGTTGACTGAGTACCAAGAGAAAATGAGAGACATGTTCGATCATCATGCTAAAGATAAAGAGATTTAGGTCAGATATCTAGTGCTAAGATGGGACATAAGAAGGGTTGAAAAAGGAAAGCATGGAAAGTTCGATCCTCTATGGTTCGGACCTTTCAAAATTGCAGAAGCTGGAGGAAACAATACTTTCAGACTAGAAAATTTGCAGGGTGATCTGCTCGAAACCCCTATGAATGGAAAATTCTTAAAAACCTTTTCCAGTATTGATTCAAACCAAAAGGTTTGTTGTATGATATTGTACATTATTCAGTTGCTTTTATTATGATGTTTTCTATTTTGATTTGTCATGAAGAAAGAAGAGAAGGCATCAAGGGACTTTGTTCATAAGATGAAGGCTAACAGATGTTCTGCGGAGCTCTTGACGCATTCGAGGAAAAACGATTCATCCCCAAGTGGAGCCAATGTTGTTATGACATCCCTCACCGAGCTGAGATGTCTAATGATGTTGGCAATATGATGCAGAGTGTTGTCCTTGATGGCAACCCACTTGATGAAGATTGGCAACCTACTTGATGAAGTTGTCCTTGATGGAATGTGTATTGATGAACTTGTTAAAAGATGTAAATTTGATGTATCTACAATGAGTACAGAAGGTAATGATGGAAGGAATGTCAGTATGTGCCAGAACATGATGAAAAGAGTATGTCTCAAGGCATACGCAGATTTGTCTAGACGAAGTAGCGTATGCATGCGGGAAATAACGTGCCAAGTCGCGTATGGGAAAAAGCGCTCTAAATTTGTAAAACCAAGGGTAACTACCATGGTATTGACCCATTGTATTGAATGATGGTTCACCTATGTGATCCCGTCCAGGAATACCATTGGAAGTTATGTGGTTTTGACTCATGGTATTGATGAAGGGTAACCCTATATAAGGAGAAGAAAATCATTGTGCAAAGGGGGTGCAAGTGGTCTGGGTTTTATTTAATACTTAACTCTGAAGTATATCTGCATGGTTGAACTCTATTCTTCATTGATAGATCTGAAGTCTATGTTGCACCTATGTTCATAGAGAAGGTTCAAGATCTCTAGATCTTTAAATGAGAATCTCAAGGATGATTTGAAAAGAAGTGAAGAAGACTTGGCACAAATCTGTTGAAGAAATCTGGGTAAGTTCATAGATCTGATATGTTTTGTAAAATCTATCTTTCTCAAATATATACGTAGGTTCAGTGAACGAAAAGCGCATGTATACGCGAATCTGCTTAATGAAAAGCGCGTATGGGCAGTCAGGGTTTCTCTGAAAAGTGTACAAATGTATATGCGGTTTCTCTTCATTGAAAGCGCGTACATATGTGGATCCTCTTAATTAAAAGTGTGTACGGTATCTGAACCAATGGTTGCTGAAAGGGTGAATGTGTTTTTGCATATCTATTCTGAAGTCTAGGTTGTCTCTTATGTCTGGTTACAGTGGTCTCACTGTTCTATATGAAGCATTGGGCAAGAATGTTTGTTGAGAAGTAAAGGGTTGTGTTGAAGCTGTTTTGATCCAGTTTGAAAATTGATGAAACGTGGTCTACAGTGAATCTGAGGGTTGAAGCCTTCAGTATGAAAGAAGAAGCTTTCTGCCAGTAGAGGCTGGTTTGAATATCAGGGGGTAGTGGCTCCCTTCCAGGAGAGGCTGATAAACGAGTGCAGGGGGTTGTTGCTCCCTCCAGGTGAGGCTGGTAAACGAGAGAAGGTTGTAGCCTTCTACAGGTGGGTGCCTGCGTGCTGGTATGAGTTTGCACCAGTACATGTTGTAAGAATTTTTCTTAATAATATAATTTTTAAGGCTGAGATGACGACAGTGGTGGTTTTCTCCCGAATTGGGTTTCCACCTAAAAAATCCTGGTGTTCATGTGTGTTGCCTATGTGTGATGATTATTCTGTTTTTTCTGCACCTGTTTACTGTTTTCTGAAATATCTGATGAATGAATAAAGTAATGATCTGAGTTAAGAATTAAATGCATAATTAGATCTCTGAGCATACACGAGTTCAGTAAAGGATATCCGCGTATATAGGTTGGTTTCATTCAGGAAAGTAGCGTATGGGTTTTGAAAAATAAAAGTTTCAATGTCTGCCCTAAATACTGATTCACCCCCCCCCCTCTCAGTATTTTTCCCAACAAATGATAAGGAGCTTTATTCTGCAAAAAAAATACAAAAAAGACTGCATGGACTGTCAAAGCCCCTTTTTCACCTATCGGAACCCTTGAAAAGGCTAAAAATCCACCTTTTTGCTTTGAAAGTGCTCATTTTAACATATTGGGCCTCTAAGCACCTTTCGGCCTAAGCCCTTAGCCCCCATTTCTCATATGACCCCGCTCTATATCCGACGGATAAAAGTCCTTAAGCCTCCTTTGGCCATCGTACTTCACTGGTTCCAAAATCCACTCATTTTCTCTTTTGTTTCACCGTTGAAGTTCATCTTTGCCGAAGAGATCCTAACCAATGATCTCCGTAGATCCAAGGGCCATCACGCGTCACCTATCTATCACCCATCGCACTTCGCTTCATTCAAAGTTCTCATTCCTGAACTCTTTTCCGCCGATGTGCGAAACACCGACGAGATCCTGACCGTTGATCTCCTCCCAAAGATCCAGTGGTCATCGTTCGTCATGCTTCACCTATGCATCGCACATCGCACATCGCTCTTCCCCATTTCCATTCGCCTTTTATATTTTTCAGCTGATGTGAGAAACCCCAATGTAATCCCGACCATTGATCTCCGTAGATCCAACGATCATCGCTCCATCGTGTTGCGCCCATCCATCGCACATCACACATCGCAGTATTCCATTTTCACTCTGTGTTTCTCTGCTGATGTGCGAAACCCCGACGTGATCCTGACTGTTTATCTCCTCCCGCGGATCCAACGGTCATCGCTCCATCACGCTGCCCCCATCCATCACACATCGCATATCGTTGAACACCATTTTCACTCTATTTTTTACCGCCAATGTTTATCCCCCGCCGATAGAATCCTAGCTGTTGATCTCTCCTAGATCCAATGGTCCCCACTCTGTCGCACTTCGCCTTCCCCATCAGCATCACACTTTGGCGATTCCCATTTCCACTTCCCAAACCCTTTTCTCCGCCAATGTCCATCCTTCACCGATATAATCTCCACCATCCGATCAACCCATATCTACGACGTAGGTTCACTACAGGGGCACCCGATCAAAGTGGCCCGTACTCCCTAGTGCCCCCGCAGTTGACTCCTTTGACTGCAGAAGATCTTCATCCAATGGTTCATATTCACTGTGGAGGCACCCAACCCGCAAACTTGTTTGTACCCCCAAGTGCCCCCGCAGTTGATCCCTACCGTTGATGTCCATCATGATCCAACGGTCCTCACTCCATCGCTCAATCGCTACTTTCCCGATCACTCATCCAATATTGCACTCCCTCGCTCTGATCTGGACCATTGATCTCCCTCATCCAATGGCCCACATTGCTCTCACTTTTATAACCCTGCATCTGATCATCCCACTATATGACAAAATTTCTGATGTCAGTGCCGGTCCCACCCGACCGTGCAAGTTTGTCCATCGCATTCTTCCTCCATCGTTGATCTAGATTGCTATGATCAGACGGTCTGTTTTCCTCTTCATGTTCATTTCATCAAATAACCTGATTGCACTGTTTCCATGTGAAATGGGTGGTTTTTTTAGGACACGCATCACCCACCTAACTATATCACGTCCATTTCTCTTAATACCGCTTATCGCCTCCCACCAGCGCAAAAACCACTTGAATTTTCGCAAAACCGCCTTTGCATAAATTTGTGCCAAATCATATCTAAGCCATGTTTTCTCCATGGAAATGCCTCCACTGCATTCCTTTCCTCCACACTGATCCTCCACCTTCACCTGAGAAATCTGAAGTAGTATACCCCTCATCGCAGGATTCATTTAATTGGTTTGTTGTCTGTGCAGGTTTTCATGGCCTTTTAAGTACACAGGCCATCTCATAGCCAATCACAGTGGCTCAAGGCCGAGGATGGTGATCTGAAATGCCCAAGAAGTAGAGAAAAATATGCAAAGGGTCGGTTTCACGTCTCAGTCGATGGATCATGACCATTGGCCATGCTATAAGACCCTCCAGCGCAGAAGGCCAGTCTTTCCCATGACTAACAGTATTGCCTTCGCCAGCAACAGTAGGGGCTCCACCTCATCAAACAACAATGATCATTCATGACTGGGCTCACGTGGCCTTTTTATCTTATGTTCTTTTCACTTTTCCATTTCGGGTGAAATTTTTAGTTCACTCCTACAATTTTCACTTTCAATTTAGTAGATTCTTTACATTTCAGTTAGAAACGGCTTTAGGCCTGCATTGTAAGATGATGAGAGGTAGTTCTACCTCATCATCATTTATGTTTTTTATTTAGACCTGAAACAACATACAAGCACGCGGGGAAGATATTTTCCCAAAATATCTTCTCACGCATTAGGAATCAGAGGTTATAAAAAAGGGAAGAAACACTAACAAAAGTTTCCAGATTTTCCAAAGGACTCACTAGTTCGAGTGTTCTATATGCATTTTGTATGGAATTTGATAGTGAATGTTTGAAGATCCCGTAGGGACTTAGTAATAAGAAGTTTTGCTGGAATTGTGGATTCTGTCTTGGATGATTCACAGTTTGTAACTCTTCTCCATGTTTTTTTTTTAATACAAATGTTCATTTCGTATCTCTTCACATTTCTTGTATCTAATGCTCTGGAATGTGAGTGATCCCATGCTTAAATGTGAATTTATCATAGCAAATACTCATATTTACTCATCTATAGTGCTTTCAATATGGCTAAGGCATGATACTTTGTTTCATTTTCTATCTCTTCCACCATTCTTTTGATATTAACCATAATTGATTATTATCTTTGAATGAGCCCAGATATATGGATTCTTATCTTTGAATAAGCCCAGTATATATGGATTCTTATCCTTGAATAAGCCCGGTTATAGTTTATATCTTAATCCATCTTCAGCCATAGTCATCTCTCACATATAACTTGATATCTTTGTGTTCATTTTAGAAGTCGGCCACCTTTACAACATTATGTTTTAAAGCTGTTTGATGCATTTACTTATTGCAGTTTGTACTCAGTATCTGTAGTTTTCTTAGTTTTGTTTAACTTTGGGGTCATGGTTCCACCTTGATTAAAACCATTCATTTGAGTGATAATAGCATGATAGCCTAACATTGTCAACTACAATCAGTTGAGTCATATTCTCCTTACATTTAAGATGTCCTAGGCACTAGTATTTATAAAACTCAAGGCTGTCTCTAGGAGCTACAACAGGACCTATGCAATAAAGGTAGGAGAAAATATGTCCACCTACATTCACACCCTACTCTATGCCTTGATTCCCCTTTTCAAGGAGGCATTTTACCAGTAGAACCTCTTAATTGGAGGAAATCTAAAGTGTTCTCTCAACTATGGGCAGCATTTTCATACTTGGCTAAGGAGGGAGCCTTAGGAGAAGCCATCATAGCACAGAGGATCTCCCATGAAGAGGTGAGAAATTTCCTGAAAGGGACATTGATATCTCCCACTCAGTTATTTGCGTTGAGAGAGGAGAAATCAGAAGGCTATGATGGCAAGAGCATGGGAATACATGGCAACTCCATAACTTTGGGGTAGCCCATGATATATTCATTTACAAAGAATATTTCTGAACATGGCAAGGGGATGCTAATCCTCTTGTATGAATGGGCCAAAATGAGGAAGTATTGGAAGACAAGGACTTGCCGAGGGGAAGTTTACTTCCATATGATTCAATCTTGTCTTGAGCAAGATCAGCTACAAATGAGGCAGCAAAGGGAAGATTATGATGCTCCAACATATGATTTTCATACCAATGATGTCAAAGAGGGGAGCCATGAAAAGATAGGGGCTGCATTTCATACCTCTACAATTCTTTCATTCTTGGGAAGCCTAGATCCTTATCAGGATTCCCAACTCATGATGGAATACTCCAAGAACCTTTTCACACGTGGAGTGCTTGATGGGGAAGTAGTGGATGAGAGTTTTAAGGTAGTTGATGGAGTCATCTATTTCTATAATCTTATCCTCTTAGTGAGAGACTCCAAGCTCAAGGAGAGACTACTAGATGCAACCTATAAGATCTTTCTTTCCAAACCCACTGGTTTCATTAGAGCATATCATACTCTCTTAGGTGGATTCATATGGGAAGGTTTCAAGGAAGAGATTCACTCTCATATGAATATTTTCATGGATTACTTGCTAGGTGAGGAGGAACATAGCTCTTGGGAAGAGCCATCATTCACACCTCCTTCCTCATTGAGTGTGAGAGGGAACTCATCCATGAGTTACCTCACTGATGTAAAACAAGTGTATAGAGGGACTTGTCTTTTTGAATATTATAATGTATCTCCTATATGCTTATATTTTTCTAACACTCAATTGCAGAACATTTCTCTAAGAGGGGGCACTATTAATGATGGGTTTCATGGGCCACTCAAGGCCATGAACTATGTTGATGCAGGTCATTCCCTGGAGGATCTTGTAACATTATTTTATTCTTCATGGTGTGATTCTTTTACACCAACTATGATGCACCTTCTCCAAGCATCGAGGAGGGATGGGGAAGCAAACAAGTGTTGGGATAGGCACTTATCATCTCTTATTCTATGGTAGTTAAGGGTAAAACTGCGCTGGCTGCACATCAGAGAACATCTTCCTTCTCCTTTATCATACATGGTAGCTAGCATGCTTCTAATTATGATTCCATGTGCTAGAAATGTTCTTACTCTTGGGATCATGGTTGGAGGGGAGGCAAATTGGTGGGATGTGTCCTTTGGGGAAGGAGTTCCCCACTCTTTTTGCACTGCATACTTCAATGGGAGCATGAGATATTGTATGGCCACTATGATAGATCATTTGCCTCTTTGGAGAGTGAGCCATATGTTTCTTGGGAACATGCCTCTCATATGTACTGGGGAGGAGTTTTTCTATGGATTTCCAAGCTGGGAGGTGATCCACTTCATTTGGATGGTAGCATGGAGATGGGAGTCTTTTATGAATCATGAAATTCCCCATGATTTTCATCACTTATATCTTTAGGAGGCCATGGATCAGCAAGAAGGTTTCCATAACAACCTTCCATTCTTTCATGATGAGAGCCATTGGGTTTACTCACCAAGGGAGAAATTGCACATTGAGGGAGGACCATTGGAAGACAGAACTATTGTAGAAAATTCAAAGCAATGGTGGATACTATTGGATGAGGAGGCCACAAGAGAAGAAGGGTAGATTTTGCAGCACCCTTGCAGTTGCTTGAGGACAAGCAACATTTGGGAGGGGGAGACTGTAATATTCCTAAATTAGCTTGCAGCTAATAGGAATATTATTTTTTCTTTTGAGATCTAGATGGATGAATATATGGGCAAGGAGGCTCATAATTTGCTCAAGTATGAATAAAAATCCCTCATAAGTGAAAAGGGAACATGAAATAACTAGATCTAGCATCCACATGTGTGAACCATGAATAAACTATGTGGACAAGGTCAAGTTTGACCAATTCAATAGCATTTATTCTCAAAGAGTGGATCCTGAATAAAGACAGTTAAATGTGAATGGAAATCAAGATAACCAGTTAAAATGAAGACACCTTGAGTGTGGAAGAGGTTGATCACTTGACCAAGTCAACCATGACCATATCTACAGCACAGTCTAGATGCATTGAACCTCTTGGGGGGACAACACAGTTCTAGAAGGAGGTTTTACATGTGAAAGAGGCTAAACTAATGAAGTGGTTTATGGTTTTGACAAGACTCCAATCTTGTAAAAGGAGGAGGAGAGCAACAAGAGGAGGTTTTTGAAGATTATCATTTTCTGAAGGTATTGTCTGCTCAGAAATCCCTTGTTGGGTCTTCCTGTTTAGGAATCCCACCTCCTTCCCATTGGAACGAGGTCTCCTAACAAGCTGTGAAACTGGTCCATTTTGAATATTTTTAATTATATTTAGTCTAGTGCAGGGTTTTTGGGGCGGGTCAAAGCCCCAAAAGCATTGTAATGGGTGAAAGGGTAAACTAGGGATCTGAAAACCATGGGTTGCAGACCATAGGAAATTCAAGGCTAGATTGTTATAAATAGAGATGCATTTTGTATTGAAAAGATAGGATATGATGAGCTATTGATGCGAATTGTGATTTAAGCTATCTGTTTGGGTTTTGGGGGACGAACTCCTACTGGCTGTGTGCGCAGAGATCCAAGTTGAGCTGTGTGCAGACCCTGCTGCTGTGTGCGTAGGTTGGGAATGGAATTGTAAGGAAGAATTGATGAAAGAATGAATGCGAAAGATTTTTAGAGAACTAAATCTGTGAGTACTGTTATGTGAATTATTGAAAATTGCTGTATTGTGCGTTTTCTGTCCTTAAGCTACGAAATATCTGTACACTGCGTTCTTGGATCTATATCTGTTATGTTCTGTTTATGTACTATTGTGTTGATGTTATAACAAGCATATAACTATAGATATAGTGCACGTGGATGCGAATAGAGACTTAATTAACCCTGTGTAGAACAAGGTAATTGGGGATTACAGGACCTAGCATAGCTCTGCTTGGTTTACCCATCCTTTCTTAGGGTGTGGAAACCTGGTTCCAACACCCAACCTTACTACTTCAGGTAATAATTTGACCTACGCAAGCAGGTCACTGCCGAAAGGGCTAGCAGTATAGGGGTTTGTTGGAAAACCTTGCACATCGAACCTAGGTTGGGACCCCTCGAGCCAAAAAATGGTTCCGCTGCTGGGACCGGAAGAATTCTGAGAGAGGAATCGGGTAATGACAAGAGAATACTAGAAGCCTGAAAGAAAATGGATCGAAGACTAGTTCAAAAGACAGATCCAGGAATTCGCAGTAAAATAAAATCACAGTGAAAATTTAACGACAGAAAGGAGTGGCTGGCTAGACTTGTGGAATTCCATAAGTGTTGGAAGGATGAGCGAGTCACTCAGTGGACCCCAAAGCTGCTCAAGCAACTGGAAAAAACTGATAATACTATCACATGTATGGTGGATCACTGGGTGGATAGTGTGCTGGGAGGATTTGTGACAGAATTTTCCATTGATCAGTTTGTATCATACTCTAAGGCCAAGCGACGATTCTTCAAAGGGTTTCGGGGAAAATTTCTAAGGACGTTACCGTTGCTAATCAAGAAATTACTATGCGAAAAGAGTAGTCTATGTATTCATATTAACTGAATGATCCCAGATCTAGACGGGATCACAACACGCAATGGTAAATACTATCAGACCAACCTTGACGGAGGTAGATTTTCCTACAATCTGTTGTAGGAAACAGCTGCGTAAGATATCCCAGCTACATCGTCACCTAGGTTGCGCAAAGGTAAGAATTCTCCTATACCACCACCCTCCCTAGATAGTGATATGGCTGCGCATCTGAAACTACCTACCTTCAAGGGGGTAGGAGATGAGGATATGGACCGGTTTTGGTTCATTGCGGACTCTATATGGACTGCACAAAATGTGGCGAGTGATACGGTAAAAGGGGCACAACTGTTGTTGGCCTTCGAGGAAAGTGCCCTAGACTAATATATGCAGTATATTTCCCAGAATGGGGGCACATCTATTCAAGATATCAAGGACACTTTGAAGCACTAGTTCAGGAAGCCGAAATATTATTCCCAGTTGGTAGCAGAAGTAAAGGACTTCAAACAAGGTGCGTCTGAGTCAGTATGGGAGGCTGATCAGCGATTGAAGAAAGCAATCAGGGAAGGATTATTTGAATATGATGATAGACACCATACGGAATGGTTCATCGCTATGTTTTTACCTCACCTATGCACGCCAATGAGTCATTAGACCTTTGAGTCGCAGGAGAAGGTTATGGAAGTTGCTATGAAACTAGAGGTTGCCCCTGAGAGGATACATCTGTAGGGGTACAAAAAATCCAAGAACAACTTGGGGATATGCATATGGAGATATAGAACTTGTGAAAAGAGCGAGGAAATGATGGGTGCGCAGATCTCTGGTGCATACGATGTCGGGTGTCTAGCCATACAAAGGATCAGTTCCCTCCGCCGATGGATTACATGCAAGCAGGAGGACCTAGTCCGGTACACCCAGGGGCAAGTAGGGAACCCGTCCTATTACGACCAGGTTCAAGTGGACCTATGCTATGGTGTGATGATTTTCAAGTAGCAGGACTACATGATATGAACCATTTCTCTCGGCTAGGTGCATATGTCTCAGAACTAAAGCAAAAATGGTGCTGATTTTGTCGATCAGTGGGACATTATGAGCAGAACTATCGTACTTATGACTTAATGATGGATCGTGGGAACTTATATAGGGTACAATCAGACCCTGCATCACCAAGACTTTCTGCGCACTTTGGAGGATCACTGGCCCGAGGCAAAGGAGGGCATGGAGGAAGTGCAAGATGAGGACGTGGGTGGCTAATTTGTTATAAATATGGAGAAATAGGGAAATTTGCTAGAGAATGTCCAAATCCCACCAGGCCATCATGCAAATATTGTAGGCAGCTGGACCATGAGGTAGAGGACTGCCCAATTTTAATAGCCAAGATGCAGGAAAAGCAACCCACCCCTATGCATAATGTACAAAGAGTTAAACTAAGCTAAGAAAGGTGGATCCCTGCGTAAAAGTCATGACACGTAGCAGGATAGTCACCCAGGGAGAAAAAGAGGAGCTGGCCTCCCAGGAGGGAGTGCCTTTCAAAGAACAGACACCACTGGCAAACTGTACGAAGCTGTCGACGCAACCTCAGATAGAGGAAGGAGTTGAGCCCTTTTTAAAAGCATGTCTAAAGCTGCTATGAAATCCGCAGGCTGTAGGAAATCTCTAACCACTATTGAATACCTCGCAGCTCGGTCCAATTTGATCCCTGAAACCAAGGATGTACACAAACTATACAGCTATAAGAAGCGCACCGGGAGAGAGATGTGATTGACTACGCAGATTCGTGACTACGAGATGGATCAGGTTATCTTAGATCTAGGGTCAGAAGAAAATGTATTACCAAAACATATATGGCAACAAATGGGAGAGCCTAAATTAGAATAGCCCACCATCTAGTTGCGAATGGCCAATCAACAAAAAATCATCCCTCTAGGGAGGTTACCAAAAGTCATGGTTGACATCGCAGGGGTAAGGGTCCTAGATGACTTTTAAGTCATAGAAATTGTGCAAGATGCAGATCCCTACCCTATGCTCCTTGGATTGGACTGGGAAATTGATATGGGGGGTGTCATCAATCTCAAGAAGTGCAGCATGGTGTTTGAAAACAAGGGTACGTGTGTCATAGTTCCACTAGATCCAGCAGAAGGTGCGTGGTATACAGAGCTAGCCTATGAGGAGGAGGAATTAGATCAAATTTATAAATTAACAACGCAGGATGAAGACCAGGTTAACCCCATGGATGAAGGAATGCTTTGCCAGGAAAATGAAAGTGAATTTTTTTCCGACTCTGATGAGGAGCTGGAAAATTAGCAAGGTCGATTGTACGAGGTTTCGGTGCTTCGATATCTTTAGACAGTCAGGAATTTTCGTCGCATCTCTACCATGGAAAGGAACCTGCCCTACCAGGAGGACGCAGACGATATTTAGAAAACGGTTGAACCTAAGATTCCCACGGAACGCAGGCTAGGGGCACTATCACTAACACTGCACGGAGCACCTACACAAGAACCGGTATTCTTCACTCAGGAGAAGTATTGGAGCAGGGTGATCCTACGCATAGGGACCCCAGTTGCCAGATGGAATCCGAGGTCAGTCGACCTATGTGGATACTTGCTAACATACAGCACTCAAGGGTGTGATCAAAACTTGCACGGACAGGCTTGCCAGGGTACCGCTGACCTAGGCATGCATTGGGTTACGGACCTACCTGGACCCACGTGTAATTTGAATAATTTGCAAACGCCTCAAGTAATAAATGGCACGAGGACGCGTGACAAAACCCTATGATGTAGGGACGTCCCGACCAAGGGCGAAGCGCATGGCTTGAAAATACTGATGGCCAACTTGCAGACACACCTCACATTGACCTTCATTTAGGGTACGCGAATGACATGCAAGCATCATCCGTGGTCTGACATTCCGTGGAAATGACCTCAGGCACGAAGGACGACTGTCAGCACATCCCAATTTAATAAAAAAGGGATCTTACAAGTATGCACAATAGGTGGAAGATCATCAATGCAGCCATTTATGGTAATATTGATCCACTTGATCAATGGTCAGTCTCACGACTAGGCTACTCCACCATTAAATAGCTCTGGACGGTGTGCGGTTAGCTAGATAATTGCACACCAGGCTATTTATTCACCCTAAAACATGCTCCTACTATCTGCGTACTGGTTTTTTGTGCTCATTAACCTTCTCTGGGTTGCCCATTTCCTTATTTCTAAGATGAACCCTAACCCGCCAAAGGACCTAGTCTCAAGATGTTCATTACCTTTAGATATCGTCTTAAGAGAGTCTGGGAATGCTAAGTGCAGTCACAGGGGTGAGCACCGGCTCCCAACAGAGAGGAATGTCTACGAGCCATGCACAGATGGAACACTGCGATACAGGGACATGTTGCGACTTCTCTGCAACTCCAGAGTACCACCCAATAGAAGCAATGTGTGTTCACTCCCTTGCATTTCCCTAGTCAACATCCCTGATACAACTACTGGGGACATCCAAATAGATTTAGCGTAGATATCTCACACAGAGCTATGAGGATTGTACACCAGAGTGTTGTGCGAATTTTCCACCATGAACGGGCCACACTATAGTAGTATTCCATACCTCCGAAAGTACGGGACCAACAAATTGTAGTGGTCACAAACACAACGTGTATTATCTAGGAGCAATTGACACAGGGTGCACAATTGGTCGAAACAACTACACAACTATGGACAGTAGTGCGGCACCATTCCACACTTCAGCAAATCCAGATGGAAATACTGTAGGTGGAAGCTGCTCTGGACCAAGTCAGAGCCTCCTCACCCTCCACCGTCTCCTCGCAACGTCTAGCCATCTTGGACAGGATTGAGAACCTTCACCACAACAAGCATGTCATTCGAAAATAGTTGAAACCATGGGCCAACACTACACTCTAGCTCGCTGAAGATGCTTAGTTTGCCATTAGGCGCCTCCACCGGCTGTTAGAATGGGTTACCGCAATTCCAGATGGCCCTGCCTCCCTGACACTGGTCAACATTGCACAACGATCTGCGGCCCATAGTAACGAAGTACTCCCACCACTCCTTCGCACTCTAGCTACCTTGCACGTGCAAATCGAAGCTGCAACGCTGCAGTGACTCGGGACGAGTCACAAGATTGTGTTGGGGGACTGTTGGAACGAGGTCTCCTAACAAGCTGCCAAACTGGTCCATTTTGAATATTTTTGATTATATTTAGTCTAGCGCAGGGGTTTTGGGGCGGGTCAAAGCCCCGAAAGCATTTTAATGGGTGAAAGGGTAAACTAGGGGTCCGAAAACCATGGGTTGTAGACCATAAGAAATTTGAGGCTATATTGTTATAAATAGAGATGCATTTTGAATTGAAAATATAGGATAGGATGAGCTATTGATGCGAATTTTGATTTAAGATATTTGTTTGGGTTTTGGGGAATAGACTCCTGCTGGCTGTGTGCGCGAAGATCCAAGTCCAGCTATGTGCAGACCCTGCTGCTGTGTGTGCAAGGTGGGAAGGGAATTGTAAGGAAGAATTGATGAATGAATGAATGCGAAATATTGTTAGAGAACTGAATCTGTGAGTACTGTTATGTGAATTACTGATAATTGTTGTATCGTGTGTTTTTTTTCCTTAAGCTGTGAAAGATCTGTATATTTAATTCTTAGATCTAGATCTATTATGTTTTGTTTATGTACTACTGTGTTGATGTTATAACAAGCATATAACTATAGATCTAGTGCACGTGGATGCGAATAGAGACTTAATTAACCCTGCGCAGAACAAGGTAATCAGGGATTACAGGACCTAGCACAACTCTGCTTGCTTTACCCATCCTTTCTCAGGGTGTGGAAACTTGGTTCCAGCACCCACCCATACTACTTTGGGTGAGACTTTGACCTACGTAAGCAGGTCATTTCCGAAAGGGCCAGTAGTATAGGGCTTTGTTGGCAAACCTTGCTAACCGAACCTGGGTCAGGACCCCTAGAGCCAACACTTCCTTGAGTAGCTCTTGGAGGAGACTTGTGCTATATTGTCCACTATTAGGCTTGGGCCAAGCTTCACCTTACACCTATAATGCTAGTCCTGTTGAGGGTTGCGTTGTCCTTGTGAGTTGCAGCAGTGGAAGACACTAGATCTTCTCAGATCTAGCCTGTACTAGTGGCTCTTCTCAGTGAGTGTGTCTTTTAACATCCTAGAAGAGTGCATTAGCACTTTGAGCTTTAGATCCAGACCTTGGCATCAGGTCAAATCATTCTCAGAGCCTACAGCACAATTTCTCTCCCTAGACTACGTTATCTACAAAGGAGAAGTTGCAAGGTGTTTTGTCTGCATTTTGGAGGAGAGATCTCTGGTGATTGGATCCTCCCTTTCACTATGGTGATCCATGGATTGGCCAACCAATCCATGTTGTTTTAGATCTGATCTACTGTACCATTTTATTATTCATAAATTTCTAACTCATTCTGCAGATTTGCAACTTTAGATATCATATCTACTCTCTGTGCTTCATGCTTTGCACAAAACCCTAAGGGGAATGTATAGATGAGTATTTCTTGTACACAGATCTGATATAGATCTATCTTTTTATGTACAGATCTTCTCTAGATATAAGGATTAATAAAATAATTCTTCAGCCCCTACAAATAACTTTTTCATGGTTATGCAATCTTTTCTTATGGTTGTAGCACCTCATTTCTAAGGATTTTTCTTGTATTGTATCATTTTTTCTCTTGTACAATGTATGGGTTGTAATGTAAAGCTGATTTTTTGTTCTACATCTGATTTCTAAACCTCCATATCAGCCTCTTATTTTGATTCAGTGGAACTACGTTATTTTTGAAGCATTCCTTTGCATATAGCTGCAGCCCCTCTCTTTGGGTCATTTTCAGCTAGACTAGTTTGTGGGAGATCTGTTTAACCCACCTAGTCTGATTTTTTTTTTCTCTCCTTTTGGATTTAGATATTATATGG
The DNA here is from genome assembly GCA_034641835.2 of Pinus albicaulis. Taxonomy (NCBI): domain Eukaryota; kingdom Viridiplantae; phylum Streptophyta; class Pinopsida; order Pinales; family Pinaceae; genus Pinus; species Pinus albicaulis. Next base: position 1,610,967,726 of record CM076579.1, read on the forward strand.
GCTGATCTAAGGGATCCAGGAGCTACAAACTCATTTCTATGCACAGAATTCTCATAAGTACGTTATTTCAGCAGGCTTGCTGAGCTGTTCCATATTTGGTATATTACAAGTTGCTAGAGATAGCCATGCAACTCTAGACTAAGGTCCAGCATGATCCAGTCCTTCGAAAAATAAATCAAGACTTACGGCAAAAGAAATAAGCTTTCGAACAGTTCAAAGCTACACTGCCCACCTTGGTGCCTGCATAGTGCTTGGCCCGTTTGAAGACCAGTAATGATCTCCAGGAAGAGATTGAGGAACTCGGATGCAAACAGCACGTCATTGCAGAATGTCTGAAGCCTTGGGCTACCGTAGCCTTCTAGATTTCACAGAATGTAGATAGTGTGATCAAGCGACTAACTCAGACACTCGAGAGTGTCACCGCAGCAACTGAAGGACCAACCTCCCAGAAGCTTGTAGACATTGCATAGAGTGCTACTGCTCAGAGTCAGGAAGTGTTACCTCCAATGATCGCAGCCATCAATGCCCTATGTGCACAGGTAGAGACCGCACCATGACAGTGACTCGGGATGATTCACAAGATTGTGTTGGGGGACTGTTGGAACAGGGTCTCCTACAAGCTGCGAAACTGGTCCAATTTTTCTATATTTTTTATTATATGTAGTCTAGCGCAGGGGTTTTGGGGTGGGTAAAAGCGCTGAAAGCATTGTAATGGGTCAAAGGGTAGACCTAGAGTCCAAAAACCATAGTTTGTGAACCATAGGAAATATTAGGCTAGATTTTTATAAATAGAGGGACATTTTGAATTGTAAGGTAAGAAGATGATGAGATCTTGATGCGAATTGAGGCTTAGTAGATCTGTTTGGGTTTTTAGGGAAAGGAATTATGTTGGATGTGTGCACGGAGATCCCAAGTCCTATTGTGTGTGGACCCTGCTGCTATGTGCACAGGTTGGGTTTGGGTATTGTAAGAAGAAGCGGAAGGATTAATGAATGAGAAAGGTTGTTGTGTAGCCAAATGTATTTATACTATTGATGTGAATCTTTGATAGCTGCTATATTATGCATATTTTGTGTTAAGTTGCGAAAGTACTTTGTTAAGTGTTTCTTCTACATTTGGTTATGTTCTGTTATGTTTTTTGAGAATAAATGTAATGTTGCACTACTAATTTAGAAGCATATGATTTGTTGAGTACAGTAAGTATAGTTGACCTTGCACACTTGGATGTGAAGGAGATCTATAGATCCAGTTCTGAGATAGGTGATCTGGTCATTACAAAGCTGGACGTAGCTTACCTATCCTCTCTCAGGGTGCGAAAACCTGGTTCCAGCATCCACCCATACTGCTTCGAGTGAGACTTTGATCTGCGCAAGCAGGACACTGCCAAAAGGGTCAGTGGTATAGGGGTTTTTTGGCAAACCTTAACCTCCGAACCTGGGTCATGACCCCTTGAGCCAACAATGTCCAAACTCTCTCATCAATAACCAGTGCAGCCATGCCTCCTGTTGCTACATGTCATTAGTGAGATACATGGCATGGATCCTAGAAATGTGAGATGTTGGGTAGTATCTATACTCACCCAAAAGTAACCAGCGCATCCATGCTTCTTTCTACTCGGTATCATAGATCTGTGGGAAGGTAGGCAACCTCTTGCTCCTCATCCAGATCAATTCATCCCAATGTGGATGATGAATCATGCCATCTCAATCTTGGTATCCTCTCAAATTAGAATACCAAAATCCTCCATTTGAATAGATTTTCACTCCATAAGATGTTGAATTGCACCTCCATTGAGGTCTCTCCATGAGATCCTCTCATCAATGGCCCATTGGAACCCATAAGGATCCATACATGTTATAGGTGGAATCTCCTCCTTGAGTTGTGAAGAGCTTATCAAGAAAACTTCATCTTGACAATGGAAAGTGCTCTCCATCACAAGATTTCTACCAGCTATCATATGTCCCTCCAGTGCTTCATGAGTGAAGCTACCTTTAGAATTCTCCAAGAATAATGGGGCCCTATCATCATCAGTGTTGCTAAGTGACAGCGTTTTAGATCTTCATGGTGATACATGTGCTCTCTCATGGCTACATAAAATGCTAAACTCATAGTCTGGCATTGTACTGTATAAGATTGTGCTCCTCCCATCTTCTGCAACTCCACACTTCAACACAAATTGTTGGGTGTAGCTCAACCATGACAATCTGGGATAGCAATACATATTCTCCTTGATCAAATCAAGATTCCTCTGTGCAGTGATAATTTGCTGCTACAAATCAGAAAGGTTCTCTAATCCTTGGTTATGCGTTTACGCTGATGGCATGGTATCACATACCTCAATATGAGGTACTAAAAGAATATGAGAATAAAGTACATGCAAACCTTGGATAAGCTAAATCTCAGGAACATCTTGCACATCTACAAGAGTTCCTCCAACCAGTGTAATGGTCAATCCAACTGCTGGTAATGATGATGGCTACATCTCTCCAACTATACCAGTGCTGGTATTTGCCTCTGCCTCATGCATCTCATGAATCATGCATGGGGCTCCTAATGTCAAGATCTTAAGACCATCTTGCAAAGATGCAAGTGATCCTTCTCCTGATGTAAGTACATCTACAGCTGGTGGTGGTGGTAGAGTCTCCTCCTCCTGAGTGATAATGAGGAAATATTCCTTTGAATTTTCATGTACTATCTCCTCAATTATGGGATATTTCTTTATGTGAGATGTCTTTGGTTTCTTCCTACCTTACTTCGTCAATCTTTGAATAAAATCTGCATAAGCACACACTCTCATGTGTGACAAGTGATTGAACCACCAATCTTCTGCTTCACCTTCTAGGTGCAGCGCTGCAATCTCCACAACCTCTCTCTCTGCTACAGGATATTGCAGAAAGAATGCAGCTAACTCTTCCCTCCAAGCCCTCAATGTGTTTGTGGAAGATCCATCAAATGTAGGAAAGAAGAAACTATGCCTATTTATTCTATTACTACTACGGGATCTCATTTCTTCTTTGAGTTGCAGAAACTATTGGAGAGAGAGATTCTCTTTCAGTTCTCCAAGCTGTGCTTTGCACTCGGACAGATATTTACTTAGGGTCTCATACCCCAAGCCTACTTCATATTCACACCATTCCCCTCTCTTATCAAAGAAAGTGTATCTAGTAGAATGATGTGAAGCTCTTTGTTTCTCTAGTTGCTTCTCATACTCATAGGAAGTGCTTAGACCTTCCTCTTCTGAACTCTTCTTGGATCATCCTTTTTCCTTTCTCTCTTCATTTGCTTAACCTAATTTGAGAGATATTTCATAGATATAAATACAAGAGTGGAAAAATTGTAATCCTCCTTCATGATATATCTCTACTATCTGCTTCTTCTTTTGATGCAAAAGATGAAGTGCCCACAAGCTAAGCCAAAGATCATGCTCTGATACCACTGTAGTATCCCAAAAGGGAGAATATAGTAATACTAAAACAAAATATAAGAACTACAAAAAAGTAAACAATAAATATAAATACACTATCAAAATGTACAGAATAGCTGAGCCATTTTATTATATAGGAGGTGGATAAACAATACAACAGTGCTCAAAATATGAGACACTCAAGCCAAAGAGATGGCCTAGAATGACCCTGAAATGATCCCACAAGAGGGACTGCATAACTTTTGGAAGGAAAATTGCGTTGTCCATGCTACAACTATTGGCACTACAACTGCCGACAAAATATAGAATGTAGAGCTAGGCAGTTCTGCAGCTCTGATGATGCTGAAAATGTAGATCCAGGCTCTATGATGGATACCCAAGATAACCCATAAAGGGATTTCTAGATCAATCAATCTAGGAAAATCACCCTCTTAGGGCTTGAACATATACACTGCTGGGTATGTAGATCTTCTACATGAATTGAAGAATGCATGGCTGCAATGTTATACAATCATCTCAATGCAAGAATTGTTGATCCCTTCACTATATTCTAAAGCTAAAAACTCAAGATCTAGCTCCTCCAACCTTCTCCAGTGAATGTGGTTGTTGATTACTCAAAAAATTTAGAAAAATGCGTTGTCAAGGAGGGAGGCTCTCTAGATTGCTATTAAATATGTCAAATCGGCTCAAAAATGGTGGAAACAGTGAATTAAAAGTAAGGAGACGTTCCCTCACAGGATTTCCAACTAAAATACTGGAAACTTCCTTCCTCCAATAGATCTAGAGGACTGAACGGCACAATCCTTGAGGGGATTGCTACTGCATAGAGGTAGAATATAATGGCTTGAATGCCAGATATATATCTGCTACTCCTGAAATGCTGAACATGAAGCACAAGGTGAAAGGATGAATCCTCCACCAGTTTCCTAGATGAAGTGCTAGAAACAACCTCCTCCTCTCAAACCCTGATGCAGGAATGTGTTATTCTTGTGGTTGAATGAGCATATGAGAGTGGTATGTGTTAGGTAAACATGATTCGGGGTAGAGTCAATGTTGACTAGGGTAAATAGTAGTGGTTTTGGGGCACGTGGTATTGTGCACCCATGGTTTTAGCCCATGGTATTGCATGTAATGGAGCCTATAAGAGGCTGGGAATACTTCAATGTAATGTAGGCCTGGAGGTGAGTAGTGAAGGCTCACTTGGCCAGATTGGCCAGGTTTTTGGCCAATGGTTAATGAAATTTCCCAGATAAACATATGTGTTTATGTTAATGATTTTTTGCTGGTTTTTTTTCATGATTATTATTCCTCTCGGTAAATATTTTATTTCTGCAGTAAATCCTAACAAATGGTATCAGAGCCAAGTTGCAGGATTGTGGATTGTTTTATTAACCAAGATCGTTCATTCAATGTGGAATGAGAGCGATTTTATTGGATATGTCAAATCTAATGTTTGAAGATCTAGATCTGCATGTGAAGAAGGCAGATCTGGTGTGGATCTACCATTGATAAAGAGTCAAACATAGTGCATCCATTCAAATACGCAGAATATGAAGAAGAGTGGGGATGTGATTGTGATCACTGAGAGTCGATTGATGCCATGATAAACTGTAGATCTGCTGCTAGATTCATATCTGGATATTTATAGGATTCAATCCAAGTATGCAGAGAAATAACACCAGCGTTAATAATAGCAGATCTAGTGGTTGGGGGGCGCAAACGCGAAGTGAATCCGTTCGCAGAGGAGGATGGAAGCGAGAATATTGTTGAGGTTTTTTGATCAGGAGAATACAGGGATCAATTTTGATGCATACGAGGACATTCCCGTTGAGACCAGCGGTGACGTCACTCCTCCTCCGATTAATACTTTCTCTGAGATCGACTTGGGGGAGAGCCTAAATAACAATCTCTGAAGGTGTAATTATATGAAACCCACTCCTGTCCAGAAGTACACTATACCTATTTCGCTTGCGGGGTTAGGATTTGATGGCATGTGCTCAGATTGGATTCGGGAAAATGACCGCTTTCTATTTTCCAATAATTGCAGGGATTTTGCGGGGCAGCCACCCTCAGGCTCCTCGGGGTGTCCGAAAGGCGTTCCCTTTGGTGCACATTCTCTCTCCCACCAGGGAATTGGCTTCTCAGATACATATAGAAGCTAGGAAATTTTCTTATCAAACTGGTCTGAAGGCATTGGTAGCTTATGGAGGCCACCCTACAAATCAACAGTTCTGTGAATTGGAAAGGGGTGTTGACATTCTTGTTGCAACTCCTGGACAACTTGGGGACCTCCTTGAAAGGGGCAGGTTTTCATTATATACAGTATTTGGCCTTAGACGAGGTTGATCGCATGCTTGAGATGGGTTTTGAACCCCAAATTCATAAAATCGTCCAAGAAACAGATATGCCTCCACCAGGCAGAAGGCATACTGTGCTCTTCAGTGCTATTTTTTCCAAAGGAGATACAGAGGTTGGCTGAGATGAAGCCGGGAAAAGAAACAATGGCATGAGTGTTGTTGCGGTGCAACAAAAAAACAGAAATAAAAATAAAAATAAGTTGTGTAGCACTACGTGAATAGGGTCATGCTTATGGTAAGAGATGGAATGGTTTACAACAAGGGTTTGATAGATAAAAGAGAGCTTGTGAAAATAAAAGAGGATTTGTGCAGGTGGATTAATTAATTGATGAACCATGTATCTGAAGATAATTCCTAGAGGACTGGCGGTTACAGAGGCTAGTGACCCATGTAATCCGGTAGATGGATTCTTTTTATATGGACATTGATGTACAACTATGATGTCCTCTTTGGAGAGGACATCATGAATTAATGTAAAGAATGGTCATACAAAGAATAGCAACAATGAAACAAAATATATATATATTATTATAATGGAGTTAATTACATGTAAATCGACATACTGCTGTAAGACCTGGTATGGCATGCATACCCCTGGGTAATCACTGGTAAAGTCTGGGTTAGACCTAGGTGATAGGGAGGATGTCAAGTTAACAATTACCCTGGGTAAAAATTTGAAGGGGGAAGATCTAGAGTGAGCGGGGTTGTCTCATTTAGCAGGTTTGGCTGGATTTAGTCAATAATCCCCAAGTCAAGTTTAAGGGGGGAATTGTTAGGTAAACATGACTCAGGGTAGAGTCAATGTTGACTAGGGTAAATAGTAGTGGTTTTGGGGCACATGGTATTGTGCACCCATGGTTTTAGCCCATGGTATTGCATGTAATGGAGCCTATAAGAGGCTGGGAATACTTCATTGCAATGTAGGCCTGGAGGTGAGCGGTGAAGGCTCACTTGGCCAGATTGGCCAGGGTTTTGGCCAATGGTTAATGAAATTTCATTGGTTGGGTTTTTCCCCGAATTTGGGGTTTTCCTAGATAAACATATGTGTTTATGTTAATGATTTGTTGCCGGTTCTTTTTCATGATTATTATTCCTCTCGGTAAATATTTTATTTCTGCAGTAAATCCTAACAGTATGAATATGGCACCAATTCCTGATGACATTAGGGGAATTTTGAGGTCTAAAATGGGCCTCCTAAGGAAATTATAAAATAATAGTGGAAATAATAAAATAATTTTAAATTACATCATCAAATTTTAGAGGGAAACAAAGAATAAATAATAATAAAATAATAAAACTATTTTTTCAACTCGTATTTCCAAATTATCTCCCTAATTTTTTATTCAAATTTTGATCCAAAACACTCGTTGGATGCATAATTTAATTCCTCATCCAAGGAGTACCCATGTTGCATACTTTTGATCGACTCTACTACAATAAAAATGAGAAATACATGAAAGACATGATTTCAATCACGTTTTTCATGTATTTCTCATTTTTCATGTAGGAGAGTCCATCGAAAGTGTGAAACATGGGTACTCCTTGGATGAAAAAATAAATTTTGCATCCAATGAGTACTCCCGCTCAAAATTTGAGTAAAAAATTTGGGAGATAAGTTGAAAATACGAGTTGAAAAAGTAGTTTTATTATTTTATTATATTTATTCCTTGTACTTTTTTACTCCATAAATGGTTAATCATCCCCCATGGTTGACATCATCATCTTGAATCATGTTGGTTCTTATTAAGTTTATTATGGTTGTACAATTTTCTTAGGAGGCCCATTTTAGACCTCAAAATTCCCCTAATGTGAATGGAGCCCAATAGAAACCTTCCCAGAGTAGGCACTCGAAGTCCCCCGTGGGTAAGGGTGGGATTTCTGATCAGAAACACTTGTGTGCTAAACAACACTACAGACTTAGCTAAACAACATAAGCATGTATAAAAATTTCACATGACACATCTAGATGTAAACATATCAGAAATAATAATCTAAAGCATGCCTTCTATTGTGCCTTCATCTTCATTATATAGATTGTGAGCCTTCCATAACCCTGGCCCACCTCATAACTGTGTTGTACATGTGGCCACTAGCCTCCATAAAGAATGTGTTGCCTCTCAATGATCTCCATCATGTCTACATTTAATTCCCACTCTCTCCATCATGTGTGCATTAGATGCACCACTTCCTCCACTATCTCATCATAAGTTCTTTATGATATTACTTTGAATGCACTATGATCTCAGTTTACCTCCTCCAAGATCTCTATGATTTTACATTAATGATCCATGATCTCCACTCTTCCTTCATTTAAGAAGCTACTCCCTACTCTATGATGTAAATCTAGATCTAAAATATCCATATACACACATCAAAAGTGGATTTTATTCATCTATGAGGTTTGTGGGTCCCTCCACCCTCTTATTTACTTAATTAATTATGAAAATTGAGAGATCTAATATTCCAATTATCTGATGGAAATTTGGGAATATTACACTTTTTTTTATCCTCATCACCCTCATAGAGGGTAATGTGATTTAATACCATTTTTATTATCGAATGTGTCGACGTTCCAACTGTCTAATTATTTCTTGATTGGTTGCTTACGGCAGGGCCAATTGTAGGTCGACTACTCTCAGGCGTGCTACTTTGTTCCTTATCGATGATGTCTCCTGACATTGACTCATCAGTTTGCATGCTTTATCAATTTATTTTTTGAATTAATTCACTTTGGTTCACATCTCTTTGTCGACCATACTCGTACTTTAAACTTCTTCAAAATGTAATAATTATAGCAAGGGGGGGATGATCATGAGCTTACTAAGTTGGAGAACTACTTGCTCAATTTATTGATTCTCACTGTTTGGTTGATTTTAATCAGAATTTACAGCTTTTGACTAATTTCTTCAATTATATTTGTTATGCCAAACAATGGGTACTTCTGAATAATATCATGATGATTGCATTAGGGTAATTTGAGGTCTGAAATGTGCCTAATAAGGAAATTATAAAATAATAGTGGAGATAATAAAATAATATTTGATTGCATCATCAAATTTTAGAGGGAAAAAGGAAAAACTACTTTTTCAACATGTATTTTTAACTTATCTCCCAAATTTTTTCATCCAATTTCAAGTCGGAGTACTCATTGGATGCAAAATTTAATTCCTCATCCAAGGAGTAACCATGTTGCATACTTTTGATGGACCCTGCTACATGAAAAATGAGAAATACATTAAAAAACGTGATTACAATCACATTTTTCATGTATTTCTAATTTTTTGTGTAGAAATTTCCATCGAAAGTATTCAACATGGCTACTCCTTGGATGAGGAATTAAATTGTGCATCCAACGAGTACTCCCGCTTGAAATTTGAGTAAAAAATTTGGGAGATAAGTTGAAAAAGTAGTTTTATTGTTTTATTATTTTTAATATTTTTACCCTTTTACTTAAAAAATGGTGAATTATCCCCCATGGTTGACATCATCATCTTTAATCCTATTGGTTCGTATAAATTTTATTTTGGTTGTAAATTTCTCTTAGGACGTTGTAATATTCCTACTTAGCCTAAGCTAAGAGGAATATACATTTTTGTCTCATTTTCTGTTGCATGAATAAATGAATAAAGGAGGACATGTAAAACTCTTGAAAATAATGAATAAATCAATGGCCATATGAACAGGGATAAATCTGGGCCATGTAAAAAATCACTTGCACGTGTGAAATGGGTTTGAGCTATGAGACTGGGTCAACCTTGACCAAATCTACAACGATGTCTAGATGCAATGTACCTCATGGGTGGACAGCGTAGTTTTAGATGGAGGACCCTCATGTGAAAGGAGCTAATTCATTGAAGTGGTTTAGGGTTTGACAAGGACTTCACATTATAAAAGGAAGAGGAGAGCAGCAAGAGAGGTTTGTTGATTATGCATATTTTCTGAGTATCTTTTCTGTTTAGACAAATACCATTCTCTGTTGTTTAGCTTATAATAGTGCTACTTAGCACTTTGGAGTTCCTATGCAGGGATCCCACCTCTTCCATTGAGGATTTCTTGGAGGAGTCTTGCTAATTTCATCCATTACCAGGCATTTGGCCAAGCTCATATTTCAACTACAATGCTGATCCTGTTTAGGATTAGGTTGTCCTTGCAAGTTGCAGCAAGTGGAGGTCAGATCTACTCAGATCTAGGCCATTTCAAGCCCTCTTTTCACTGGGAAAGTCTCCCATCCCAAGGGAAAGAGAGTTCTGAACCTTTGGAGCTGATATTTCACATCTTGGCATCAGGTCAACTCAGTGCTTCAGGCTACAGCATAGTTTCCCTTCCAGTACTGCGTTATTTTCAGAGGAAGATTTGCAGGGTGTTTTGATCCCCTTTTTGAGAAGAGATCTCTGGTGTTGGGTTTTTCATTTCACTTTGGTGATCCATGGATTAGCTTGCTGATCCATGTTATTTATAGATCTGATCTGTTTCTAATGTACAAAATATTCAGAAATTTCTGAATAATATTGTAGATCTGCTACTTTAAACTCAAATCTACTCTTTGTATTGCATGATTTGATCAAAACCCCAAGGGGATATTGTAGAAGAGCCTTTCTAGTGTACAGATCTGAAATGGATCTGATCTTTTGTACATAGATCTGCTGTAGATCTAAAGTGTAACATTCAACTGCTGCAGCTCCATAAAATAACGTTGTTAAGCCATTTTGCAGTAAATACATGTGTTGCAGCCCTCTTTTCTAAAGAGTTTCTTCTCTCTTGTCTTCTATATACTTGTTTTATAATGTAAGAGCATCATTATGGATCTTATTTGCTGCTGTATATTTAAAATTTGATCTTTATTATTGACCTTCTACTCATGCTCATCAAAAATGCATTATTTCTGAAGCATCTTGTTGCACATAGCTGCAGCCCCTCTCTAAGGGTGTTTTTCAGCTAGACTAGGAGGTGGGAGATCTGTTTACCACACCTAGTTTGATTTTTTTTTGCTCTCCTTTTGAATCTAGACCCCAGATCCACTGATATAAAATATCCAAGAGTTACAAACTCATTTCAGTGCACATATTTCCAAGAAGTGTGTTATTTTAGCAGGCATTGTTGTGTATTCCCATTTGGGGATATTACAGATGCCCATTCTAGACCTAAAAATTCCCCTAATGGTTGAAGGAACTTTCTTATAGTGGGATTTGTCATAGCTACAGTAGGAAAACGTTGTATGGTGGGTCTAGAGTCATATATTCCCATTGTGTCTACCTACCCTCTATGACTTACAAGTATACCATTGCTCTCTCTCAGAGCAAGTGGTGCAATGCCTCTCAACTCATCTGAGGATTCATGTGCATCTTCACTCACGCACTCAATATTTTTCATTCTCGTTCTCTAGTATTATTCCTTGATTCATTCCCAGCTTTTTTATCATTTTTCCCTTGATATTTTTAGGATAATGGCTGACTACTTATATTTTCAATTATAAATGAGTTGAACACTCTCTTTTTGTTGTTTTTTGTTAGTCGATAATCTTCGTTCCATATTTATAATTATCAACTACTTATCCAAATTTTCTTCATTCTTTTTCTTTTCTTTTATTTCTCACGATTCATTACCCCCACCAACCCAACCTGACTTAGTGTCTTTGAGCGAGGGATTACCCAATGGTCATGTTTATTTTCTTAAAAATTAATCCAAGCCCCTTGTTTGTCTTTGCAATGGGTGTCTAATAAGTTCTTCCAATATATTTTCTCCTTTATCCATTTGGTATTAGAAAGTGTCTGCAACAGGGGTTAGTATTCGACGATATGGCATACACCCTTATCGAGGAGAAAATTATGTAAAAGGGTGGTAACTGAGAAGAATTTGTCATGCATATCATCGAAAAATATGTCTTTGGCGTAGTCAATATAAGTTCGATCTTATATTGCTTGTTCTTCACAAAAATTGTTCAGAATCGACTCGACCAAATGAAGTAGATTCGTGTGACCACCATTCAAAATTTTTAGTAAAATTTGCGCATCGGATTCTTTTTCTGGTTTTTTCATGCGTGACTTGATCAAGGAATTTCTTTATTTCTGCAAGGGTGCCTTCAATGAACCGCTCATGCGCTTTTGTAAAAAAATTGGATCTAGCATCTACTAAAGACAAATAATTTATTTGTGCATATTTTTTCAAGTAGTTATTTATTTTTGTCTCCCACCACAATTGTATCTCTCCTAGAGTTAACATTTATGCTTGCATTTTCATTACTCAATTCCAAAATACCGACAACAAAACTAATATTGTAATATAGGGAAATGTGCACATGGTTACCAATATCATAGACATAAAGTATTCACATAGCACAACATATGATATATAGAAAGATAATAGATACAAGTAGTGAAGAACCAACAAAAACACACTTTATATTATGTCTCTTAAAATCCAAGTCGAACTGATACATCAATACATAGAGAGATATTTATACCATGTCGAGACAATTTTAGCAGTCTAACTATCTGACCAAACTCTTCAATAATTTGAATTATCTTAAAAATCATCTTTACATTATATTTTTATATGACTCAATTGAGCTATTCGACTAACTCGACTAGCCCCTCCAATAGTAAGCCTTGTAAATCTGTTTAGCTGAGAAAGAGGATATAAGAGGATACACTTATAACTGGGATAAATGGGGAAGTTGAGGTAATCCACACAGTGAATCAATTTCTCTTAAAAGACTAAAAATTTGTGTTCAAAGGTAGACCTAAGCATAGAGTCTAGAGTTATTCTAGTGTGTCACAAAGTGTTGTTGTTGTGACAAACAGGCTCCAAAATTTTGTGAGCACAAATAGAAATTTTTTTAATGTTGGCCCCATTCACAGGTCACACCACAACAAGCTCAAAACACTTTTGTGGCCCTCTCAAAATTGATTCACTAAAAAATGAAATTAATAGAGAGAATTTTAAAAAATCATAAATATACAATCAACTGATAAATTATGTCATGTATTGATCGTGACAACGATCTTGATATCGATGCAAATAATGAGTTTCTCTTGGTTTCAAGAATAATATAATTTTATCTACTGAACAAGGCCAACTGCATGAAGGTGGAAGCTCATATTATCCTTCCCCCCAGCCCTCACATCAATCTCAATATTCCTAATACCTAATTTATCTACTATAAACTATTTGAAAGAAACATAGTAAGAAGAAGACATATATATAAATTAATAAAAAAAAAATTAAACAAATAAATTGAAAACATATAAATGCATACCTTGTACATTTCAACATTTCGATACATCATTAATCTTCTTCTTCATCTAACTCAACATCTATGTCATCCGACTCAAAAATGGCATTGAAACGCTCAACCATTTCAGCATCATCATCAGTGTCATCAATATCATCATCATGAAAAAACATCATCTCCTACGTATGGTTCACATTATTCAAGTTATTCATCTAGCAACACATAATTAATATAATCTTCATCAAGAACATTGTCTGGAACATTTCCATGAACGTGTTCAACATCTTTATGATTTGACACACCATCAACTAACCACTCCTCTGCATCATCATCATATTCAACATTATCATCTTCTTCTGCTACATTATACTCTATCAACCTTCCTCTTGGATCACGTCTAACAACATATGACCAACCTACTCTACCTGGAACCTCTGAATAAAGGCCCTATTCGCATTGGCTTGGAAGAACATAATGATATGATCCTAGCTAAAATAACCTTGTATTAACCATGGTAAATCCATTATCATGTTGAATAACAATTCTATCAGTATCATGGTCATTCATTCATAGCCTATACCATTTCATGTAAAATGCAAGAAATTTGAAGGAATCAAAGTCACACTCAAGTATGTCATCCAAATACCCATAGTATCAATTTTTGGAGACTTGTGGACAAGTGTCACTTCTAGAAGAAACATTAGTTACCTGGAAGACTACATTTATACCACAATAAGAATTTTTCTTCTTTTCATCGAACTTTTTGATGTGAAATTTATGACCCTTGTACCACTTAGCCTTGTGGAGTTTCAACCGCAATATGCCAAACACATAAAAAAGGCATTGTCAATTAATAAACATATTCTTATAAATTGGAAATTAATTATTTGAAATAAACACACCCGCATTCACATTAATAATATATTTATAAAATAAATTAATAAAATATTGCAATTCGGTGAAATTGCATGCTTTCATGTTTATCTTTCAAACCATTTACTATATAAATTTCCCTCTATGTAATATTGGAATCTCGGGTACGACGATCTTCTTTAACCAATGCAGACACCCTTTTCCATGATAACGTACCATGATATTGTTCACATATTTCAATCCATGGTTGCATCCAATCAAGATTGTTTTCAATGTATAGATGTAGTGCATCCCACTCTCGATCAACTGTATCAAAAAAACATAATTCACCAATAAATATTAGTTACCATGGTCAATATTAATAATTGATGAAATAATAAAACATAAATAAATATGTTATACACAAAAATGAAAATACTTACAAGTCTTATAAAATTTCTTATATATCTTCACATTAAATATTTAATTACCTCTTGTTCATTCAATTTAATGTCTTAAATTGCCAGCATAAATTATCAACCGGGGTTAGTAAACTGATGAAGTGTGGTGCACAGTATGTGCTTCGTTAACCTTCTTCTTACTTCATTGTGTGTATTTTTATGTTGTTTTGTGGGGGTTTTTTTTTAATGTCTAAAAAGTGTTAATCTAAAAACTATGAAAATAATAAAATGAATCTAATGAATTTTAAGAAGGAAGAAAAGGAAATGTTACTAAGTTAATCTAATTTATAGAAAAATAAACCAAGAACTGTTGATTGGTTAGAACCTAATTTGGAAAAAAAACCATCTATTTTACCTTATCATTATTCCTATTCCATGTATTTAAGTCTTAAAGCTAAGAATGAAATTGCAATGCTTGAAAGTAAAGACAGAAAATGAAATCAACTAATGTACTTCAGGTTACTCCAGCATTCAATTATGAAGTATGACATTCTTGAAATGATGTATTAAGCAGCTTTCTGTACTTGATAATCTAGAAAATCAAATAAATCATGCAGAAGGTAACTCATTAATTTCATTCATTAAACATTCAATCATCCAATTTATGAAGTATGACTAAATCAATCTCCTTTGAATGATGTTTAGGAATATCAGTGATGCAGCTAAGTGAGGATCTGAAAGAAAAATGTAAAATAATAAACAACTAATGTATATTTGATTTTCTTTAAACATTCAATATGAATTATTACCCTCTTAAAGTGTTGTATAAGAAGTCAACTACACCTTAGTTTCTAAATTCCTAGAAAGAAAATAACAATGTGCATAGTAAATTCAATCATTGTATTAATTAGACATTCAACCATTCAATTTAGGATCATCATCATCTTGAAATGGCTTTTAGGAAAATCCATTGATACAATTAATTGATAGTTTTAATCTAAGAAAATAAATGGTAGAACAGTAAAGAAAACTAGATAATTGCTCGAAAGCAATCCAATTTTGGAAAATAGATAAGACACTACTTTCTTGAGATGCCTATTAGGAAACATAATATTACATACTGAAGTAAATCTACATTTGAAAATAAATTAACAATTGCAATGGAAAACTAAACTAATTGCATGAATCTAAGTAAAACAAACTTATTAATCTTACAAATTTATAAAGGGATGCACATGGTTGATGGAGGCCCTTCCATTGTCCAATAGCATTCCAACTCGCAAAACATCACATTCTAAAACTCAATAATAGAAAAGAACTTTCTTTATTGATAAACTCACAACTTTACATAATGGAAATCTACACTCCTAATCTCATTACATCAATAGCTCTTCACTTTACATCCCATTTCATCTCAACCTTGTTACAACACATTCTACAATTCTTTCTCTTATTCTCTTATTTTTCACATGCCTTGATAAGAGAAATCTTCCCCTAATTATACAAAAATATGAGAATTTATCTAATTAATGAGAGTCCATGAATCTCTCCCTCTATCTCTAGATTTACAATCAAAATAGGAAATGATAAGACAAATGTCTTCTTATAGTTTCAATACAAATAGGTAATGATACACATATCTTCTTAGAGTTTTAATACAAAATAAGAAATGAGACACATGTCCTCATGATCCCATGATCTTCTCCACTCAAATTCGAATTTGGTTTTGGGAGGCCATATAAAGGTCTTTTAGAAGATTCCTTTTGATTTACACATGGAAACAATATCATATGTCTTGTTAGGTATAAACATATGCACATTATTTTCTAATTTTTAACCAGAAATTCACTTAAAAATGCTAAGAATTAATAATGTTTGGAAAAACATAAATGTAACCCAATAGAGGTAATGGTAAGGTAAATGTAATGAAATGGAGGTGGAGTGAAGGTGGTAATATGGAAATACAAGTAAAAATGTAATGGAAGTGAAAGACAATTTCAAGGCCTAACATACCCCCAAACTGAAGCTATTGCATGTCCTCATGCAATCTATTACATTAATTCTTTTTTATCCTTGAGCTTTGGCTTAAATTTGTGTGATATCATTTTATAACTTCATACTTATGCAAAGTGTTTTACTTGAATTCCAACATGGTTGGTTCTTGTGCTACAACCATATTTTGTTGTTGCATTCAATTTTGACCTTTGATCTTTGCATAATGCTAATTCAACTTTTATTGCAAAGTATATCTTTATTGGATTGCATCATGGTTGGTTCTTGTGTAACAACCATGATTGTGTTTATATCCAATTATCTTTTGAGTACTTTTGAAAATCCATTGTATGCTCATAATAATAGTGTAATAGTTAATCTCTTTTGGAAGTATGTGGGTTTCTAAATGTGATATGAACATGGAAAAGTATGAATATAAATGTATCCCCCCCCCCCCCCCCCCCCCCTCCCGACACTGATGGTATTGGAAATTTTATGAAATGAGGAAGAGAAATGTTTTTTCCAAAAATTATCATTCTAGATTTTCAAGGAATTCTATGGTAAAAATTTAGAAAATGACGTACCTTAACTTGCCCTTTGAAAATGGATGACCTGCATATGTGGTGGCTACAAAATTATGATCATAATATTATTCAAGTGGTTGTACAAGTTATGGAGAAAAGAGTAAAGATGTCTTTTTATTGCTTCTATTAAAATTGCTGAATTTTCTATGAAATGGTGTTGATTCTACTGTTGTCATTTGATTCTGTACCTGTCATCTAATTCTGTAGCTTCTATCTGAGTCTGCAGCTGTCATCTGGTTCTGCAACTGCATATTTTCTTCATTTGCTCCAAAATGCTGAAAATGATAGTCTTCGTGTCTTCAAAACACATTGGCACAATTCCTGCTATGTGAATAGATGTTCTGATGTCAAACATAGCAGGAAATTGTTGACTGAGTGGCCAGTAATGGATGCCACTAGTCAACACGAGAACTCCCACCATTGATGACAATGAGAGTCAAGGTTCCCAAACACATCTTGATAGGTACGAATAATTTTGTTGTTGTCGAGTTCCTAGAAGATCCGATGAACAAGGGACATTAATGTATTCCCATTGTTCGTCGGCAATAAGACTTGCCATTAAGGCATGCAAGCCTCAAGATTTTTTTTCAAGGAACTTAGACTCAAAGGACTATGGACTCAATAATTTTCATTGAAGCAAGATTTATTTGCAAAATGAAAAGAATAGAAAAAGGAAAATGCAAATGGAAGATGAAAATGGAAAATGGCAATGAGCAATAAGCATGTAGGTGAGCTTCTTGATTTTATTTGTGGAGTATACAAAAAGTAATGGAAAGTGTATGTGAATGAAGGAAAATGAACAACTGACTTTTTCTTGAAAAATAACTATGGCTTGATTTGAAGTTCTTGGTTGGATTTATAATTCAAAAGGAAGGAAGAGTAATGGTCTTGATAAATTAGGATATGGCCTTGTTCTTATGTTTCTCATGAAAACGATCCTTTGAAAACTAGTTGTGCACTCAATTAGTTTCCTTCAATGATCATTCAGTTATCTCAAACCTACAAAAATAACTTGACATAAAGAACATAAGTGTTTAAAAAAAGAAGTAGCTAATTTCTTTCTGATTCTTACACAAAAATTAAATGTCAAATGAAACAGATTAAGGAAAATCAAAAAATTTTATATTTGGTCCAATTCATGATATCGATAAAAATCCATTTTTTAAGAATAATCATGAAAAATAAATCAACTCCCTGTTTTCGGATGACTTCATGCACTGTGCTCAGTAAAACGATTGGCATCACAAAGATTTGTTGTGTCCTGTAAGTTAAAACTTCATAGAAAAATACACAACAAAAATATTAATACCAAATGTTCAGAAATCAGTTAAATAATTTTCCAATTGTTTTGCAAATCACTGTCTAATTGAATCATCATATGTGCTGCAAAAGTCAAAAATACTTGAAGCAGTAAAAAAAAAAGTATTTGCATAAAAAAATTATTTCAATCAAAATTTGCAAGTTTTTTTTTTGCCTTATAAATTGCTTCAATAAATCGATTGTATATATATATATATATATATATATATATATATATATATATATTATTATTATTATATAATGATGAGACACATATGTGTCTAAAATCAAATTTATTAAATTAAATTGGACTTTTAGACCACATGCCATGTGGAGCAGAGTTTGTTATTTACTTGGATTCTTCTAAAATAAAAATTTAATAAATAAAATTGGACTCTTAGACCACATGCCATGTGGAGCAAAGTTTTTTATTCACTTGGATTCTTCTGCTTTCAACTTGCCATGTTTAAACAGTTCAAAACAAATAGCTTTTTCCTCACGCAATCTGAAAAACGGAGCTCCAAAGAACCTTGAATTTCTCCCAAATGGCTACGAATTTCAGCAAATTGCTATAGGGTTACCTAATTCACCCCATTCCCAAAATAATCCATGTTTTATTTTTTTCTAATTCGCCTCGGTTTGCTCAAAAAATGCGTTTTAAAATAGGGTGTTTTTAACAATTACGCATTTCTGACAATTTCGTTTTCTGGAAATTATTTCTGCAACAAAATAAAATTGTTGTGGTTTGATTTTTTTTTATTTGTAGGTTTTGATGTGTAATGGCTCGTCTCTCACAAAGAAGTTCAGATTGATCTCCCTCATTCCAATTACCTGCAATGGAATCTGCAATCTTCTCTTCATCAGCAATCTGCAATCTTCTCTTCATCAGCAGTTTCTTCATGTGATACACTTTCATTTTCTATCTCTGCAATTGAATCTATAATCTTCTCTTCATCAGTAATTTGAAATCTTCTCTTCATCATCAGTTTCTTCATCCGACACTCCTTCATTTTCTGTCTCTGCAACTTTTAAAAAGAATTTCTAATAATCTCTGCTTGGGGAAGATCGAATATGGAAAAGAGAAGGTTTTTTTTTATTGCAGTGCATTGGTATTTGTGTGGATTGAAGGTCTGCACATAAGCGTAAGGCCAATCCAAAGGCTGGCCTCACACATATGCGTGGGCCTCCTTTCCATCCAATTTTTTTTTTATTATGTCTTTTTTTGGTAATTAATTGATTTGTTAATAAAATTATATATATTATATTTTCAAAAATTTAAAAATATACATATATATTTCATTAAACAAAACAATTCTATGAATTTTTTATTTTAAATTTTATTGTAAAATTAAATCAAATGAAATGATGAAAACATATTTTTTTATTTTTTTATTTTTATTTTTATTTTAACATAAAAAATCTCTTTTGTTGATCCTCCAAATCACATAAAGTGCAGGAGGAGAGTATATTAAATTTATTAATTGAATTTTTTTTAGATGTAAGAAATAAGGTCTCCTAATTACACTTACCCAACAACGGCGCCAAAATGTTCAGTCAATTTAATGTCTTAAATTGCTAACATAAATTATCGACCGGGGTTAGTAAACTGATGAAGTGTGGTGCACTGTATGTGCTTAGTTAACCTTCTTCTTACTTCGTTGTATATATTTTTATGTTGTTTTAGTGTATTTTGTTCTTTGATGTCTAAAAAGTGCTAATCTAAAAACTATTAAAAGAATGAAATGAGCTTAATGAATTTTAATAAGGAAGAAAAGGAAATGTTCCTAAGTTAATCTAATTTACAGAAAAATAAACCAAGAACTGTTGACTGGTTAGAACTTAATTTGGAAAAAAAAGCATCTATTTTACCTTATCATTAGTCCTATTCCATGGATTTAAGTCTTAAAGCTAAGAATGAAATTGCAGTTATTGAAAGTAAAGACAGAAAATGAAATCA
Organism: Pinus albicaulis; assembly: GCA_034641835.2. NCBI lineage: Eukaryota > Viridiplantae > Streptophyta > Pinopsida > Pinales > Pinaceae > Pinus > Pinus albicaulis. The sequence goes on from CM076579.1 coordinate 1,610,987,823, forward strand.
ACTAATGTACTTGATGTTACTCCAGCATTCAATTATGAGGTATGACCTTCTTGAAATGATGTATTAAGAAAATTTATGTACTTGATAATCTATAAAAACAAATAATCATGCAGAAGGTAACTCAATAATTGCATTCATTAAACATTCAATCATCCCATTTATGAAGTATGACTAAATCAATCTCCTTGGAATGATCTTTAGGAATATCAGTGATGCAACTAAGTGAGGATCTGAAAGAAAAATATAAAAGCATAAACAACTAATGTATATTTGATTTTCTTCAACATTCAATATGAAGTATTACCCTCTGGAAGTGTTGTATAAGAACTCAATTACACCTTAGTTTCTAAATTCATAGAAAGAAAATAACAATGTGCAGAGTAAATTCAATCACTGTATTAATTAGACATTCAACCATTCAATTTAGGATCAGAATCATCTTGAAATGGCTTTTAGGAACATACATTGATACAATTAATTGATAGTTCTAATCTGAGAAAATAAATGGCAGAACAGTAAAAAAAATTAGATAACTATGAATTATTATTGCTCGAAAGCAATCCAATTTTGGAAAATAGATAAGACACTACTTTCTTGAGATGCCTATTAGGAAAAATAATATGAAATAGTGAAGTAAATATACATTTGAAAATAAAATAACAATTACAATGGAAAACTAAACTAATTGCATGAATCCAAGTAAAACAAACTAATTAATCATACAAATTTATAAATGGATACAAATGGTTGATGGGGGCCCTTGTATTGTCCAATAGCATTCCAACTCACAAAACTTCACATTCTAAAACTAAATAATAGAAATTAACTTTCTTTATTGATAAACTCACAACTTTACATAATGGAAATCTACACTCCTAATCTCATTACATCAATAGCTCTTCACTTTACATCCCATTCCATCTCAACCTTGTTATAAAACATTCTACAATTCTTTATCTTCTTCTCTTATTTTTCACATGCCTTGATAGGAGAAAGCTTCCCCTATTTATACAAAAATATAAGAATTTATCTCATTAATGAGAGTCCATGAATCTCTCCCTCAATCTATAGAGTTACAATCCAAATATGAAATGATAAGACATATGTCTTCTTAGAATTTTGATACAAATAGGAAATGAGACACATATCTTCTTAGAGTTTCAATATAAAATAGGAAATGAGACACATATCCTCATTATCCCATGATATTCTCCACTCAAATTCGAATTTGGTTTTGGCAGGCCACATAAAGGTCTTTTATAAGCTTCCTTTTGACCTACACATGGCAACAATATCATCCCACTTGTTAGGTATAAGCATATGCACATTATTTTCTAATTTTTAACCACAAATTCACTTAAAAATGCTAAGAATTAATGAAGTTTGGAAAAACATAAATGTAACCCAATAGTGGTAATGGTAAGGTAAATGTAATGAAATGGAGGTGGAGTGAAGGTGGTAATATGGAAATATAAGTGAAAATGTAATGGAATGGAATAAGAATTTCAAGGCCCAACACTTCTCACTTTCGTCATTCTACCTTTCCCTAACAGGTGTTCCCCTTCAAATTTTTTGATAAAGTTCACATCCCAAATGAAATCCACATGCATGTTTTCTACTAATATAGGAATATACTAGGTAATATATGCCATAGATTTATATGCCATATATCCATCCACCATAGAACCCTCAAGACATGCTCGTTGTCTAACCAAAGCCTTCAATTTTTCAAGTTCCTCTCCACCATCCCAATGGACCTTGTGTGTACAAGTCCACACAATTAAATCTCCTCAAATTGATGTATGAGTGATCTGAATTTAATTGTTAGTTATTTTTGTGCTAATATCAGTTTTAGATTTATGTTTGCTTCTTGTACAAGGTTTTATAGATGCTCTTATGACTGATAAACAAACAAAGTTGTGGAGATTAAGTTGATTTCATGAACATAAAATCATGGAAAGTAAATTTTGAAAAACATCATATAAACACACAACAAACCATGATAATTGAATCAATAACACATGGTTTTGATGAAGGAATTCACCCCTCCTGGGCTACATCTCCTTGGTCCATCTTACATGCCATGGGCCTTTGTATTAGCTTCAATTGTGGAAAAATGTTGTTTATAGTATCTTTTTGCCTTTGTAACCTACTCCAATGGCTCCACAACATTAAAATATACCAATAATGACTCTTACTATGCCAAAATTGGTAGAAAATTTCCTGAGTTATGGAAAAAATCAATTTTCCTACATTTTCTCCACCAAATCTGGAAAATGTCTAGATAACTCCACTAATTCTGGAGTTTCGCACAATTGGGGGACTCCGCAAACTCTGCCACCAACTTAACTACATCATTAATTATTGATAAGTGTGGATTAATGGTAATTAACTTCGGTCTCAGCACTAAGGACATTTTAAGGTCCTAGCCCCCGTTTCGGTTATGCACTTGGTCTTATAGTGAGGGGGCTGGCCCGCGGGGTTGGCCCCTCCTCTACCCAATACTGGAATACATGAAGTTTAAATAGAATCGCACGTCCATATATTTTAATGACTAATTCATGGTATAGTGTTTATTGCGGGCACTTGTATGGGGGAGGTCACGAGGTTGACCCCGACCTCCACCCTTCCTCCGGTGATATAATTTTTCCATTCGAAACCATTGAAACTTGACTTTGGTTATACGAAATATTTTCACTCTATACAATTTCCATGGGGGAGGGCACATGGCAGCCCCTAGTTTCACCACGTTTCCCTTATCCATTGGCCTTAATTTCCACCATATATAAAAAATAACAATGCACCCATAATTAAAATTTCAACCTTAGAATAGGAGGAAAAAAAATCAATTCCCAAGCATCATTGGCGAATATGACTGTGACACTTTTCATAGTGTCATTGGATGAAATTAGAGAATATTCCCTGGATATTCCTAAGATGCTGATTGGACTGCGAAGTCATCAATATATCACCATTCTGCACATGTTTTACGTGTTTGGGAAAACAAACAGCAGGTCATAACGTTGTCATTCAGAGTCAGATTTGGATGAAACAATTTGTGTTAGAATTCTAGTGACAAGCTCTACGTAGTCGTTCTGGTTTGGAGCATTTTTGAGAAATTTCATTTTTGAGCTAAATATTGAGCCTCTTATCATTCCTCCCCACTATAAGCCTTTTGAACCCCAAAATATACAATCAATTGTTCAATAGGTGAGGGTACAACACCCTCACTCTTTCAGTCTCCATCCATTTGGCCTTGGAAGGATTTTTTCCCTTGAGTCCCACTCTAAGGTAATCTACATTCCCTCCCCTTGAGGTTCTAGTTCTTCTGTCAATTATGAGATCTTACTAAAGTTCATCAAGATATTCTGGTGAGAAATCATCTATTAATGGTAGCTGAACATGCTCTCCTTGATCACCAATCAAAGTAGGCTCAAGAAATCTCAAATTCTCAACATTAACAATAGAATATATTTGCATATGAGGAAAATCTATCTTAAATGCATTGCTACCAATATTTTCCAAAATTTTAAATGGACCATAACAAATTGCCTTAATCTTTTTACCTTCCCCTTTCAATATTTCTTTGTTGATAATAACCAAACTTCATCTCCAACCTGGAATTTGTGACCAACATGGTGTTTATCATACCTTTCCGTGTAGCTGCTTTGAATCTTTTCAAGTTGTTCTTGCACTGTGTGATGTACCAACTGAATTTTCTCAATGAAATTCGTTGCCTTATCTATGTCACTATGACCATCTATAGTGACATATTTTTCAAATATTAATTCCAAAATCGATCTTGAAAAGTACCCAAGACATGCCTCAAATGGCGATGTGTTTGTGGAAGAATGATTTGCCTTGTTGTATTGTAATATTCCCAATTAGCTTTCAGCTAGTTGGAATATTAAATTTTGTTTTTGCTTCTTAGTTAGAAGAATAAGAGGGTAGGGAGACCCATAAACATCCTTAGTAGGAATAAAATCACTCCTAATGTGAATGGAGGACATCAAAGTAGCTAGATAAAGGACCCTTATGTGTGAATAGGAGATGAAGCATATGGAATGGGTCAACTTTCACCAATCAATAATGCTGGTATGGAGAGATTGGATAATCGATAAGAGACAACGCAGTTTTGGAGGGAGATTATTTGCATGGAAGTAGTGGCTTCAATGAGTAGGGCCCAAGGTGAGGAAGCCCACCAATAATATAAGGAATGGAATGGAAGCCATAGAAAGCATGTTTTGATTATTATTTTTTTTATGGTATGTTATGACTTGTTGCTCTCTTCAGTTGTTTAGTGGCGACTGCAGTTATTTTTAGCACAAGGGTGTTCCCGAGCAGGAATCCCACCCTCATCCTCGGGGGACTTTGAGTGTCCACTCAAGAGAGGTGATTGAGCTACATTTCCACATTTTGGCATCAGGCCAAAGCTTTAGTCTTATTATACAACGCAATTTCTTCCAGGGATGTGCTGTGTTGCAGGGAAGAAGTTGTGAAGGGTTTGTAGGGCCATTTTCTCAGCTTGTGTTTCAGTGGATAGGTAGCCTTTCCATTAGGAGGCCAGCAAGGAGGGTCCTTGGGCATCATATCATCATTTGGCACCAAGCCAAGTCACCATCATCCCCTACAACGTAGTATCAGTCATAAACTGCATTATTTCAGAGATCAATTGCAAGGGAGGACTCAATGTATTGTTTGGAGTGTTTGTTTTCCAGTGAAGGGATCAACCTTTCATTGGGAAAGTCTATTGGAGGAGATTTCATACTTTCTACATCAGTTCAGCCACCTCCTTCCAGTATTCAGTTTTTAGCTGCTCATTCAGTGCTGGAGCTGCACTCCGGCATTTTGTATATTGTGTATTTCTAGAAACCCTTTCTAGGTGGTCTAGGAAAGTTGTTTGGGAGCATAGATCTCCATTCTCAGTATTTTTTGAGAATTTTAATATTATATCTATACATTTACATTTTCCAACTGCAATATTATTCACTTAAAATGCGTTGTATTGGCTTCAGTATTTTGTGTAGCAGTTATATTACATGTTTTGTGCTTTTTGGTATTGGAGGCTTCTCTTGCCTAACTTGAGGGATTTTTTCTCCAAGATATTGTATACATTTGTTGTCGTTATACTTAATACCATGGATCTCTATTTAGGTGTATTGACACTTACTGCTATTTTCTATTATTGTGTTCAATATTGTTGCTTTTCCTATTTTGGAATATTATAGTGGTATCAGAGCATAGTCTTTGATCAACTTGTGCATTTTTTAGCCAATATGTTATCAAAAGATGGATATCCTATCATAGACAGACATAAGAGGTATCTCAGCAGCAACCGGAGATATGATTATACAGATTATAGAGAAGACAAGGGAAAAACTACCTTATTAGGAGGAGATGAGGAGAAGGAGTATCCCAAGCTTCTTATTCAAACCATGCAAGATATTGCAAGATAAATGAAGGAGATGAGGATGGATAGACACAAAGAATCCCCTAAAGGATTTCTACATGGAGAAGGCTCCAAAATTTCACATCACTAGCATGATCAACTAGTGTAGGAGCAAATTTCCCAATGCTCCAGTATGCGTACATTCTTAACAGTGCGAAATGGAGGGTTTCAAGAACAAGAAACTCTTGAAGATTGTTTTCTTGAGTATGAGTCTCAATCTCAAAGATTCAAATATCATTTGAGATTTCACGAGTTTTGTCAGATCAAGGACTATAGGAGACCCCGACATCACAATAGAGGTGGAGGATTCATACAGAACAATGATCTTCACCATACTATGGGAATATTATTCTTACACACTTTTGATGGGTCATCCAAATGCACTGTCAAATCATGGGTAGAGAAGCTAGACATCTACTTCCAGTTGAACCAAGTACCGAAGATGGAAGCCATCAAAATAGCAGTGCTACACCTTGAGTGTGAGGCACATGATTGGTGGTTTCATGGTCTTTCTACATTGGCGCATGCTAATGTGTAATGATCCAAATTTTTCTTCAATAAATTGGAACATTAATTTTTGCCTAAATTCATTTAGGAGATGAATAATTGGGTAAGGAGGCCCAATGATAATAAAAATATAAATAAAATCCCTCTAGTGTGAAAAGGGATCAGCCATGGAACCGGATTTCACACCCTCATGTGTGAAAGGAGATACTTGAAAAGAGGTTTGACCAAGTCAACCGGCGCAGGATATGAGGTGGAAAGCACTAAAGGTGGAAACGTAGGAGGGAAGCTTCTAGATGAAGAGAAACCCTAATTTGAAGTAGGGCCCATGGAGAGCCTTCATTTTCTATATATGGAGATGAGGAGAGCCATTGTTATTCATGCATATGTTTATGATTTCATGTATATTCAGGCATTGAGCATTCTTTGCTGCTTAGCAAGAATTGCCAAGAAACTCCTGTTTAGAATTTCCTCACCTTCTTTAGAGGCCTCTTGAAGGTTTCTTCTTCATTCTCCACATTTATTGGCTCAAGGCCAAAGAATCCTCCTCCAGGACAACGTTATTTTTGTAGCAACATAATACTGTGTTGTAGGGTGTTGCAGTGGAGACTTCACAACACCACTTCCATTGCTTGATTTTCAGAGGGAGAGCCTTCCTTGTCTTTGGAGGATCAGTTTGGAAGCATTGGAGCTGATTTGCAGATCTTGGCACTTGGCCATATTATTCTATTCCACTCACTGCACAATCCCTCTTAGTGACTGCGTTATTTTCATAGAATATCTGCAGTGAGGGTTTGCAGATTGATTGGAGGGTGAGATATCAAGTGAAAGGATCAGCCTTCCACTTAGGAGATCCATTGGAGGAGGTCTACTTTAGACTGTTCATCATCTTTACCCTTCTCTATTGAGATCCAGATTTGAGTTGCAGTGGCTACTTTGACATTTTTTCCATTTTGTATATTTCAGCCAATCCCTTGGAGGATTGATGTATTTTTGCTTCTAAGGGTTAGAGCTTTGCTCCCCTATTGTATTTGAGCCATATATTGTCATATTCATGTATTGACATCATTTTGTAGCAATGTACTATCATAGAATGCATCCTCATAGTCTAGGTTTATGCAGAAATAGCAATGTTCTTTCATATTCATGTACATGTATTGTTAAGGCTTGCATTTCCTTTCTTAAGAGGTTTTTTCCTCAGACTTGTACTCTCTTTGCTGCTATAACATTATTCTTGGCTATGTGTTCATCCTCTTGTCTCACAACTCATAAAATAACAATGTAGATCTATTGTATGTTCATACATTTGTTACAGCCCCATTCTTTGGGCAATTCCCGAGGAAGGAATTTCACATATCTTTAGACAGACTCTGTGAAGGGCCAGATAGCCTCTAGATCTCATCCTTTGCTCAAAGGTGACATATCTAGAAAATCCCCCCACAGTGTATCTCTGGAATAGACTTGTGATATTTCAGAAAAAGGAACATTACAATGGTATCAAAGAAACTTTCTTGGCTTAGCCTGTGAGTCTAAGCCCAAGAAGATCAGAATGTTGAAGAAGATGATTTTATTCTCATCTATTTTCAGATCCAGAGGAGACCTCTCCAATGAGGTCAAGAAGATTGAAGAAGAAGAAGAGGAAGTATCATGCACTTCCTATTCTCATCAAGAAGAAGACATTGAGCATGGAAGACACTTGGATTATCAGATTATGAGTGATTACCTTGTTGAGTATAGATCTCAGCCTAGATCCTTCAAGGAGACTCTAGACTTTCCTCATTTCATCCAGCTAAAGGAAGAGAAGAGACCATGTATCAGAAAAGAAATCAAAGGAAATAGATTTTTGTTGTCTACCTATAATGGGTCGTCTACTGCAAAAGATTGGGTGAGAAAGTTGGAGGCATTTTTCTTACTACATCCTGTAGTAGAGAAAGAAGCTGTTGAAATCTCAGCGCTGCACTTGGAGGGTGAAGCCTACGTTTGGTGGAGCAGCCACTCGAGCCATGAAGAGGTGAGAACTTTTGAAATTTTCATCCAAGGGTTGATCAAAACCTTTGATGATGAAGGGGAAAATAAAGAAAAGATCACATCACCACTTGAGGAGCTTTGTGATAATGCTTTCACACTCATGGAGGAGCAGCCACATACATCAACAGTTGGGGCAGCCAACAATTTTGAGGAAGGAAGTATTGTAACCCTACAAGAAGTTCCAAATGCACATCAAGTTATGGAAGAATTTCCACAATCTATTGTTGCAGCAACTTCTTTTGAAAATTATGGAAGTTTACTTTTGAATGACCAAGGGTCAAATCACACTGATATCATAGAGAAACTTGGTTGCACTACACTGTGCAACATGGAAACACTCAAGAAGGAATCAAACCATCATTCTCATGAGCCATTGTTGGGTTATACATCACATTGGAGGTTGGGGTTTGAAGCCTTGAAGATTTATGGTAGACATCTTGGAGTAAGAAACCCTCTCTCCCTTCAAGATGGCATTTTCTCAATGAGCTCTTCTCAGCTCAAAGAGGAACTTCTACTTTCAAATCCAATACCTCATTGGTTTTAGAAAACCATTGATAAGAGGGAGGTATCAAGGAGAGATCTCATTAGAGGTGCACTTCAACACACCATGAAGTGCAATGTTTTTCTTTCTTTCTCACAAGAATAGATAGAAGATGGAAGACATATTAGGATGGATAACATCTCTCATACTTGTGTTGGAAATTCCTTGAGCCATACACATCATGATGGGAGGTTTTTTCCTACCACCTATTTGGGTCTTGATAGGGTCTCATTGATCCTTGAGAAGCTTGCATTTCAAAATCCCATGAAGTGCAAAGACAAGAATTTGATTTGGGAGGATGGTAGCCCTCATTGGAGGAGTACCAAGATGAGGAGAAGAAGGAGGCATCCACAAGTGATTAAGTGAATGTGGGTGATGAGCATGGAGCTAGGAGGCTACTTGCAAATTTATGATACCGGGCAGCAGGAGGCTTGGCTGTGTTGGTTACTTTTGAAAGAGTTTGGCCATCACTTGGTAAACACTCTTCCTAAGAGTAAGAGGATGGATACTTGCATCATTGAGAAGCATAGAGTATGGATGCATGGTGTTGATATGATACTTATATCATTCATTATGTCTTCATCACATGATCAGTGTGATGGAGGTATGGGAAGGCAGCAAAATGTCTTGTTGCTTTGCTTGTTTTGGGAGAGCAAGAGCAGATTTGCTCTCACCCTTTGTATGATGTTGTAGGAGGAGGAGATGGCATTATCTCCTTGATCTTTGATGATGGCTTGGAAGCACTTTCAACTTGGTAGGTATCCACATTTTTTGCAGCATTATTAGAGGAGTATTTGACAAGGAGCATGTCAAAGAACTGAGCTTTGTATTGACAGGAGCTTATTTGCATAAGCTCACAGTACTGTCACCTTGGAGCAAAGATTTATGGATGAAATGTGCCCAACGGAAGTGTGGTGGATCCATAACCCACAGGTCCTAGGATCATTTCATATTTTTTGCACTTTATGAACAAAGAGGAGATAATGATGATCGAGGCATCTATCACTATGGAATATTCTTCTTGACTTGGGTTTCCAAGCATAAGGAGGAATATCTTCTTGCAGCACATGGTTCATTCTTCTTCATAGCATATCCAAACACTATGGAGGACTCATTTATGGACCCATGTACCATTTTACTTCCAGCATATGGTGAGAATTTTTTTTATACATTCATTTATTTTCACATTCTTACCATTCTTATGCAGTGCATTGCTTCATAAGAGGGCAAGCTTGTCACATTGCCCCATGAGTTTTATTGGGCCAATCTACATGATGGAGAAAACCATCTCTTTTGTGGCCTTGGGAAAATGTTTTATCACCACATGTATGTTCAATTTCTGCACTATAACATGTATCATATGGAGACATGCATGATTAACCATGAAAGAAGAAACATTTTTCCTTGTACTTTCTTCAAGCAGCAACCTGTAAAACTGCGTTGTACTTGTTTGGGAAGCTGTTGGTACCTTCTTGCACCACATGAAACCTTCAACATTCTCTTAATTCTATTTATTATCATGACTTCATTTTCTGATATAGATCATATTTTTATGAGAAGCATGATTATGAGAGAGACACATGAGTTGGATGTGTCTTTGAGTGGGAAAAATTGTCACAATTTCTGCACTACATGTTCTAATGGGAGCATGGGGAGAAGTATGGCCACCACAGCCACATGTTTGTTTTCTTTTGAGGTGGGCCATGAGACTGATATTCATCCATTTTACAACCATGGGAAAGTGTTTGATCATGTAGTATTGTTACATTCAGCCATTTACTATCCTTTAGTAGATGTGATGAATCTTGTACATTGCTTGCCATGTAACTTTCAAAGATTGTAGTGGGTGAAACTGCATTGTATCCTTGTGAGCCATTGTTTGTATCATGTATCATCATGTATAACTTGCAAAAAAATTCTCATTGGGATACTCTATGATGATATTTTCCTATTCATCATGGATGGATTGTCTTGGGCCAACTTGTTCTTCATTGTTGGAGGAGCGTTCTTTGGAGAATTGTTCTTCACTTTTCCATTTGAGGGAAATAATTTTGCAGCCCAGGATCAACACATACTCTACAGTTATCATAAGTGGAGAGAAGGACAGCATGAGGTGAGCAATGATGCTTTCCAAGTTCATATTTTCAGCCCACCTTCATTTCCGAAGCTTGAGGTGGAAGGAGATTTTCAGGAGTTGCCTTGTTGGGAGGTGGCTCATTTTGTTTGGAGGATTGCTTGGGGATGGAGGATCCACATAAGGGAGATGTTACTCATCATATTTTAGACTCCATGTCTTGAGTGGATACCTTCTAGTTCTGTCCTTGCAGTTGCTTGGGGACAAGCAACATTTAGTAGGGGAGGACTGTAATGTTCCAAATTTTTCTTCAATAAATTGGAACATTAATTTTTGCCTAAATTAATTTAGGAGATGAATAATTGGGTAAGGAGGCCCAATGATAATAAAAATATGAATAAAATCCCTCTAGTGTGAAAATGTATCAGCCATGGAACCGTATTTCACACCCTCATGTGTGAAAGGAGATATTTGCAAAGAGGTTTGACCAAGTCAACCAGCGCAGGATATGAGGTGGAAAGCACTAAAGGTGGCAACATAGGAGGGAAGCTTCTAGATGAAGAGAAACCCTAATTTGAAGTAGGGCCCATGGAGAGCCTTCATTTTCTATATATGAAGAGGAGGAGAGCCATTGTTATTCATGCATATGTTTATGATTTCATGTTTATTCAGACATTGAGCATTCTTTGCTGCTTAGCAAGAACTATCGGGAAACTCCTGTTTAGGATTTCCTCACCTTCTTGAGAGGCCTCTTGAAGGTTGGTTCTTCATTCTCCACATTTCTTGGCTCAATGCCAAAGCATCCTCCTCCAGGACAGCGTTATTGCTGCAGCAGCATAATATTGTGTTGTAGGGTGTTGCAGTGGATACTTCACAACACCACTTCCATTGCTTGCTTTTTATAGGGAGAGCCTTCCTTGCCTTTGGAGGATCAGTTTGGAAGCATTGGAGCTGATTTGCAGATCTTGGCACTTGGCCATAGTATTCTATTCCACTCACTATGCATTCCCTCTTAGTGACTGCGTTATTTTCATAGAATATCTGCAGTGAGGGTTTGCAGATTGATCGGAGGGTGAGATCTCAAGTGTAAGGATCAGCCTTCCACTTAGGAGATCCATTGGAGGAGGTCTACTTTAGACTGTTCATCATCTTTACCCTTCTCTATTGAGATCCATATTTGAGTTGCAGTGGCTACTCCGGCATTTTTTCCATTTTGTATATTTCAGCCAATCCCTTGGAGGATTGATGTATTTTTGCTTCTAAGGGTTAGAGCTTTGCTCCCCTATTTTATTTGAGCCATATATTGTCATATTCATGTATTGACATCATTTTGTAGCAATGTTCTATCATATACTGCATCCTCATAGCCTAGTTTTATGCAGAAATAACAGTGTTCTTTCATATTCATGTACATGTATTGTTGAGGCTTGCATTGCCTTTCTTGAGAGGTTGTTTCCTCAGACTTGTACTCTCTTTGCTGCTATAACATTATTCTTGGCTATGTGTTCATCCTCTTGTCTCACAGCTCATAAAATAACGATGTAGATCTATTTTATGTTCATACATTTGTTGCAGCCCCATTCTTTGGGCAATTCCTGACAAAGGAATTTCACATATCTATAAACAGAGTCTATGAAGGTCCAGGTAGCCCCTAGATCTCATCCTTTGCTCAAAGGCGACATATCTAGAAAATGACACCACAGTCTATATTTGGAATAGAATTGTGATATTTCAGAAAAAGGAACATTACATAATGTGACTACATATTCAGAGTTCATCGGGAGGTTGGTGGAGAGGTTTGATCGAAGAGACCTGGAGGCACCTTTCGTTGAGCTAGCTAAGTTCAAACAATCAGGTAATCCAAAAACTTACATTTCTAAACTTCTAAAACTTTCTGTTATGGTTCCTGATTTATCTACAACTAAGAGGATCTATATGTCTATTGATGAGCTAGCAGAACCTCTACATGGGTTGTTTAAGTCAACCAAACCAACTACCCTTCAAGATGTTGTTGAAAGGGCTAGATATCTACAAGATGCTTTACCAAGGGAAAAGGTGACATTTCAGCAAAAGACCACTTTTCCATCAAAGGGAAAAAATGAGAAGGCTCATCCTTCAAAGGAGAGCCAAAACAAAGTACCTCTTAGTGATGATTTCTAAAGAGACTTGAGGAGAAGGAAGCTTTGCTTCACATGCCAAGAATCATCGACACCCCGACATAGATGTGTAGTAGGGAAGGCACACTATATAGAAATATTTTCCGATGATAAAGAGGAGGAAGAAGAGGAACCAGAAGAAGGTCACAGTGCTGGGATAAAAGTAGGGGATCCACCACCACCAGCAGGTGGGAATGGAGCATTTTCTCCAATTGGAGGGGCCCTTGCATCATTGAGGGGAGTACCCAAGTACTTGACCTTGAGAGTTTGAGGTTCCATTCAAGATCATATGGTATCAGTTTTGATTAACAGTGGGGCCACCCACAACTTTAATGATGCTCAATTAGTGCAGAGGAGGGAAATATCCACTGATGATTTTGAGGGATTTTCAGTTTTGGTCCCAGGAGCTAGAACCATGTAGTGCATGCATTATGTTTCTTCTTTATCTTTCACCATGGGGTCATATACATTGACTAATCACTTATTTTTGGTTGACATACCTGACATGAATGTGATATTGGGTGTGCAGTGGTTGATTACTTTGGGGAAGGTCACCACAGATTGGGAGACTTTACAGATGGAGTGGATAGATAAAAGGAGTGGTAAGCATCAGGTGATTATGGGCATGCACACATATCCCTATTATACAGCTTCTACACAGAAAAAAAAGCTGGATTTGCATAGTGGAAGAATGGAACTAACAGTCCAATCAGTTATTCAGATGACCCTGGCCCATGACACATTACTATTTAGAGGCATTCCACCAGGGAGGCCACCAGACCAAGAGTTGATGAGATATGTCTCACAACAGGTTGCACCACTCATAGATCCAGGAGGGGTGAGAAACTTGGGAGGACTTGGTACACCACTGAGATTCTTGGGTAGGTTTAGGGAGGAGGGAGACATTCTCCCAATATTAGTATTACACACTCTCACCAAACATATTGCGCTGAGAGAAGACGTTTCAGGGATGGAGGATGGCACCATCATGGTGCAAGGAGAACACTCCATGGCTTTGGAGAGTCAGAAGATACTTCCACATAGGGAATAATCTTCCACATATTGTAGAGGATTGTGGCCACTCATGCATACATTGGCAAAACTCATAAGGTTTTGGATGGGTGATAGCTTCCCATGGAAAGCTAGACTCCAAAAAATTCAACCTTCACTTGAGCATGAGAAGCTACAGGTGGAGCAGTAGAGGCAGGATAGCATCATCCTGATATATGACTTTGGCATGGGACATGTCAAAGAAATGGGTAGACACATGACATGTGCTTTACATGGTAGATCAGCAGTGTTGTCATTATGGAGTATAGATCCTTATTGGAGATCCCAATTATTGGTGGAATACTCCAAGGATCTCTTTTCATGCAGGATACTTGATGTGTTGTGTAACCAGCTCCAAAAAGAGAAGAAAAGAGATATAAACGCCTTAGAAATGAGCCACTTCGAGGGGGCAACCTCCAATACATTACATAAATGAACAATTCTTGGATGATACAATTTACAAAACCTCCTTTCTATATATAGGAGTCCATGGGGCCATAATGTAATCCTAGTGGGCCACAATGTAACCCTAGCCGACCTAACAATAATAATTTAAGGGCACAATAATAATAAAATGGGGGTTACAAGGGTACAATAATAACAATAAGGGGGTTACACTAACAACAATAAGGGACTATACTAGTAATATAGGGACCTAACATGCCCCTCTCCTTCAAAAAAGTGTTGTCCTCGACACTTGAGTAGCTCTGGGTGCTTCTGTATGAAATTCTCATCCTCCCATGTAGAATCTTCAGTGGGTAAGTTCTTCCACTTGATGAGATATTCTGAAATTGATCGATTTCGTAGTTGTCAATTTCTTGTTTCTGTGACCGCTTCAGGTTCCAATATGATTTTTCCTTCCTCATCAAGTTCTGGTACTATTGTTTGAACTGGAAGATTTTCACCGATAACCTTCTTTAAGCATGAAACATGGAAAACTGGATGTACTCGCGAAGAAGCAGGAAGCTCCAATTTGTATGCCATAGTACCAATCTTTTGCAACACCTTGTAAGGACCATAGTACTTGGGCGATAATTTATTATCCTTCTTTTATTACTTGAGGGACATTTTTTTGTATGGTTGTAGCCGTAAAAATTACCCAATCTCCTACATCAAAAATTCTCTCGCTACGATGTTGATCTGCCTGTTGTTTCATTCGATTTTGTGCCAAATTCAGGTTATCCTTTAAGAGTTGAAGAACTTATTGCTGATGCTCAATATGATCTTCCACTGCTTGAACCTTAGAATTTTCCCTTAAAGATGATGTGATGGATGGTGGATGATATCCATAAAGTGCCATAAATGGGGTCATTTTTGTTGCGGTATGGAAGGAAGTGTTATACTACCATTCAGCAAGAGGTAACCACTTGACCCATTGTGTTTGTTTATCAGATACAAAACAACGAAGATATCCTTCCAAACATTTATTTACTATCTCAGTTTGACCATCACATTGAGGATGATAAGATGAGCTATGAGCTAATTGAGTACCCAAACAAGAAAATAACTCCGTCCAAAAATTTCCAGTAAAAATGGGATCTCTGTCGCTCACAATAACCCTTGGGCTTCCATGTAGCTTTTGAATTCTGTCCATAAATGTAGTAGCAACTGTACTTGCTTAAAATGGATGAGATAATGCACAAAAGTGTGCATACTTGGTAAGTCTATCAACTACCACCATGATGACACTCTTTCCTTCGGACTTAGGTAAACCCGTGATAAAATCCATTGAAATCTCCTCCCAACGTTGACTTGGAATGGATAAAGGTTGTAGAAGTCCTGGGGTCTTAATTGTTTCCACTTTATTCTGCTGGCAAACCATACATTCCGCCACAAACTTTCGAATATCAGATTTAAGGCCATCCCAAAAAAATTCTTTCTTCACCCTGTGGTAAGTTTTTAAAAATCCTGAGTGTCCTCCCAAAGGAGAAGTGTGCAATTCCAGAAGAATATTTTGTTTTAGTTGGGAATTCTTACAAAGATATAAGCGATCTTTGTACCATAAGAAATCATTTTTCCAACTAAATGTATCAGATGTACTAGGATCTTGCTGCAACTTTTGAATGAGTGTCCATACATCTTTGTCCTTCTTCCATTCATCTCTTGCTTCAGTTATCCAATCTGGCTGGATAATAGAAATGGCACAAAGCAATGCTTCCACCTCTTCATTCTTTCTTGAGAGTGCATCTGCAACAAAATTAAGCTTTCCTTTTTTGTAGATTATTTCAAAGTCATAACCCAACATCTTTGTGACCCATTTTTGCTGCTCTTCTGAAGATAGTCTTTGTTCCAAAAGTGTTTAAGACTATCATGATCAGTTTTTACCTTGAAGTGTCTTCCCATTAGGTAAGTTCGCCATTTCTTTAGTGCATGTAGTATTGCTAACATTTCCTTTTCATAAATAGGTTTCTGTAAATACTTTCCTTTGATTGGACGACTTTCAAAAGCAATGGGTCTTCCTTCCTGCATTAAAACTGCACCAATTCCATTTCCTGAGGCATCACATTCCACAATAAAGGTTTTTGTGAAGTCTGGTGTAGCTAAGACCGGTGCTAGGCAAATTGCCTCTTTAAGACGTTCAAATGCCTTAGTTGCTTCAGGAGTCCATGAAAATGCATCTTTCTTCAATAATGTTGTTAGAGGTGCTGCTATTCTCCCATAATTCTTAACAAACTTGCGATAATACCCTGTTAACCCGAGAAATCCTCGCAACCGCTTTATGGTTGTGGGAACTTTCCATTCCTTAATGGCTTTAATTTTGTTAGGGTATACTTTAACACCCTCGTGAGATACAATATGACCCAGATATTCCACCTCTTGTACTCCAAAGAAACATTTGGATTTTTTTGCATATAATTGTTTCTCCCGCAATAGTTTGAGCACCCTGTCAACATGTTCAACATGATCCTTCCAAGACCTGCTATAGATTAGTATATCATCAAAAAATACTAGCACAAATTTTCTAAGGAAGGGTTTGAAAATGGAATTCATCAACCCTTGAAATGTAGAAGGTGCATTGGTAAGGCCAAAAGGCATGACCAAAAATTCATAATGACCCTCATGAGTGCGAAATGTTGTTTTTGGAATATCTTCAGTCTTCATTCTAATTTGATGATATCCTGAACGAAGATCCAACTTGGTAAAATAAATTGCTCCATGTAATTAATCCAATAATTCATCAATCACAGGAATGGGAAATTTGTCTTTAATGGTGAGCTTATTGAGCTCCCTATAATCCGGACACATTCGCCATGATCCATCCTTCTTGTGTACCAATACTACAGGAGCAGAGAAAGAACTTTGACTAGGTTGAACTATACCCGCCTCTAACATTTCTGCAATCATACGTTCAATTTCGCTCTTTTGGAAGTAAGGATATCTATAAGGCCTGATGTTTGGAGGAACACTTCCTCGAATCAAATGAATAGCATGATCATGATCACGAATAGGTGGGAGTCCTTTGGGAGTTTCAAACACCTTGGAATGATTGTCCAAGACTTGTTGGAGATCTGCAGAAATAGATGATTTTGATGTTGGAACTTCTAGTGAGCATAATTGTGCAATTACGCCTCGATGTTCTTTCTTTAGAAGCTTTGTCATGACATTAGAGCTTATTATCCTTCCTTGCTTCCCCGCAATACCTCGTAATTCGACTTCCTTTCCTTCTGAAAAAAATTTCAAGAAAAGTTCTTGAAAATTAAAAGCTACCGTCCCCAAAGATTGTAACCATTGTACTCCTAGTACAACATCAACACCTCCCATAGGAATGGAAAGCATTGGACTAGTCAAAACATATTCCCCCATGGTTAGCTTGATATTATGGCATTTTCCAGAGCAATTTATAGTTCCTCCATTTGCAACCATCACTTGACATTCTGGTGCTGGGTATAGGAAACAATTTAATTTCTTGGCTACCTTATAATGAATAAAATTATGGGTGCTACCTGAATCAATCAACACTATTACCCTTTTCTTCTTTATATGTCCTTCTATCTCGAGAGTTTGAGGAGTGGTAATTCCTGCCAGTGCATTACACGATATGGTCGGATTCATTTCTTCCTCTTCTAGGGGTGGTTCCTGGTGTATATCCTCTTCTCGTTCATTTTCTTCTTCTTCTTCACAATCTATGTAAAATAATTTCTTCTCAGCACACTTATGACCTTTAGTGTATTTGCTATCACAACTGTAGCAAAGCCCTTTTGCTCTTTTTTCTTCCAAATGTTGTGGTGTCAACCTTGTAGATTGTGGAAATCTAGGCGTAGCAACACTTCCTTCTTTATAGAATTGAGTGGTAGGCTTCCTTGTCGCCATAATTTTGCATTCAACTTTTCTTGCCAACCTGAATGCCTTCTCTAATGAATCAGGTTCCAAAACGCGAACTTCATGCTGGATGTTATCCTTTAAAGTGCCTATGAAGATATCAATCCTGTGTTCCTCTGGAATATCAGTTACCCTTATATTCAATTTTTGGAAGTCCTCAATGTGCTGCCCCACTAAACCCTTTTGTTTGAGATTTATCAATTGGCTAAAGAAGGTGTTGCTCTTTGTATCCTCATAATGTGCTATCATTTCCTCCGTAAAAATTGACCAAGTGACAATTTTTTTACCAGAGCAAAGCCATCGATACCATACAAATGTATTTTGTTCTAAATGTAAAGTTGCAATGCGTACCTTTTGTGTGTTTTGCACGTTATGGAGATCAAAATATTGCTCCATCCGTAGTATCCATGTTACAGGATCCTTTCCATCAAACTTCCTCATATCCATTTTTGGAATATGGTGGTTCTTCCCACCAACATTAGAGGTTATGAAATCACGATTAACATTTATTTTGTTCTCATCATGAGGTTCTTCTACTATATTTCCACCATTAGGAATCGTTTCTTGTTTTAAGCTTGTCATCAAGCCTTCCATGTATGCTTTTAGATCATTCTTCATGTTTTCCATGTTGTCTTTCATGTCCACTTCCATGCCATCCATCTTAGCTTCCACGCCATCCATCTTAGCTTCCATGCCTTTCTTCAAACCGTCCATCTTCACTTCCATGCATTTCTTCAAAACTTCCATTTCATTTTTTGTTGCTCTTTGCGAGAGTGAAATCTGTTGCACTTGCTCTTGTAATTTTGATAGATCATGTTGCTATTCTTCATCTTCATGAGTCATAGTAGAGCCTTCTGAAGGCTTAATGGGTGTTGAATTCTTCTTAGGGGCTATTTTAGAATAAAATATTGATATCTATTCTACAATATACCCTTGGAATCAATTCAACTTGATTCTTCAAACAAGACTTATGCAATTCGGAAAAAACAATACACACCTTTTACTTGCTTTAAGGAGCTCGATATTGAAATTGAATTATCTATGTAATTGAAAATATTCTATATCATAAATTCAGCGCTGTAGTAGCCCTCTAAATATTCTTTCAAATGCCATAGATCTGACCTGATTTGGATTCTCCAAGACAAAGTTGTGTCCAATCTCCCACAATGACCTAATTCTGGACTGGTTCAGTAGAGTGAACTTGTACGACTTTCCACGTGTCACGGTTTTGTCCTTTGTCTCTAAAATTGATAGCCAAGAAACTACAGTCCGTTTAATTGCAACCATTTTTTACGGCACTTCAATCTGATCCCCAGAGAGAGAGTTATTGAACTTTTCCCACGATCACCTCTTTGAGATGAAATTCAGGAGCCTGAAAAAGCACTACCTTCCACAGATCATATCTCCAAAAATATTGCGAACCAAGCTCTGAAATTTTTTTAAGAATTTCCTCAGGATTTCAGCTTCACACCATATGAATTTCAGATTTTGAAACTTCGTAGAAAAAAATTTATAGCGCAAATGCCACGATGACCTGTTTAGGAGCCTGAAAAAAGACTTGACTTCCACAGAGCATATCTCTGTAAATATTGCGAACCAAGCTCTGCAATTTTTACACAAGCTTCCTCAAGATTTAGGCTTCGCACCCTAAATATTTTAGCTTCTGAAACTTCATAGAAAAAAAGTTATAGCGAAAATTCTACGATGACCTGTTTGGAGCAGCGAAACCCTAGAATCCAAAGCTCTGATACCAAATGTTGTGTAACCGGCTCCAAAAAGAGAAGAAAAGAGATATAAACACCTTAGAAATGAGCCACTTCGAGGGGGAAAACTCCAATACATTACATAAATGAAAAATTCTTCGATGATCCAATTTACAAAACCTCCTTTCTATATATAGGAGTCCATGGGGCCATAATGTAATCCTAGTGGGCCACAATGTAATCCTAGCCGACCTAACAATAATAATTTAAGGGCACAATAATAATAAAATGGGGGTTACAAGGGTACAATAATAACAATAAGGGGGTTACACTAACAACAATAAGGGACTATACTAGTAATATAGGGACCTAACATGATGGCTAGTTATGAAATCAGAGATATTCAATGAGAGATGGGTTCATCTATTATCAGAGTAGGATCTTCTTGAATAGAGCTTGCAAGCTCAAGGAGAAGCTACTACATGTAGCATATGAGGATATTCTCTTTGGCCACACTGATTTCATGAGGGCATATCATATTATCATGGAGGGATTCACTTGGGAAGGCTTCAAAGAGGAGATACATCAGCATATTAGGAGATGCATGGATTGTTTGAATATTGGGGAGAGGCACAACTTCTTGGTAGAGTTTTCACAGCCATGTCCTTATCCGATGGAGATGAGAGGAGGCCCATCTATGAGCCACTTCACCAGCTTGCTCAAATTATATGGTAAGGATTATGTTTTTGTGCATAATGATCTACTAGATGAGTACTTGCATTCCTTTACCATCCATGTACAAGTCATTGCTCCAGAAGGGGGCACTATTTCTTATAGTATTCATGGTCTACTTGGGGCCATAACTAGTGATGAGGATGGCCACTCCCTAGGAGATATGAGGGAGATGATATCTTATTTAGGGTGTGCTCAATTTGCACCACACATCATACACCTTCTCCAAGCATGTGAGAGGATTGGGGCAGTAAGAAATTGGTTGGGAAACCACTTATCCTATCATATTCTAAGGCATTCATGAGAAATACTGCTTTAGTTCCACATGTGGGACTATGATCCTCCTCCGGTATTTCATATGGCAGCTAGTATGACTTTGATTATGATCCCATATGTTGATGATGTTCTTATCATTGTTGTGGGAATGATTGGAGGGATGACACATGGTGCCCATTGGGAGTGAGATTCTCCACATTTATTATGCTTCATGCTTCAGGGAGAAGATTGGGCAACACATGGTTGCTACATTAGACCTCTTGTTTCCTTATGGGATGATCCATTTTCTTAACTTGAGAACTTGGGAGATGCATCTCATGAGCACTTGAGAGCATTTCAGGGATGGATTGATTGGGGGACACTTGGTTCATCAGGAGAGATTATCACATGGAGGTGTCACAAGGGGAGGAGGAGAAGTTTTGTAGAACTCATTTTTACAGTTGATTGAGGAAAAGAAACATTTGAGAGGGGAGGATTATAATATTCCCAATTAGTTTTCAGCTATTTGGAATATTAAATCTTTTTTTCTTCTTAGTTAGAAGAATAAGAGAGTAGGGAGACCCATAAATTTCCTTAGTAGGAATAAAATCACTCCTAATGTGAATGGAGGGCATCAAAGTAACTAGATAAAGCACCCATATGTGTGAATATGGGATGAAGCATGTGGAATGGGTCAAATTTGACCAAATCAACAGTGCTAGTATGGAGGGAGTGGATAATCAATGAGAGACAACACAGTTTTGGAGGGAGAGTCTTTGCATGGAAGTAGTGGCTTTAATGAGTGGGGCCCAAGGTTAGGAAGATCACCAAGAATATAAGAAAGGGAATGGAAACCATATAAAGCATGTTTTTATTATTATTTTGTTTATGGTCTATTATGACTTGTTGCTCTCTTCAGCTGTTTAGTGGAGACTGCAATGTTGTTTAGCACAAGGATGTTTTCGAGCAGGAATCCCACCCTCATCCTCGGGGGACTTCGAGTTCCCACTTAGGAGAGGTGATTTAACTACATTTCCACATTCCGACATTAGGCCAAAGCTTCAATATTATTATACAACATAGTTTCTTCCAAGGTTGTGATGTGTTGTAGGGAAGAATTTTTGGAGGGTTTGCAAGGCCATTTTCTGAGCTTGTGTTTCAGTGGAGAGGTAGCATTTCCATTAGGAGGCTAGCAAGGAGGGTCCTCGATCATCATATCATCATTTTGCACCAGGCCAAGTCACCATCATCCCCTATAGCATAGTATCAGTCATAGACTGTGTTATTTCATAGATCAGTTGCAGGGGAGGATTCAGTGTATTGTTTGGAGTGTTTGTTTTCCAGTGAAGGGATTAGCATTTCATTGGGAAAGTCTATTGGAGGAGATTCCATACTTTCTACATCTATTTAGCCACCTCCTTCCAGTATTCAGTTTTCAGCTGCTCATTCATCCCTGGAGCTGCACTCTGGCATTTTGTATATTGTGTATTTCCGGAAACCCTTTCTGGGTTGTCTAGGAAAGGTGTTTGGGAGCATATATATCCATTCTCAATATTGTTTGAGAATTTTATTATCGGATCCATACATTTAAAATTTCCAGTTGTATTATTATTCACTTAAACTACGGTGTATTGGCTTCAATATTTTTTGTAGAAGCTATAATACATGTTTTGGTGCTTTGTGGTATTGGGGGCTTCTCTTGCCTAGCTTGAGGGATTTGTTCTCCAAGATATTGTATACATTTTTTGTTATTATACTTAATACCATGGATCTCTATTTTTCTCATGTCTGATGTATTGACATTTACTTCTATTTTCCATTATTTTTTTCAATATTTCTACTTTTACTATTTTGGAATATTACATGTATTCATGTTGAATGTAATGCAACTATTCATCCCACAACTTGGGATGTTTGCTGCAACAACCTCTAAGAGGATGAAATATTTTCCTATTAACCACCTCATTTTGACCATATTTTTGTGGATGAAATGATGTATTCTTCTTCAAATTTTGTCCATCATGTCCCATAATTTTGACCAAAAATTCCCAACAAACCGAGAAACTTGGTCACCTACTATAGAATTAGGAAGAACAAAATGAACCCATACATTTCGAAAGAAAAGATGAGTTGTTTGTTCAGTTGTAATGGTTTTTTTACATGGCACGAAAAGACGCATTTTGCTGAACCTGTCTACAATAACATACAAGTAATCATGACCTTTGCTTGACATTGAAAGACCACTTACAAAATCTATTGAGATACTCTCCCAAGGATGTGAAGGAACTGGAAGTGGAGTGTATAATCCAAATTTCCTACTACTAGGCTTACTTATTTCACATAAATAAAATCCTATAATAAAATGAGATACACTATCAATCATGTGTGGCATGTTAGCACTCCACATGATCTACGAGGTTGAGAAGAGACTAGCAAAGGTAACTGTAGACCAAGTTATCGCCAAGTAGCTAGCCCTACTAGGTAGGAGAGGGATCTCTCCAAGGGATCATAGCCAAGAGGGATGGATCAATTAGGTTTTAGGCTAAGTATAGTAGCACAGGGGTTTTGATTGGTTGATTTGGGTGTTGGATTAGTGAATTAGGTCAAAGAGGTAACTATGTCAGGGAAAATAAGATCAGAATTGCAAACATCTATTGGGGCAAGGTAGGTAAGAAATATAACACTTTATGGTTATTATGTGAGATGGATCAAAATGGTGGGATGTTAAAAAGAGCATGACAGTACATGAACTATTTTTAAACTGAATCAATGAAACAAATTATGGTGATTCTCCTAAAATAGAGCATAAAATATGTATTCTTCTTATCAAACTTGAGAATCAAACATATAATAGAACTGGAATGAATATGGAAATTAAAAAAAATTAATACATATGAAACAGAAGAATAAACTATGCCAAAGTACAGTACCACATGAATCCAACCAAAATAGATGCAACTCATCTAATATATTCCTACCAAAATCTGAATACACTAGTGTCTCTGACCAATACAAAAATATACAACCTGTGAAATGAGTCAAGAAGTGAAATATATATGCAAGAAACAACATCTCCCAAACTCAGGGGTCGAATCCCTAAGTTGTGGACCTGATCCAAAAAAGTCTGAACTGCAAGCCTAGAGTGTAGGGAGGTCAAATTGAGTCATCCCAAAATTTAGTGAAACTGAGTCATCCCTCCTAAAAAAATACTTTTAACTAATTTATTTACCCCTAGGTAACTCAAAAACATCATAATTACATTTAAATTCATCATTTACATTGGTAAAAACATGATTTTCCATGTTGAAACTGAGAAAATTGGAAAAAATCAGGAAAAACAAAGAATGGTCAGGAGCACAACGTCAGTGTCATGAGTGTAGTGCCATATTTAGCTCAACTTTTGAAGTCACTTCTGATTTCCTAATTGAGCTCAGGATAGATCATTGTAAATAATGTCCTGTCTAGTTTCCAAAATTTTCCTTGGTTTCCAAAAAATGATAATTTTTGAACCTCCAAAAATTCAATCTCCCAAGAATGGTTAGGAGCGCAATGCCTAGCTGAAAAACAGGGTAGAAACATGCTTTTTAGGATTTCTTTTTACCTTTTACCCTGCCATTTTGCCCAAATTTTCTTAGAAAAGTGCCTAACTTGACTATTTGTTTCCTAAATCCAATGGTACACTTGGGTTTTCATTTAGAGCCTCCTAGAAGAAGCACAACGCCTAGGGCGTTATGCTCATGGTAGTCTAGGTGTGCTAAAACTGTCAAAAGTTTTCAAAAAACCCAAAAATTCAAAAAAATTCTCAAAAATCCTCCAAAATTCTCTTGAGGAAGCCTGATGAAGTATTCTAAGCAATGAGGGATGCCTCAGCAAGGATTTCAAGCTTGTCTCCTTCCTTTTACTTGGTTAGGGTTTGCTTATGTTTCTCCTGCAATTACTTGAGTTTAATGCTACATACCTTTTTTCTTGTGATATACTTGTTAGAAATGTTTCTGAGAATTTGTTGTCTTTTTTTGCCTTGTGGAGGAGTTTCTCAAGGTGGATTTTTACCCTATCAAGCCATATCTCTCTTTCATTTTCAATCTCCTTGGCAATCCTCTCCTCAAAAGTGAGTTTTTCATCCTCAATATTCTGCTGTTGTAAAGCCCTCTTAAGACCCCTTGCCTTTGGTCTTGTTCTACTTCTTTGGATTTCATCATGGTCAAGATCATCAAGTGAAATTATGGCCTTACCTCTTTTGTCTTTGAGTATCTCTAGCTCTATAAGTACTTAATGATCTTTCAGTTGCTTATTCTCCTTCTCAAGAAATGAAATGAAAAACTTAGATCTATCCAAATTAGTTTGTAGATCTCTAATTTGGGCATCCTTCTCTTTGAAAATCAACCTTGAGGCATCATGATCATCCTATTGATCCAAGTCAACTAAGTCAAAATCTGTTTCCTCATCATGAGGGTCCTCATCCTCTTGCATGACTTCCTCATGCACAACTACCTCTTTCTGCTTTTTCTTTCCCTTTTGTACGTGTTTTGTTGATGAAGAAGGTAAGGCCCCTTCCATAATTTGTGGAGAAAACACCTAACTAGGTCCCCTATGATAGCTCTTGACCTATTTTTCTTGTTCAAACTCTTTGGTATTTGTAGGCTCTTTGACCACAACTTTGTTGGATGACCCAATATGACACTGAAATACTAATGATGGTGATGATATGGGTCTAGCAGGTTGAGCTGATGGAGGAATAGATGCTAACGGCGGAGATGAAGGAGGGATGGTTTCAGCATGTTGAGCTTATGAAACAGTGAAAACATCATTTTCAATGAAGGTATCCCATGAAATATTCAACTATTTCAGATGATGGAGTGCAATGATTTTGATCAAAGAGTGATGGAAGAGGTTGCTCATTTTTTGATCATATTCTCTCTTCTGTACTATGTAGGCTAGTTTTTCTATGCTCCTGAACAAATAATATGGGATGTTGAGAAAATTGACTCTTTTGAAGTGCATGAGCAGTCTGATATGGTATGTGTAGAGTTTGGAGAACCTTCCTTCACAAGAGAAGTACTTCATGATGATTTTCATAATGGGGGTATACCTACCAAGAAGGTAATTGAAAGGAAATACTTTCCTTCTCTCATTTTTGTACCTTGCTTTGATAAATGGCTCATAATACTGGTCCTCCAAGTATTTGTCTTTAAACCATTTCTCACCCATATTTGGTATCCCTGTAGCAGCAACAATGATAGGTGTGGATATAGTGAAGGCCACACCTGCAAGGGTCACCTTATTGTCTTTAAGGTTTGAGATGAAAACTCTACTCAAAATAGGGTGGTGTTGAACTCTTTGGACCATTTCACAAAAATCAAGGCAACCAACATATTCAAAGAAAGAGACTGTCATGGGTGAGGACATTAGTTCTCTGGTGCTAAAAGGTTCAAGCCTAAAAATTCTTCATCCCTTGTGATGTATTCTTTCCTCTCTATCCTCCTCCTCCTGCATGAAATATATGTCTTCCTCCTCCAGGTGTTTTTAGTTTTGAAACCCTAGGGAAGGGAAAGGGGAGTGGAAAATAGGTTTAGGGAGTGGGGATGGGAGTAGGAAAAATTGGGGAAATAGAGAAGGGGGTTAGGGAACTTAGGGGACTAATATGGGATCAAAATACTTAGGAAAATGAGGTGGGGAAATTTATTATAGGTATAAGGAAGCTACCTAGAAAATTTGTAGTCTAGGAGCTAGGGTTTTAAGAAATGTAGTTTGGGGACATGGATTTAGTTATGTAGGATAGAGATAGGCTTCACTGTGATATGGGAAGAGAATTCAAGGTCTAGGGAACAATTTATGGCTATAGGAATGAAATCTAGGGTTTTTTAGCTTAAAAACTTTACAAATTTGAATGAGAGATTTAACATTTTAAATTTGCAAATGGGAAATTCAAGGAGGGCACAAAATTATTTTTCTTACTTGACATGAGGTGGAAAAACCATTTTTTGGTAATTCGAAGCAGTTGCACAAAGTTTTTAAGCCTGCGAGTGAAACTAGGCAAGAGCACATCACCAGTTGTAGGAGCACAATGCTTAGCTACGAGGAGCACAATGTCCTTCTCTAGGAATGCAATGCCTTTACTAGGTGCGCAACGCCTTGCCTCCAAGAGCATAACGCCACCCAAAATTTGAATTTTGGCCCTGCAAAATTTATTTTCTAGATGGGGGAGTGTGAGCTCAATGGTTGGCAGAGAGAAATAGTGCTTTCTTTGTCTTGTGATGCGCTTTATACTTGTTGATTTGAATAAATTTTCTTTTGGGGCCCACCTTTCTTCTTCTCAGTCACTTTAAACTTTGAAATCTTTACCATTCACTTTTGTTTCTGATATTTGGAGATTGATCATCTGATAGATTGAGAACACTTTAGACTTTGAAACTTCTGAGCTTTCTTGGCACATGAAACTTTGAGTTGGAAACTATCTTAGAACCTTGAACTTATTACATATTGAGAAAACATAAAATTACATAATGGAATAAAAACTAGATATTTATGTTTCAACTTTACATGGTAAAGTGAATTTATTGATCACCCTTAGTCTTGTTGGTCTTTTATGTAATGGAAATGATGTTTTAATGTACCTTGAAAACCCTAAGACCTAATGGACACATTGACTTAATGGAATTCATGATGATATGACTGAAAAAATGATAAATACTCATGAATAATGGACACTCAGCATAGTGATAAAATGATCCATCAAGTGATAAGATGAAATTTTTTGAAAAGAGTGAACCTTGATTAAAATATGCACCAAGTGACCAAATTGTTGCGTGACCTAGTGGAATGACAAAAAATTTCTGAGTGGGACCCCTAACATGACATCAAAGAGTTAATTTTGATCATTGGTTGAAGTATTCAAATAATGAAACTAACATTGGCTCCAACTGGGGATGGTAGCTCCTTGGAGGTGCCAAGAACACCGTATTCCAAGTGTCTATCCATTGGGAATGGAGTCAAATACTAAAAACTAACTGAAAACTAAAAACTTAGGAGCCTACCATTGACCATTCCTCCTAAAAATTCCTCTCCATTCATCTCCTGTAGTAGAAAAGCACTTTTTCCTTGAATAGCTAAGATATTGTAGGGCCCTTTCTATAGGTTTTCAAACTTTTTGTGCTTCCCTTTCTCCTCGTTCCTTGCATCCCACCAGAGGACTACATCTTCAAGATTAAATTTATCTACCTCGGTCTTACGGTCATACACCTTATTTATTTTCTCATGAAGCTTTGAGGTGTTCTGAAATACCTCATCTCTCATCTGTTAAAGATGGATCATCCGATTGATTCAGCGTTGTACATCATTATCCTCACTTCTTGCTTCTTGGAAAAATTTCATGACCAAGACTGCAAGTGATGTAGGAAAAACAGTGTCTATTCCATATACCAACTAAAAAGGGGACATTCTGATAGATTTCTTACTACTCATCTTGTCTTCCCCAAGGCATTCACAAGATTTTTGTGCTATTTCTTCTTGTTGGCCTCTGACATCTTCTTTATTATATTAATCAAGGATTTATTAGAGGACTTTGCTAAACCATTACCCTGTGGATAGTAGGTGGTTGAGTGCCCCAAATTGATGTTATATTGTTCACAAAATAGAACCATCCTTTTTTATTTGAATGCTGGCGCATTGCCCGTAATAATATTATGAGGACAACCAAAACGAGACAATATGTTAGTCTCCAAAAACTAAGTAATTATTAGGTTTGTTGCTTGCCTTGTTGGGATCGTGTTGATCCATTTGGTGAAGTAGTCGGTGGATTTTAATATCCATTTTTGCTGTGCATATGATGTAGGGTGAATCTCTCCGATGAAGTCAAGTCCCCACTACTGAAACGTTGCATCAATTGAAATAGGCTGCAGAGGTAATGGAAGAAGTTTTCTTTTACCTTGAAAAAATTGACACTCATGGAAACTCATCACTGTCTTGTACAAATCTGCAAAAAGAGTTGGCCAATAGTATCTCACTCTCAATAATTTATTAGTTGTGGTCTTGTATAAAATGTGCCCCCCACAGTGTCCTTTATGAAAATCATTCATAACTTCTTGGGCTTCACTTTCAACTAAACAATTCAGCAATATAACTCCTGGATCTTTCCAATAAAGGGCGATGTCAAAAATGAAATATTTGGAAGCTTTCAACTTTAAATACCTACCCTTAGTCTTAGTCATGCCTAGAGTGTTGGAAATGTTGTCATTGATGGCAAAGGAGATGATAAAGGAGGAGCACCTGAAACAACAACAAGGCAAAAGAGACAGAGAGGTAGCAGAGGCAGCAGATGAAACAGAGGAATTGAAGCAGAAGTAGCGGAGGAATATGTGAAACATATGCTTGAGGACTGTTCTAAATCTCTGTGTGAAATTTAGATGTATCCTTGGTCGAGCTTATATGAGGAATATTTGAGTTCTGTGGTTAAGTTGTGAACCCGGTGTCAGAGACTGAAATGGTGGGTTTGTGAGATGCGCCCTGTTTGCTTTGATTTTGTAAAAAATATACTTGGTTCGATAAGTACATACTACGCTCTGGATTAAGCTCTGAGGCGAGGCTCTATACATAGGAGAGGAATCGATATTAAATAATATTGATATTGTATCTGTTGATTGAATCGGTTATAAGAAAGAAGTGAGGGATTGATCTGTCATATGATTTTGTGTAATTGAAGGAGTTAACTGACCAGTAGTAACCTCAGATCAGGATTGAAAGAAGGGTTAATATTAAATAGGTATCCGCACATCGGATTTTTATATACTATTTAACACTGTGGTTAATATGTTGTTGATTGGAGGGTCGATAGTGCAGAGTTAGAGGTTAAGGAAGAAGCGATGGTCCGGTCGCATTAAGGGCACAGTGGGTTATTTAACCTCTGTGTGAGCTGCAAATGAAGTAATGTGAATGCGATGACAAAGCGAGGGAAGATTTTATATCAACAAAGGCGTTGAAACATATAAAATAACGAAGTTAAGAAACAAAGTGGAACCATAAAGGAGAGGCAGAACCGCGAGGAACAGTGAAAGCTAGATTCAAGAAATAGTTTATGGTATTCGCGTAGCTCCTAAAGCGGTAAGTTGATTTGAGAAAAATAACGTGATTCCAAAAACGGAATTACGCGTGGAAAAAAGTTGTTTTTAAAAACCACCTTCATCACGTGATTTTGGAGGAGCAAGTCACGTGCAAATTTTTTGTGCGATATTCATTATACGCTGTCGGATATTTGGTTGGAGCGCGACAGGCTTATAACCGTTGGATCGTGATCGAAGTTACATAGAGGTATGTTAAATGTTGGGGCTGCTTTATTGCAATGGTTGTGTTGAGTTTGTCAAAGTTCCAAGGTTGGAGTTAATATAATGTGAACTCCAATTATATTGGGATTATTTTATGCGCAGTCAATATATCATAGACCGAGAACCTTAATATAAGGTCCGAACTATAGAAACCCTTCAACTGTTAAAAGTCTATAATTGTATATCTAAATGCCCGGGATTGTTTTAAGCGAAGGTTTATGACAATGAGAGGGTTTTAACTCGGTAAGTCTGAAGTTTGGTATTAAAGGAAGGGGTGCACTGCATTAAGATTTTATTATAAGCTGAGGGTCGAACCATTGTATAAAATGCTAAGGTCGAGTTTTTAAATAAATCAAATAAAAGGCGTTGAATTATGGTTCGAGTCGAAAGGTTGAATATTGTTGCAAGCTTAACATTATTAAAGCTCTTTATTATAAAGGCCAAGGCTTATATAAAAGGGAGATATAGTTCGGGTGTTTCATTTAATTTAGCCAAGGTCAACGATTAAAATATATGTTATGCTGGTGATAATCCGAACCTCTTATGAATGAGTCGGTATTCGGATATATAAGCTGTGGGCCTGAAACCTTATGTTAATATTTGAATATAAACCAAAGT
The DNA here is from genome assembly GCA_034641835.2 of Pinus albicaulis. NCBI lineage: Eukaryota > Viridiplantae > Streptophyta > Pinopsida > Pinales > Pinaceae > Pinus > Pinus albicaulis. The sequence continues at coordinate 1,611,018,570 of CM076579.1, forward strand.
TAATACGCAAGTGGGACCCTTTATTCATCGCACCGAACTGTTGAAGGATGCAATTGCGATTAATCGCATCGGATCCATTTCAAAGGCATCAATCGCATTGGAATAAAAGTAGGACATCGAAACATACTATTGAAAGTTGTGATTGCGATTAATCGCATTGTAACTATCGCAATCGGAAGTATTCAGAAGAAATTCATCGCATCGAGGAATAAGCAAAGTTTAGCAAGTGGGCCCGAGGATTTCAACTTAATAATAAGTGCTGATGAATGTGTTGGTCAAAGTTCATTAAGTGGAGTCATATTGCACGTTGATATATATATATATATATATATATATTATGGCAGTCGTGGTATGTACATTTGATGAGAGTGAACTATAAAGGTCGTGGGACTTTATTAAATGGAAGTTTTAACACAGCATTGAACTAATGAAAAATAGAATATTATTCAATTTTAATATAGTGGGTTCATAATAAGGTTTCTTTCAAATATGAAAAGGGAAATAAATTTCCAAAATCATTAGTTTAAGAGTGCCCAGATTTAAAGTCAGCAGTTATATATATTGTAAAGCAGTTAAATATATATAGCAGACACACAATTGCAGTGAATAGGTGAATATGCACAGGAATGCAAAAGTGGTTTTGATAGGTGTACATGCATAGGTGCACAGAGTTGTAGTGAACAACAGAATTATGCAGATCAGTTACCTAACAGCAGCAGAAAAGAAAAAACCAGCAAAGCCAAAGGCCAAAAAAAGGGCTGAGTGAAATTTATATATGTAACTGAAAATGTGAATGTAAATGTTTTTAATTGCTTTATATTGTTTGTGATGCATTGGAAAGTCTCTGTAGGAAAACAAAACTCCACTGTAACACTGAAATATGTACAAATGGCTATATTTTTCTGAGTGAGTTGGACAAAGAAATGAGAATGCAGAAGGCAAGAAGTCAGGGCTATTCACTTCAAATTACCTATGGAATGCTAACAGTCATAAGGAAATCTCTATAAATGATATCACCTTGATATGCATAGATAGGTTAGAGAGGTTGGAGAATATGGAATTGAGGCAGAAAAGATAATAAGAAGGAGCAGAACGAAATGCAGTGAAAAGTTAGAGAATGCAAAAATGAAGCAGTGAGGCAAAGAAGGAGGAGTTGAGTAGAGAAGAAGGAGGAGTTGATAGTGAATCTGAGAAGATGCAGAAATGATATAAGGCAGATATGAAGATTGATGCACAGTAGTGAATATGGTACAGAACAGAGCTGATATCCAAGGTAAATCAGCAAGTGTTTTTATTTTGAAAGAGTAATGAAGTTGGAGCTTCCCTATCAAGTTGTAGCTTGATAGATGTCATTTGTAGCTAACTTAGGTAGGAGCCTCCTGTAGGTTGGTGCCTGTAGAAAATAGATGGGAGTTGGTGCTTCCACATCAAGTTTTAGCTTGATAAAATGTTAGTTGTAGCTGACTGAGGTTGGAGCCTGCAAAAAATTGATGGGATTTGGAGCTTCCTTACAAGTTGTAGCTTGTAGAATTGAGGTAGGAGCCTCCTGTAGGTTGGTGCCTACAGAAAATCAATGGTGAGAGGGAGTTGGAGCTTTCCTTTGCATCACAACAATAATAAGATGTGGTTTTATCCCTTTATGGGTTTCCACTTGTATCTGGTGTCTTTGTGCATGATGTTTATGTGTTGATATGATTTATCTCATCCTCTTAATACTTGTTGCTCTCATATTAATTCAGTTGTTACATTATATTAATACTTGCTGCTCACATTCTAAGATTACTTACACATTAAGTTGAACATGAAATGAAGGTGTGAATAAGTTTTAATGAAAAAGTTTTAAAATTCCATGAGTGTGTTAAACTGATTCAACCCCCCCCCCCCCCATCTCAGCTTAACTAAGAGTTCAACATAGAGGAGGATTCAAATTCTGAAGCACATATATTATATCAAAATACCATGGCAATTAAAGAAACATATCAAATATCTGGATCAGAGTGACATCATGTTCTTCATCAGAAAATGTTGTAATAATATTGATATCTAAAACATGCAGATTTGACTCAACCATAAGATTTGCTAAACCTTGACCTTTGATCAAATTTGTGGGTTTCATCTCAAGGTCATATTCCAACATCACTCCTATCTATTTCCCTCTTCTTCCTTCCATATTTGTCTGCATAAGAATATCTTTTACTGTTTCATTAGGGACATAAGCCAAAGTATGAGAATGTAAAATATAGACACAGAAATCCTTCAATGCTTTTATCAAATCCAAAGCATGTTTCTCTATGATATTATACCAAAGAGCTTCATACTTGATGGTTCGACTGAAAAATTCAATGGATTTTTCAATCTTGTCCTTATTTTTCATTAAGACTGCAGCTATGGTGTGCTCGAAGGAAAATGATAATATAATAAAATCAATAGTGTAATCCTGTCTTACTTAAATAGGGGTAGTCGTAAAATCAAATTTCACTATGTTAAAGGACTTCTTATCATCCTTGAACCACTTTACCTCATTATCCTTTTTCAACACGTTGGCCATGTCCCGAAGGTGTTCATCCAAATTTGGAATAAATTTGCGTAATAAATTCATCTTACCATTGAAATCTTGGTTTTTTTTCTTGCTCCGTGGAAAATAAATCTGCTGAATTGCCTCAACCCTAGAAGGGTAAATCCATATTCCATCCTTAGAGATGATGTGACCAAGAATTTTTCCCTCCTCCATGGAAAAAAGGCTCTTTTTCGGATTAATAGAGATTCTGAACTTCCTACATTTCTGAAAAACAATCCTTAAGTGATACACGTGTTCATCATATGAATGGGAAAAAACTATCAAATCATATAAATATACCACTAGAAAAATGTCTTTCTCATATGCAAATTCTATATTCATTGCATGCTGAAAGGTAGCCCCCACATTCTTTAGTCCAAATGGCATCTTTGCATATTTTAACGTACCCCAAGGTGTAGTGAAGGTAGTTTCGTCCTAATCTTTCTCATGTACTAAAATCGGATTATATCTCGAATATCCATCCAGAAAAGGAATTTGAGAAGCCCCAAGCACTCTTTGTAATATGTGATCCATTTTGGGAAGAGGGTAATTATCTTTTAGTGATACCTTGTTTAAATTTCTAAAGTCTAGGAAAATCCTTATTTCACCAGTATTTTTTCTTACAGGGACTAAATTAGATATCCAATCAGAAAACCTTATATGAACAATGATACCTGACTTGTAGAGCTTGTTCACTTCTTTTTCAATGAATGGCAGCAACCTTGGGTTGATCCTTCTCAACTTTTTCCGAAAGGGCTTTTGATCAGGTTTAATTGGAATGTTGTATGATGTCTTTATTATAGACCTTCAAGTCTACATAATCCCACGTGAAAACATCAAAAAATTCCTAAAGTAAATCAATGTACTTGTCCTTTACCTCAGGTAACAAATACCTCGACAATTTGACCATCTTAGGTTTGTCTATTGTCCCAATGCTTACGTCCTCTACACCTTTTTCTGTAGGAACCAATGTTGGATTCCTCGCTACATCATATTGATCAAAAAATTCTTCCAAAGGTATGAGACCCTTTGGAATATTATTTTCCTTCAGCTCTAGTATATCAGCTTGAGTTTCTTCGATGCCTTGATCATCCTTGTCATAAATTTTGTTAATTGCAGAATTCTCAAACTCACCTTCACTTTGAAAAAAATTATTAACTTGCTGATCATCCAAAAATAATTGCTGATGCTTCACATGAATTTCAAATTTTCTGTTAGAAAATATTGGGATTTTGAAATTGCTTGCTGCTATGGAAAGTGAATCTACCATGAGGTTATGACTTCTTGGTACTGCTGAAAAATTATATTCTGGAAACATCTTCAGGATATCTAGTATATAATTCTTATATGCTCTCATTCATGGATGCTTGGCCTGGTATTCCCCTTTCACCTTTTTTATCACAAGTTAGGAGTCGCCATATACTGAAATTCTTCTTGTGCCCATCTTTTTCAAGAACTTAAGACTAGTGATCAATGCTTCATATTCCACTTCATTGTTAGAACAATAAAAAGCTAGTTTGTATGAACATAATCTAACATTCTTAGGAACCTTACCAGGCTTATGAAGAGGGTTGCGGATCCAAATTCCAATGTATTCCCTGTCTTTCCCCAAGGAACCATCAAAATCTATGGTCCCTAAACTATTTTCATCCTCCAAGTGCTGGAATTATGGTTTTTGTTTTGTCTCAACTTTCCGGGCTACTTCTTGATAATAATTTGAACTTTCCTTTACCTTATCAGATGGCTACTCTAAAACAATGGGAAAAATCTCTTTTACCTTCTCTAAAATTTTTCTTATGCAATTAGAAATCTCTGGAACATATTCTACTTCTACAAGCTGACTATCTACATCATTCAAACCACTATCATTGAAAAAAATGAAAGATTCTAAATCTGTATGTACATCATTTATTGGATGATTATTAGGCCTCTCGTTGATGGTTATCATGTACTTCATCTTTGTTTTCGAGTACAACTTTCTCAATTGTATGAAAACTGGGATGGTGGCATAAGAGAATTCTAGTTGAAAAGTGCCTCTCAAATTCGCTCTCCAAGATCTAGACAACAACATACCAAACCGTGGTGGTATATCAACCACCACCACATCCATAAAGAAATTTGTTGTTGGATTTTTCTCAAGATAAACTACTAAATCCTTAATAATACCCAAACAACAGATTCTTCCTGAATCAAATGAATACAAGTCATGGTAAGGACGAGTGATATATAGGCCTAATTTCTCCATAATGGCTTTCGGCATCAAATTATGGGAAGCTCCAGAGTCGAGCATGGCATTGTGAATGATATTCTAGTGGATTCTCAGACTCAAATAGAATGAGGGAACTTCACTATCCTCTAACTGACCGTCTATTGTTGGACCAAATATAACCTCAGGTTGGTCATCATCGACATTAAGTATATCAGACGAAGGATCAAATTTCAATATTTTGGCTACATAAGACTTATACTAATTATTATTGACAAGTTCATTTAAAGTTATTGACACTTTCAATTTGGAAATTTCAGTTTCTAAGCTAAAAGGAGTGGTTCTTTCTACCTCTTTAATGATATCTATTTTGTCGGCATGATCTTTTGATGTAGCTTCTTTCCTTTGGTTGTCCTTTTATTTATCCAATGAGATTGTATATGGTTGACTATCTTTGTTTTGATTTGTAGTTATAGGTTCTTTTCTTTTACTTTGGTTACCTTGAGAATTCTCTTTTGGTTGAGTATATTTTTGTTGATATGCCCGCTTCTCAATAGGAGTTATTGGGACATATCTACCTCTCAAAGTATATTTCCTCTGTTGTGAGATGAGGGAATTCAAGTATCCTCACTGATAATCATCAAATTCAACCTCCAACTAATGATCCTGGGCTAAAATGTAGTCTTCATCCTTTGGTACATCTGTCTTCTTCACATACTCTTCATCTTTAGTCAAAAATATGGGTTGGCCATCAACTGTAAAAAAGTGGTTTTCTACATCAATATGATATTCTTCTTCTTCTTCTTCAACTCCTTGAGCATAATTATGTTGCAAGGGTGTCCGAATTTGTTGTGGTTCTGCTACTTTCTCTGGTGCCCTTTGTTCCCTTTGCTTGATTCTGAATTGAGGTTGTTGTTGTCCCCTGAAGTTGGGATTTCTATCTTGTGGTTTCGGCTTTCTTTAAGTGATAGACATCCTGAAAACCATCCTTTTGATTGTTTAATTAAAGTTTCCATTTTTACATCAGAAAATAGTGATGGCTCCTCTTTGAATGTTACTCTCCTTTCACCCTTCATTTTTTATTTCTTTATGGAAAAATTAGCTTCTACACTAATTGCGTTTTTCTGCATGTCTTCTAATGTAGCATGATTCCTTTCTCGCAACTGATAGGCCATGTCCACATCAACCATGGAGGGGGTTTGATCTCATTAGGAATGGAATGGTATACTCTGTTGAATCGAGAAGTGAAGTCTTGTACTAATTCATTTGGTTCTCTTTTCATATTGTTATACTCAGAAAGGATTTGTTATGGATTTTTATTTATCTCCCAACTGGCTATGAAAGCACTTATCAAATGATTTAATGTGGCTATGTAATTTTCATTTAATTATATGAACCATACTTTAACTTCTACTGAAAATATTTGAAATATGATTCTCATCTTTGCATCGTTTTCATCTACTTCTTCTGGATTAATAAATTTAGTGACTTTAACTAAGTTTTTTTATATAGTGATTGAATAATTTTCATGAAAAAGTGGTAGCCTTTGGCCATAACCTTGAGGTAAGGCATGGATTTGACCTGGTAAGATGAGGGGTGCAAATATGGCCATAATTCTTGCTGAATGGACTACAAGAGTGACACTAGGAAGAGTTTGTTGAATAGGTAATGAAGTAGATGATGCGAAGGAGGAAAAAACAATTGACTGTGAGTGTGTTGGGATAGGTATTGACTCTTGTTGATATTGTATTATGGATTTTTCTGACTGGTACTAAATTTGGTTTGCTAAACTTTCAATTTTATAAAATTGAATCCAGACTTTAGTGTCAAATTCTGATTCGACTTATTTTCTTCAAAGGATAAATTTTCTTCAAGTTTTAAGGACCTAAGATCTAACTCAGATAATGAATTGACCTCAGAGAGACTTAATGGATCAAACACTATGTCAACTAATGAGGTTTCAGACTTAGATTGAAACAATGACAACTATTGTGAAACTAGCTTCAAAAATAGAAGAAAAGAGATATCAATGCCTTATGAATGAAAAATTATTGGATGATACAAATGAAAAAAATATCCTTCTATATATAGGTGTCCATGGGGCCACAATATAATCCTAGTGGGGCCACAATGTAATCCTAGCCGACCTAACAATAATAATGTAAGGGCACAATAATAAAAATATGGGGGTTACAAGGATACAAAAATAACAATAAGGGGGGCTAAACTAACATAATAAGGGACTACACTATTAATGCAAGGACTTAACAACAAATCAAATTTTAAATCAAATGGTATATCTTCGAGAGACAAAACTTTAGCAGGTAGTGAAGAAGGTCTTACCAATGGGATTGGATCTGACTGAATTTCTGTAGCTTAATTTATATGCTTATGAAAAATCCTCTCTGGATCTTCAATTGGATCAGTTGGGTGAGGATCAGGATTTGATCTGGTGTATCTCCTTGAAGCTAGAATGTTCACCGTTCAGCAACTTGTTTTGTCTGCAACTTTTTCAGATTGGCCTTAATGAAATCTTAGACCTATCATCCAGAGGCCAAGAATTCGAAGAACTAATGGTAAAACTGAGGAATATCTGACACTTTTCTCCCCAATATGGTCACCAAGATGTTAGCACTCCACCGAATCTCTGAGGCTGAGAAGAGACCAACAAAGCTAACTACATACCAAGCTCTCACCAAGTAGCTAGCCCTAGTAGGCAGGAGAGGGCTCTCTCCAAGGGATCACAACCAAGAGGGCTAGATAAATTAGGTTTTAGGATAGTTATATTAGCATATGGTTTTTGATTGGTTGATTTGAATGCTGGATGAGCGAATTAGGTCAAAGAGGTAACTAGGTCAAGCTAAATAAGATCAGAATTGTTGACATATAATGGGGCAAGGTAGGTGAGCACTATAACACTTTTGGGTTCTTAGGTGAGATGGATCATATTGGTGAGGTGCTAAGAATAGCATAACAATACATGAATTATTTTTAAATGGAAGAAATGAAACAAATTATGGTGATTCTCCCAAAACCTAGCATAAAAGATGTATTCTGCTTATCAAACTTGAGAATCAAAAATATCATACAACTAGAATAAATATGGAAATTAAAAAACATTAATACATATGAAAAAAAAGAAGAAACTATGCCAAAGCATAGTACCACATGAATCCCACCAAAATAGCTGCAACTCATCCAATATATTCCTGCCAAAATCTGAATAAACTAGTGTCTCTATTCAGTACAACAACATCCAAGATGTGAAATGAGCCAAGAAGTGAATCATATAGGCATGAAACAAATTCTCCCAACCTTAGGGGTTGAATCCCTGAGTTGTGGAGCTGATCCACAAAAGTCTGAACTGCAAACCTAGAGTGTAGGGAAGTCAAACTGAGTCATCCCTAACTTTAGTGAAATTGATTCATCAATCCTCAAAAATATTTTTACCTAATGTATTTACCCCTAGGTAACTCAAAATAATCATAATTACATTTAAATCCATCATTTACATTGGTAAAAACATGATTTTCCATGGTGAAACTAAGAAAACTGGAAAAAATCAGGAAAAATAGAGAATCGTCAAGAGTGCAGCGCCAGTGTTAGGAGTGCAGAGCCATCTTCAACTCAACTTATGAAGGTGTTAGTATGAATCTTAATTCCAAGTGTACAAAAAAATACCACTTTAGCTACGCATAACAAATAGCCCTAACAGCAGAAATGACTGCTAATATCTTCAGATCTGCAGTTAGGTGATCAAGATAAATGCTGCAAAAATCTAGATCTATTCATTAGAAGACATTAAACAGTAGAAAAAACAATATTTACTCCATGCATCCAATAGACAAGACAAGAATATATCAACTGAATTTTGTATTAATGGAACCTGGGAGGAAAACACAAGAGGGTGTTCCTTGTTCTCCTTAATGGGATGGGTTCTTGTAAGTCCTCAGCACTTCAAATGTAGAATTCCTCTCTCTTCATGGTGTAGAAAACCCAAACAAAAATGGAAAAATATGACTATGATGGTGGATCAATAGTCAGACCAAAATTTTAGATCCAGAGTGATATTTAGGCAACAAAAGGTGATAAATGAATGGAAAAACCCTTCTATTTATAACAAATTGAGTTAATATAGATATTGGTGCATAATTAAAATATTATTAACCAAATCAAGATCCAACTTTTGTGGAATATTTTATTGTATTTTTTGGAGGGAAAAGGAATTTGACTTGGGTCAAATCCCTTTATTTGTTAATAATAAATAAATAAATGATTTATTTATCATTTTAAGGATGTGGTTGAGTAATAATCAAATAAATAATGATTTTTTTAACTATTTAAGGATGAAATAGTCATATTTAACAAAGAATATTATTTAAATAAGATTTAAACAATTATTCTTAGAAAATCATAAGATAAATAATGATTTATCTAATTAATTTCCTTGTTTTGGGTTAAATATAACCATAAATATTAATTAAACTATTGTTTAACTAAGTATTCCTTGAGGAAAATCAAGCAAATGTATATTTATTTAATATTTCCTCATGGGGTTTCCTGTTTAGACCATAAACAACTTAATAAAGGTGGTTTACTAAGTTATTTTCATAGTGAAAGCAATTTTACTTGGGGTAAAATTGGTCTTACATGGTGTACCTGGGTCCATCTAATGATAATAGGTTAGATGACCAAAAAATGGTGTAACAGAATGCCCCCTAGCGTGCGAGCGTTTAGGAGCTAATCGTATGACCGAAGTACGTTGTAAGAACTCAATCACTAGACATTGAAAGGGAAGTCAAAGAGAGAGAAGTATAAGGTAGACCAAAGTGCTGAAATAACTAGTGCTCAAGGAGGTGAGAATTACAGGTGCGACAAGTCTATTTGAAGCGTGAGTACCTGTGCTATAGGCGGCGGGGGAGGCATACCTATGCCCACCGAGGCAAAGTACAAAAATAAGGTGTTCGGAAAACCACGGGACTGGCCAATATAACACATGCTGGCATAAAAATGAGCCAGATAAACAACACAATAATGAATCCCACATACATATTGTGCCTGGGATAACGGCCAGGACTTGTACAATGATATTTGAGTACATGAGATAAAAATGCAACCCATATGCCCCTGAAAACAGGAAAGGGATCTGAAAATCTAACTGATACATGCAATCAAAATGGCACTGCAAGCGGCTGAGGCCGACATCATCAAATGTATGGAGCTGCATCAAAGACTTTAATAACGAGGTAATCCGAGTGTGTGGGGGGCTACCTGTAGGGCCACCCCCTCATGAGGGTTGAAACATCTCACACACACCCAGGAATCACCAATGTCAGCTGCTGCATCACTAAACCATCGAGTATATGGATCCCTATCATGCTGAAAGGAGTTAGAGCTGAGAAAAAATCAAGTCAAAGGGCAATAAGGAGTCCCTTTGCCTAATACGAGGCACCGAACAAGAGTGGAAGCTGGAACCAAGGTACACTGCCCTCTAGACCTGTCTTCTGAAATGAATGAGCTGATGTCGACAGAAGGAGGTCCGCCATAGGTGAGGCAATAAGGGATCCTTAACTAAGGCACGAGAGAAAATAGTAGAGTGACTAACAGACTGACCCCAATGATGATGATGAAATGGGGGGGACTGAGTAGCGAATGAACGACTTCCCTTGTTAGAGCATAAATGTCATGGATGACTCGGCAGTGACTGACACAATATCATGAGGGGATAGGGGACAATGGGACTGAAAGCCATAAGGTGTGACACGAGAGAGAGACCAAGCAATGAAGCATGGAGGACTATAGCGGGATGCAAAAGGACTCGGTATAGACTCCATGAATGAAATGATGACTCAACTCGGATGCTCTAACAAGGGTGACTCGATGGTGCTGCCACACAAAAAAGGTCTATTGGGGACCATACAAACATGAATACAAGATGGTAACTAATGACGAAAGTCGACACGAGCGTGGACTGGTATGGAGGCAAAGCGATGCCCCCAGTACGAGTGTTGCAAGTGAACAAATTTGATTTTGAGGAAGGGTGAAGTGATGCTTCATGGAAAAAATGTGTCCTGGTGGAGTATCAAGCCACTCAAAACTAACAGATACCCATTTGAGGGTTTGGTGGGAACTTTCCAAAGGTATAGATTTTTGGTTAAACTGAGCTACGGTTGGATCACGGCAGGCGAAAGAAAAATCAGGGGTTTTCTTTTAATAAGGCATTTTCCCTCCAAATTCACCCATTTGCAGGTGGAGCTGTGGTGAATGTAGTGAGGAGAGAAGGCCCTAAATCTTGCAGCAATCATAGCAGACAAACTGACCATTGGAATTTGAGATCCATCAGTTGTAGATAAGAGGCCTAATCCTACTCTTTCATTTTAGTGGATTGAAAGTTAAGTTTAGGTACCCAGAGCTCATGAACAGGCCAGGTCGCACTTTTTTGGGGTCTGTTCTATGACCTAGGTAGCAAGTAATGGGCAGAATGCTGTGACCTGTCCCAGGAAATGACCTGAAAAGTGCGACCTGTCAGAGAAAGGGGGTTTCAGTGCTGTATTTGGTTGAGATTTGGGATTTTTATGGTTGAGGGGCATAGGTGCCCCTAAGCATGTTGTGGTCATGCCTAAATGTTTTTAGAAAAAGGGGAATCTAATCACCATTTAATGATGTGGTGCGCCATTTGTTTTTGTTATGGTTATGCGGTTTGAGAAAGGGAATGGAGAATTACCAATCTCTCTTGGTACTGCATATATGAAAAAAATGGAATATAAGTTTCTAGATTGGCATACATGGTGTGATTATCCCAAAGAGAGGATTTTGGGATAATGAACTAGTGCTTTCCCAGAAAACTCACAGTTTGGTCAACAACGATGTCGAAAGGACTGGGTTGTTTTTGTAATATGAAGGAATGATGAGCGGTATCATCCCTAGAGTGATCTGAAGTGATATGGGACTCTATAGGTTCTTCTAAATGTAGAAGAATAATGGTACTAAAGCCGATACAACCATATACACTCGAAGGGTTATGGAGAATTTCTTCTCCTGGATTCACAACTATGAGTGCCCCCTTACCCAAACATTGGGTGTCCATGTAATGGCCACAAGGTGTTTGTGGTTTGGATGTATGGGTTCGATGTAAGGGGAGACAGATAAAGTCAGGGGTGGTGATTACTTCCACAATGTCATCATCGTAATAGAGGATGGGGTGATTGGTGGAAGAAATACCACCTGACGTGGCGAAGCTACCTGACTCATCATCATGAGAAGAGAGGTTCACATGCACATCGTCACAAGTGGTGAACGAAAAGTAATCAGATAAAGGATCTATCAATGTTGAGCCTAGGGTGATCGCTGAAGGGGGGTCAGGTGAAACATCAGGGGGAGTCTCTAAGGGGACTTCCATTGAGGTCTCATGGATGATGATAGATAGCAGATGGAGGAACAAGGCTTCATTATCTCAACATCATAAGGGGGAATTTCAATGGGAGCATTCATGTCCTCTAGTGTTGCCAAAGCAATATGCACAAATAAGGGAGCACTGGACTCATTGCGCAGGGCCTCGAATTGGCGTAAGGCTTCTAAAGAGGAACTATACTCTTTGAGGCGAGGGTAGAGGTGAGTGTAGTGGCCATGGAAATCACACAAAGCACAAGGGTGATTTGTGCGCAATGGTTTGAGTTTTGGGATTAAATTGGGTACAGTGACATATACCTCTGGGATATTAGATTCTGGAAATGTCTCATTGACCATGGACTTAAGATGAGGCAACTTCGGAAAAGTATGGGTGGCGTGGCTGCCAACATCACACAAAGCACACTGGATGGTACGCTTTTGAGGCCGAAAAGGGGTAGGGTTTGTCGAGGTAAGCTTGTCCTTTGATGCCCCCTTGCGACCTTTACCCTTCTTACCTGAAGCAGTCGCAATGGGAGATGGTTCCTATTGAGGTGAATGAGGCACTGTTGCAGTGGGATAATTCATGGGGACCGGTTGAACTGAGGTCAAAGAAAGATAAGATTTTGGTTGACCAGGCAGGGTAGCAGCTGGAGGATCGAGGTACCAGATGGGAATCCCGAGGGTCAGGTTAGGAAGAGAGACGGTGGCCATAACAGGTACCGTGTACACTCCTGGTGGGGGAGCTAGGAACGATATCTGACTGGAGGGGTAATGACCAGGCGGGATGGCTCCAAGATGGTTAAGACTTGGAGGAACCATTCCAAGAGGACAAATGTGCTCATGAGTACTAGCTGAAGGTGAGGGGCCAGGAGAAGATGGTTCAAAAGGCTGATCAAAGGACATCATGAGAATCTGGTATTTGGGGGAACCAGATGGAAAAGGATAAGTGGCCACCTGACCTTCAGGTGGTTGGGTAGCCACAAATCCTTGCTGAGGGAAAGGATCCATTAGGGGAATTTTGAGGTCTAAAATGGGCCTCCTAAGAAAAATGTACAACAAAAATAAACTTTATAAGAACCAATAGGATTCAAGATGATGATGTCAACCATGGGGGATGATTCGCCATTTTTGGAGTAAAAAAGTACAAATATTAAAAAAATAATAAAATAATGAAACTACTTTTTGAAGTCGTATTTTCAACTTATCTCTTTAAGTTTTTACTCAAATTTCGAGCAGGAGTACTTGTTGGATGCAAAATTTAATTCCTCATCTAAGGTGTACCCATGTTGCATACTTTCAATGGACACTGCTACTCAAAAAAATGAGAAATACATAAAACACATGTTTGCAATCACGTTTTTCATGTATTTCTCATTTTTCATGTAGAAAGGTCCATAAAAAGTATGCAACATGGGTACCCCTTGGATGCGAAATTGAATTATGCATCCAACGAGTCTTTCCGCTTGAAATTTGAGTAAACCCATAGGGAGATAAGTTGAAAATACAAGTGGAAAAAATAAATTTTCCTTTTTCCCCTCTAAAATTTGATGATGTAATCAAATTTTATTTTATTATTTCCACTATTATTTTATAATTTCCTTAGGAGGCCCATTTTAGACCTCAAAATTCCCCTAATGCGTAAGCACAACCGGTTGACTAGGAGCAAGACTGGGGGGAATGGAAGGGATAGCTTGCTGCCCTCTCAATGTTGCTTGAGATTCCCATAGATGTCGCATCTGTGGTAGAAGAGGACAATCATGCATATAATGACCATAAACACCACAACAAGAACAGGGCTTGTTCGTACGAAGAGGCCTATCCTACTTGGGCTAAGTGCCTTGTTTCTGGTTTGTAGTGTTAGGAGCGTTACCTTGATTAGGTCTAGGATTACAAGGGGAAGCTTGATTTTGAGTGCCTTTCCTCTTCCATTTTGAGGGAGGAGGATTAGTCATGCCTTGTTGTGCGTACACCTGCCCCAGAGGGGGAGGTGGTTGCTGTTGCAGGGGTTGAGAAGGCAAGGGAGGAGGAGGTGCTAATTTTGGAGGAGCTGGAGCACTAGGTTTTGGATACAGATAATAAGGAGGTTGTGTAGTAGTGTGGTAAACAGGAGGTTGCCAAAAAGAGGAGGCATGCCGTATCCTGGATACATGCTACCGAGAGGGGGAAAAGTGCAGGAGGTGTTGGCCCCTCCCTAAGGAAAACCATAGCCCATGGGAGGTTGAGCATGTGGATTAAAGAGAGCTCCAATGATACCGTCGACGGTGTGAGATTCCCTCGATGCCTTGGCACCACCGGGTCTAGGAAGATTGGCAGGTAGAACGGTATAAACATAACCTGACTGAGCATAGATCAGGTCATATTTTAATGCAATTTGGAGAGCATCTTTCTTTGGTTTGAGGAAAGTGCGATGCGACATCTTTCCCGATAGGCAGCAAGAGAGATCTAAGGAACCAGTCCATTTAGATATGGTCTTCGAAGGTAGGGGCTCGACATAGGCTCTTTCTTCTCTGTCATTCTTGAACATGGTCGATAGGCGGGTTGCAGATGATTGACGGAAAGAGGTCAAGAGTTCGGTACCAGTGTCATAACAAAGGGGAAGCTGGAAATAAGACAAAAAATCTCGGGCAAGAGTCGCAAAGGTGGTATGGGAGGAAGGGGCCTGATCAACATACCACTTAGAAGCTTCACCTATAACCATTCGTTGGAACAACCGAATATGGAAAGAGTCATTGGTAATGGAGTTAGATGAACACCACATGTGGAAAGATCGAATATGATTTTAAGGATCTTCTCCAGCAAGGCCTTAAAAATTTGGGATGTCTGAAGGGAGCTTTTTTGGCATAGCAGGCCAACCAGTGTCATGGTGTATAGGGTCTTTTATCAACTAGTCAAAATCTAGGAGGCTGAGGCCTGCCATGAAAGGGAGCAAGGGTGAAGCCAGGGTAGTGTCCATTGCACTCCCACTAGTGGTATTCCTAGCCTAAGGGCTGGGGTTACCACCAGCAGTATGTCTTGCACCAAACGTGGTGAAGGTGTCAGGAGGAGAACCGAAGGCGGAATAAGAAGGAGAACCCAAAGGACTAGAAGAAGAGTCGGTGTGTGTACTCGTTGGGGGACTAACTCGAACCCTACGTGGAGGAGTAAGTCTTCCTGCCGAAAACTGAGGATGAAGGCCAATAAGTCTTCGGGAAAAATGCCTTGGTGGTGCAATGGTGACGACACAAACACAGCACAAAGGAAAAAGAGACTAGCAAGGGCAAGGAGGTGCAGGATCAAGTGATTACAATGTCGAAACAAGGGCAAACAGGTGCAGGATCAAATGATTTCAATGTTTTAGAGTCTTCACTTGGTGGTGTTAACCAATCTCTTTTTCGCTTATGGTGTGTGTGTAAAAGTGTGTAAATTTTAATTTTTAAACCCATACTTTTGTAGAGAAAAATAAAAAGTGTTGTTGTATAGTTGTAAATGTACCTGCAAATGACAGTATATAAGCCTACAAAAATAGAAAATAAACAGCTAATAATGCAATAATCTAAACCCAAGGAGGCGGGTCTCTCAATAACTAGTCTATAGGTGAGTAAAAAACTAATCAAAACACACTAAAAAGCTAATAGATCTAAGGTCAAGAGGGACAGGGATCTAAAAGATAAAATTTGTTGGAAAGTGGTGCAGAAAACAGCAACAAATCAGAGGAAAAATTGCTATAAAAAGTTGACGAAAGGCTATCTCCTGGAGGGAAACGGAGTGAACTCTAGAGGAAAACCCAAAAAAATCTAGATGAGGTGATTTGGATGGATAAAAATATGATCTGAAGTGGATCTAAAGGTGAGGTATCAGATCTAAAAAAAAAAAGGCTGAAGACTCTGAAATTTCAGACAACTTGCAACAGCAAAAACTCTTCCACAAAAAGTGGAGGGTACTGAAGCCCTAGGGGGCTAGGTTCCCACTTATTTGAGTGAAACATAACAAGTACAGGTCTAAATGGGTAGAGACAGAGGTCATAAAACCCTGAACAGAAACTCAAACAAACCCAGGAAACTTTCAAAAAAATCCCTGCAAAAAGTCCAAGTCGCAGTTTCTGACCTGTTTTCAGTAGAGGTCGCAGTTATTGAGCTATAAAGTGCCCCCTGAAGGTCTGGGTCACAATTTTTGGGCCAAAACGTGTGACCTGCACTTCCGGCACTCTCGGCGGCAGGTTTCATAAAAATTTTCCATCTCAGTTGCGGTTGATGTCTGTCACCTGCGCAATAGGTCTGGAAAAAAATGGAAGTTAGATTTTTTATCATTTTAGGGTTTTATAGGTTAAAAACAATATCAAGAAAAGAAAAAACAAGGAGCTAAAGAGAAATTTGGATATGCAAGGATCAGAAAATTGACAGTGGTCGTAATTGTAAACCCGTGTGGAGTCGCATGTTGTTAGTATGAATCTTAATTCCAAGCGTACAAAAAAAGACCACTTTAGTTGTGCATAACAAACAACCCTAATAGTAGAAAGTTTCCATCTCAGCTGTAGCTGATGTCTGTCACCTGTGCAATAGGTCCGAAAACACATGGAAGTTAGAATTTTTATCGTTTTAGGGTTTTATAGGTTAAAAACAATATCAAGAAAAGAAAAAACAAGGAGCTAAAGAGAAATTTGGATATGCAAGGATCAGAAAAACGACAGTGGTCATAATTGTAAACTCGTGTGGAGTCGCCAGTTGTTAGTATGAATCTTAATTCCAAGCGTACGAAAAAATACCACTTTAGCTGTGCGTAAAAAACAACCCTAACAATAGAAATGACTGCTAATATCTTCAGATCTGCAGTTAGGTGATCAAGATAAATGCTACAAAAATCTAGATCTATGCATTAGAAGACATTAAACAGTAGAAAAAACAAGATTTACTCCATGCATCCAATAGACAAGACAAGAATATATCAACTGAATTTTGTATCAATGGCACTTTGGAGGAAAACACAAGAGGGTGTTCCCTGTTCTCCTCAATGGGATGGGTTCTTCTAAGTCCTCAGCACTTCAAATCTAGAATTCCTCTCTCTTGGTGGTGTAGAAAACCCAGACAAAAATGGAAAAATATTACTATGATGGTGGATCAATAGTCAAACCAAAAGTTTAGATCCAAAGTGATCTTTAGGCAACAAAAGGTGATAAATGAATGGAAAAACCCTTCTATTTATAACAAAATATTGAGTTAATCTAGATATTGGTGCATAATTAAAATATTATTAACCAAATCAAGATCCAACTTTTATGGAATATTTTATTATATTTATTGGAGGGAAAAGGAATTTGACTTGGGTCAAATCCCTTTATTTGTTAATAATAAATAAATAAATGATTTATTTATCATTTTAAGGATGTGGTTGAGTAATAATCAAATAAATGATGATTTATTTAATTATTTAAGGATGAATTAGTCATATTTAACAAAGAATATTATTTAAATAAGATTTAAACAATTATTATTAGAAAATAATAAGATAAATAATGATTTATCTAATTAATTTCCTTGTTTTGGGTTAAATATAACCAGAAATATTAATTAAACTATTGTTTAACTAATTATTCCTTGAGGAAAATCAAACAAATATATATTTATTTAATATTTCCTCATGCAGTTTCCTGTTTAGACCATAAACAATGTAATAAAGGTGGTTTACTAAGTTATTTTCATAGTGAAAGAAATTTTACTTGGGGTAAAATTGGTCTTACATGGTTTACCTGGGTCCATCTAATGATAATAGGTTATATGACCAAAAAATGGTGTAACAGAAGGAGTTGCTGATGTCCAAATTCAGCTCGGGATAGCTCATTGGAAAGCTCGTCCTGTCTAGTTTCCAAAAGTTTCCTTGGATTCCAAAAATGATAAGTTTTGACAATCCAAAAATTAAATCTCCCAATATTTTTTAGGAGAGCAGCGCCTAGCTGAAAAACAGGGCAGAAACATGATTTTTAGGGTGTTTTTTGACCTTTCACCCTGCTAGTTTGCCCAAATTTTATTTGAAAAGTTCCTAAATTGACTAATTTTTACCTTATGAATCCAATGGTACACTTTTTGTTTTCATTTGGAGCCTCCTAGAATAAGCACAGCACCTAGGGCGTTGTGCTCCTGGCAGTCTAGTTGTGCTAAAACTGTCAAAAGTTTGCAAAAAACCCAATAATTCAAAATTTTGCCCAAAAATTCTCCAAAATTGTATTGTGGAAGCCTGATGAAGTATGATCAGTAATTAGGGATGCCTCAGCAAGGATGTCAAGCTTGTCTCCTTCCTTTTTCTTAGCTAGGTTTTTCTTATGTTTCTCCTGCAATTGCTTGAGTTTAATGCTACAAACCTTGTTTCTTGTGATATACATGTTAGACATGTTTCTGAGAATTTTGTTGTCTTTGTTTGCCTTGTGGAGGATTTTCTCAAGGTTGATTTTGACCCTATAGAGCCAATTTCTATGTCATTTTCAACCTCCTTGGCAATCCTCTCCTCAGAAATGAGTTTTTCATCCTGAATCTTCTATTGTTGTAAAGCCATCTTAAGACCCCTTGTCTTCGGTCTTGTTTTGCTGCTTTGGATGTCATCATGGTTAAGATCATCAAGTGACATTACAGCCTTACCTCTTTTTTCTTTGAGTAGCTCTAGCTCCATAAGTACTTTTTGATCTTTCAGTTGGTTATTCTCCTGCTCAAGAAATGAAATGACAAACTGAGCTCTATCCAAATTAGTTTGGGACTCTCTAATTTGGGCATCCTTATTTTTTACAATCAAGCTTGAGGTATCATGATCATCCTGCTGATCCAAGTCAACTAGGTTAAAATATTTTTCATCATCATGAGGGTCCTCATCCTCTTGCATGACTTCCTTATGCACAACTACCTCTTTTTGCTTTTGATTTCCCTTTTGTACTTGCTTTGCTGATGAAGAAGGCAAGGCCCCTTCCAAAATCTGTGGAGAAAACACCTGCCTAGGTCCCCTCTGATAGGTCTTGACATGTTTATATTTTTCAACCTCTTTGGTCTTTGTATGCTCTTTGACCACAACTTTGTTGGATGACCCAATATGAATCTGAAATACTGATGATGGTGATGATATGGGTCTAGTAGGTTGAGTTGATGGAGGAATAGATGTAGAGGGATGAGATGAAGGAGGGATGGTTTCAGCATGTTGAGCTTGTGGAACAATAAAAACATGATTGGAAATTAGGGTATCCCATGAAATATTCAACTATTTTCGATGATGGAGTACAATGATTTTGATCAAAGAGTGATGGAAGAATTTTTTCATTTGTTGATCATATTCTCTATTTTGTGTTATGTAAGCCATTTTTTCTATGCTCCTGAACAAATAGTATGGGATTTTGAGCATATTAACTTTTGTGAAGTGCATGAGCAATATGATATGGCATGTGTAGAGTCTAGAGAACCTTCCTTACACAAGACAAGTACTTTATGATGATTTTGATCATGGGGGTATACCCATCAAGAAGGTAACTAAAAGGAAAGACTTTCCTTCTCTCATTTTTGTACCTTGGTTTGATGAATGGTTCATAATATTGGTCCTCCAGGTCTTTTTCTTTAAACCTATTCTCACCCATATTTGGTATCCCTGCAGTAGCAACAATGATAGGTTTGGATATGGTGAAGGTCACACCTGCAAGGGTCACCTGATTTTCTTTAAGGTTTGAGATGAAAAATCTTCTCAAAACAGGGTGGTGTTGAACTCTTTGGACCATTTCACACAATTCAAGGCAACCAACATATTCAAAGCAAGAGACAATCATGAGTGAGGACATCATCTTTCTGGTGCTAGTAGGTTCAAGCCTCAAAATTATTCCTCCCTTGTGATGTCTTTTTTCCTCTCTGTCCTCCTCCTCCTCCATGAAATCTTTTTTTTCCTCCATGTTGTTTTTAGTTTTGAAACCTAAGGGAAGGAAAGGGGACTGGAAAATAGGTTTAGGGGGTGGGGATGGGGGTAGGAAAAATTGGAGAAATAGGGAAGGGGGTTAGGTAACTTAGGGGACTGATATGGGATCAGAATACTTAGGAAAATGAGGTGGGGGAATTGATTACAGGTATACGGAAGATGCCTAGAAAATTTGTAGTCTAGGAGCTAGGGTTTTGGGAAATGTAGTTTTGGGACAGAGATTTAGTGATGTAGGGATAGGTATAGGCTTCATTGTGATATGGGAAGGGAATTCAGGGTCTAGGAAACAATTTAGGGTTGTAGGAATGAAATATAGGGTTTCTTAGCTTAAAAACTTTTCAAATTTGAACGAGATATGTAACACTTTAAATTTGAAAATGGGAAATGCAAGGAGGGCACAAAATGGTTTTTCTTACTTTTCATGAGGTGGAGAAACCCTGTGTTGATGATTAGAAGTAATTGCATGAGGTTTTGAAGGTTGTGAGTGAAACTCGATAGGAGCGCAATGCCTAGCCTCCAGGAGCGCAACGTCCTTCTCCAAGAGCACAGCGCCTTTACTAGGTGCATGGCTCCGTGCCTCTGGGAGCATAGCACCACCCAAAATTTCAATTTTGACCCTGCAAACTTGATTTTCGAGCTGAGGGAGTGTGAGCTCAATGGTTGTGAGAGAAAATGAGTGCTTTCTTTGTCCTGTGATGGGCTTTATACTTGGTTATTTGAATGAATTTGTTTTTGGGACCCACCTTTCTTCTTCTCATTCACTTTAAACTTTGAAATCTTTACCTTTCACTTTTGTTTCTAATCTTTGGAGATTGATCATCTAATGAATTGAGAACACTTTAGACTTTGAAACTTCTAATCTTTCTTGGCACACGAAACTTTGAGTTGGTAGCTATCTTAGAACCATGAACTTATTACATATTGAGAAAACATAAAATTACATAATGGGACAAAAACTAGATATTTACATTTCAAATTTACATGGTAAAGTGAATTTATTGATCACCCTTAGTCTTGTTGGTCTTTGATGCAATGGAGATGATGTTTTAATGTACCTTGAAAACCCTAAAATCTAATGGACACATTAACTGAATGGACTTCATGCTTATATGACTGAAAAATTTGTAAATACTCATGAATAATGGACACTCAACATAGTGATAAAATGAGCCAGCAAGTGATAAGATGACATTTTTTGAAAAGAGTGAACATTGATTAAAATCTGCACCAAGTGACCAAATTTTTGCATGACCTACTGGAATGACAAAAAATTTCTGAGTGGGACCCCTAACATGACATGACATAGTTAATTTTGATCACTGGTGGAAGGATGCAAATACTGACACTAACATGGCCAATAACAAAACCTTTGGATATTCGCCACCATCTTGCCTACATCGAAATGCCCAATAATCAATGAAGTGTGCACCTCCCTTATGATATTGTTTCTCTCTCTATGGTATACATAACTTGCCCAAGTGATACAACAAACGGTTATGCACATGAAGATCTAACTCTTCATTTTGGTTTCATTGACTCAAACTTTCATACACATCTTGAAAATCACTATCATATGCATATTGTTCAATGTAACTTTCATGCATAACTGAATTGTGCTTGAGGATAATAGATTAATTTACAATTGGCCTAGAGAGCATATCAACTACGTTATTCTAGATTCCCTTTTTATACCTGATAACCAAATGAAATTTTTGTATAAATCCCATCCATCTGAAATGTCTTGAATGCTGCAACTTTGACTGTGATTGTAAGTACTGAAATGGCTGATGGTCGGTATGGATAATGGTCTCTTTCCCCATCGAATAGTGTTTCCATTTCTTTACAATTTGCACCAATGCATGTAACTCTTTTTCATAGGTGGGATAGTTAGCCACAACTCCATTAAAAGTTTTATAATGAAACGAAATAGGCTTACCATGCTACATGACAACTACTCCCATGGTGTAATAACTTGCATCTATTTGGATCCCAAATGGTTGTTTAAGATACGGAAGAGCCAATATCAGTGCTGAACTGATCTTTTGCTTTAAAGCATCAAACTATTTTTGTTGCATATATCCCCAATGGAAGAATTTCTTGACACTTGTCAACGCATGTAATGGAGCTGTAATAGAAGAAAAAATAGCAATGAATTTCCTCATATTGTGCTACCCCAAGAAAGCTTCTTACCTCTGTAGCTGTATTGGGCTTGGGCCAATTCAGAGTGACCTCTACTTCGGAAGGGTCTATCTTCAACTCACCTCCTCCAAAAATGTTTCCCAAATACACTAAAGACTTCTTTCCAAACTCACACTTCGACATCTTTAAAAATAACTGCTCTTTTTTTAAGACATCAAGTACCTTATTCGCATGCATGACATGTTCATCTCTTGATTTTATGAATATCAAAATATCATCTAAGTAAACAATGAAGAATTCATCTATATATGGTCTTAGTACATATTCATAACTCTCATGAAAGTAGTTGGATCATTTGCTAGACCGAATGGCATAACTAGCCACTCAAAAAATCTATGTCTAGTTTTAAATGCAGTTTTCCAAATGTCCTCCTCAGCTATTCTAACTTGATGATAACCACTTCATAAGTCTAGATTAGTGAAATAATTTTCATACTTTAACTGATGAAGAAAATCATCAATGTGTGGGAGTGGATAGTGATTATTTACTGTGATTTTATTCAGTGCACGAGAATCTATGCACATGCACCAAAACCCATCCTTATTTGGTACCAAAATAATCGGTGAACCACATGGCGAAGTAGATGGGTGTATGATACCTTTGTTCAAAAATTCTTGGATTTTATTCTTGATTTCCAAACTCTCCATAATTGACATGTGATACATACCAAATTTTGGAAGTGTAACATCCTGTTGCAGTTGAATCTCATGTTGAATTCCCCTCTTGGGAGGTAACCCACTTGTTTCTTGAAACATCTCGCCATGCTCACTTACCACATTAAAAAAAACAGATTTTAATTTTTCATCAGATCCTTCAAAAGATTCATATACAACATCATCATTTTTCTTGATCATGAGAAGCAAAAAAGTTTTACTTGCATTAACTAGCCTCTTAATGTGCCCTGCATTAACTAAAGAAATATTCAGGTTTTTGCAATGAGCTCTCACAATATACTCCTCCATTCCATCCTTAAGAAAATGATATTTTTTCTCATGGTGGTAAAACACCGCTTTCCTGTCATACAAATACGGACTTCCCAAGATAATCCTGGAAATTTCAAGTGGAACCACATCTAACTCGACTTCATCAACAAAGTTTGCAGTAATAGAAAATCAAAATATGCATTTCCTTGTAACCTATAAATTGGAATTCTTAACCATCCAACCAAAAGGGTATGTTTTATGGTGTGGTATGGTTTCAAGGTTAAGCTTTTTTACCAAGTCTTATGAAATCAGGTTCTCTTGTGACCCACTATTAAACAATGTATCAATATTTGTATGATTTGAAATCACTCTCGAATGGAACAATTCATCCTTGTGTCTTCATTCGGAGTGTTGTTGTGCCTATTTGAGGAACTAGTTATTTCTATGGCTTCCTTTTCCTTTTTTACCATGGCTACGATCTTGCTCTCATCTCCAGAATCAGATCCAAGATCATGTTGTGTGGTGGAAGTCATCTTTTGTTTCCCCTTTTTATTTGGTTTTTTAGGCCTTAGTTCAGGATGTAGTTTCCAATAGTGGGCTTCATCATGCCCCTCTTTGGAACAATGTTTGCATGTATTTTTCTCCCCTTATTTCTTAATGCTTGCATTCTTCTTTCCCTTCCACTTTCCTCCCTTCTCTTTTCCCTTACCCATGAATGGCTTCTTCTTACTACCCTCTTCCTGAATATTCTTTCCCCTTGCTTCAAGATGTGTGGCTTGCACACATACTTTATCCAAGTTACTTGGGTTAAAAATAAAGGTAATATTTTTCAAATAGGAATTTAAACCCCTAATGTATTTCAAGAGTGTGTCTTGGGAATTCAAGTTTACTCCTAACAACAAATCCCTCTTTCTAAACTTCTAGGTGTATGCTTGAACTATTTGGCCCTTGAGTTGCCTAAAGTTTTTCCAACTCATAATTTGTTTTTGCAAATAGGCTAATGGATAAGAACGTATTTTAATGGAAGAAATAAATTAAACCCACGAAATGGATATCTTACCATGGATTCGTATTTCCTCGAGTCTTTGCCTCCCACCAAACTAATGTTGCTCCTTATAGCCTCAATGAAGCCAATTGGATCTTTATGTCATCCTCTTGTAGATTCTGAATTCTACATTATACTTCCAATTTACGGATCCAATTATCCAACTTATCTAAATATACTTCACCATTGTACATTGGAAGTTCAAACTTGACGTCCAACTTGAGTAATGGAGTTTTTCCCTTTGGGGTTTTTAAATGAATGTGGGTGGTTTTTGTATTGGAATTGGAAGATGATGTTGATGAAGATGATGAGGATGAGGTTGGTGGATATGGAGGTGCCTTTCCTCCACTGCCCTTCGAACTCTTCTCTTCATCCTTTTTATCATCTGAAGTTCCTTCACCATGTGGAGGCTTAGAACCTTCTCTCTCCCTTTCTGCAGTGAATGCATCAAACATCATTTTAACCATTCTCTTGATGTCATTGAATTCTCTCTTGAAATATTCCTCTTCTGAATGTCCTTGAGTCTCTCCAACACTTGACATAATGGCTAAGAATTCAAGCTCAACTTCTGATGCTTGTAAATTTTCAATCAACTCAGCTTCTTGTGCAATTTGTACCTCTTCAATCTCAACTTCTAGAGATAGAACTTAAGGTGCTTCAAGTGCAGCTATGAGTGGAACTTTGGGTGAAGATGATGCTCTCTCGTATCTCTTTCTTTTGGTCCTAACCTTATGACTAGCAACAAATAGCTTCCCTTCTCCTCTATGCAACTTCAACCTTGTAAGCCTCACAAAATTGCAACTATTAAAACCCTTCTTGCGCAATCTCAAGAAAAGCAAGAAAATAAAATTGGATCCAATACCATATTTTTTATAGCATCATTTATCACCACTATATACTTGATGACTGATGCATTGGCCTTGAGCAGCTCTTCCATTCATAATTGGTCACATTTCTCAGAAAATAGTATTTTAAAATCCATACGTGACTCTGCCCAGCTTTTTCCGCGTATACACTCGGGTCCATATATAGCAAACCCGCGTATGCTATTTAAAATATTAAAAAATATAAAGTTTCCCTATTATTGAGGCATGGTTTATGGTTTTTCCTGTAACTTAACTACCCCAGCCCGTAGCTTAACTGTTCCCCAACTGAAAAAAATAATTTGAGGAAGTATAAATACCCCTCAAGAGAATTTCCTAAGGGAGGAAGAGAGAGAATTATAGATATTATAGCCTGTTATAGACATGATCAAGTCTGATATTTCCCCTATGCCTCCTGCCCTTCCTAGATTTTCAAGAAACCCTTGTTTCCTTGTGATGATCACTCTCATTCTATGTGACATCCTTTGCGCACCATTCATGGAAGAAGCTTTGTGAGGCTAGGGCTGGACGAATCTTGAGGACGGTTTTGCTCAAGGCCGTGGCAGATCTCAGGTGATTTCTCCACTATTGTTTTCTATACATGTTATCAATAAAAGAAGTGTCATCTTGTTCATGATGTTCTTGTGTCATATATCTCTTATACATGCTTAATAATCTTGAATAGTTTATTTCTTGTTATCTTTATGATATTATGTATGTTATTTTGCTAACATATAGGACATATATGCTATACAAATAGGTTTTTGTGCTTGTTCTTTGTTGATTTTCCGGTTCTGGAGCATGAGAAGTTGTAGGGGGTTTGAACCCCACAAGATATACTGTAAACAAAGGATAAACGAGTAAGATCTACAAATCCTCACTTTCTAGTTTAAAGCATAGAAGTTGGTAATTTGAGTCCTTCTTGTGATGACATGCCCCTACTCTGTGAGGTTTATAAACCCAAGACCTTAGGGTAACATTTCCCGTAACAGAACTAGTGACTCCACTGGGGAGTACATCAATGTAATTCCTAGTTTGGGTTGTTTTTATCAGTATTGTAGGTTCCTTGACAGGTTAATCACATTTACAGTCTAGTAAGTTTTTTTCCCCATCCAGATAGAAGTCCTGGTCTCTTGATCCAGCCTGAATTTTTTCTTTTCTCCTTATTTCTGTTTATATACGCAATTTCTATTGTACGTAGATGCGTATGCCTTTTGTATTTTCCAAAAGGACCCACGTATACATGATTTTATTTGGTGACAGTTGTGTATACATGCCTGTTGCATACAACGAACCCATGTATGCCTGGGAAATTTTGAAAATTTGAGATTTGAAGCCCTATCACTCTTTTTTGTATTTGTGGTTGTCCACTCCAATAGTACATTTTATGTGTCTAGACTATATTTTTTGTGGTTGTATGTCCATTTCTCTCTTGTTCTTGTGAAAAACTAGTCATTTGGTAATTTTTCTCTTTGTGAAATTGCAATTGCGGCTGTAGCACCAAGATCTCTTCCTAGAGTTCTTGGTTGTTTTGACCATTTAGAACAGTGAGCCTCTACTTTTTTTCTCATCTTGGCCTTATGCATTACTTCGCTTTTGGTTAAATTTTCCTCTTTTTATTTCTTTGGTTTTCTTGACTTCTTGGGACTAGCCTTTTAGCGAATCTTGAAGTGATCTTTCTTGGTTTTTTGAGTTTTTGTTCATTGGAAGAGTGTGTTACTGTTATGAATCATTTTATTGGGTCTTTTGCTTCTTCTTGCTTATTTGAGTCCCGCTATGAAAGTAGAATAATTGGCTTATGCATTTTTGAAGCCCTTTTTGTGACTCATTTTCTTGATTTCAGTTCTTAAGTAGTTTTTTTTTCTTGTCTTCTTGAAATATTTTCATTTCCCTTATAATTGAAAAGCCAAAAAACATTTCTTGTTTTCCATTGTTTTTGCTTTGGTTTCATTTTACGGTTTTCATATGTTTTGAAGTAGTTTGGTTGGTTTTTTGTTTTTGGTTCATTTGCTTGGTTTTGAAAGGAATATTTTTCTAGATTTTTCTCCTTTACATCAAGTACATTTTGGAATTTTCTATGCATAGGAGTTCTTTTTGGGACTAGCCTTGATTTTATGTCAAAAGTGATTGAACCATTTCTCTCTAGAGACTCTTTTTGCTTCTTCAAATTAGCAATCCGAGAATTTGCATATCATTGGTAATTTTGCATTAAGTGCACTGAAGCATTTCAGTATTTTACATAGTTTCTGAAGTGTGTGAAGAGTGAGTAACTGAAAAGAAAAAAAAATCTTTTCTTATTTAGTTTCATAGAACCCATTTATAAATCTCTTTTCATCGAAAGAAAAATATTGCATTCTCATGTAGTAGGTTTTCATTGATTTCTTTTGCGTCGATAAACACCATCAGTTTCACTTCTGTATACCTTTGACTTAAGTAACAACCAATTTAAAATGAAGCGTTATAATAAAGTCAACTAGAAGTTTTTGTATCATTATCATTAATCATACACCAACTAGCTAGGTTGTAGGGCCTTAGAATAGGTGAGTGGAGAGTTAACTCTCCAAGGCCGCTCAAACTGTTAAACATAGAAAGTTTATTAATGAGCGAAATCTAACTTCGTTAAGTGGACCGGGAAAGCTCTGCCTCTAGAGTGAAGGTAGAGAAGAGAGATAACCCCTCTCCTATTTGCTGAATATTCACCTAATATCGTTCTACCTGGCTGCCAATATGGATTGGTGCCCTTATTTGCTTCTCCGAGGGACCATACAAGTGACTGCAGGGGGGAATACTCGTGGAATCTGAGATATACATTGCATCACTTTCATCAGTACTTCTGAAGGGTGCCCTTGCAAAACTTGGGGACTTGCACCGACAAAGGCTATTGTCAGGAGGTCAGTGTAACTATTTCTATTACCTTCGCTAGTAGGCCTGGGGCATAATTACCCAAGACTATTTTTGGAAGGTCCTCTTATTTTTCTTTATTGTATTTTGGTGTCCAATCCTAATCACCTAGAGCGGAAATACTTGAAGGCTTCTTGATTGACTGTATCTTTGGAACATTTTAGAGTGTGCTCTTTACTCCTAGATTTATTAGTTTCTTATATTTTTTGAGTCCAAAATTAATATCATAAAGTGGCTGACCAATCGCCTCATCGATTGAGGAGGATTTGTGGGCTTTCTCCTGCGAGTGTCGAGCCTTCTTCAAGAAGGTATAGGATAATTCAGTAGGTGATTTTTATCCGATGGTTTCGAACACAACGGAGATTGATCCTTTGTCTGGGCTTGTTGTTTTTATGGGTGGTCCTGGTGCTAGTTCTAGTGTAGAGAGGAGTACTCCAATCATCTCTAGAGTCTTGTTTCCAGCAGAAGAAGTCAAAGTTGAAGAATTTCCTCAGCCTCCTGAGAATCCTTCATCTCCTCTTCATTTTATTTTTCCTAACGTCCTTTTGTACATCGGGCTTGAGTCTCAGAGACCGGATAGTCCTTTTCATTCATATCCCTTTCTTTCGATGGCCACAACTGGGAACATAGCTTCGGCTATGAGCACTGCAGGTGTTCATACTCCTCTTTCAGTCGAAGGAGGAGGAACTATTTCCATATCGACAATCACTTCTAGTAATCTGACCCCTTTTCTTTTGGAATTCCCTGTAGTGGAATTCCTTTTGTCTCCTTTTCTTCTATCTCAGCTGTCTCCACCCCTATACCATCTGTGGCTAGTGGATCAAATTCATTTCAAGGTTTCTCTTTTGTAAGTGGGCATATTCCTCATTTGAACCGTTTCTTAGGATCCCTACCCTTCACCTCTCAAAATCAAGGATTCAATCCTTTTTCTAGAGGTCAAGGATCTAATGTTTTTTCAAGATGGAACCCTGCTTTTGTAGCATTAGGAGCTGGGAGTCATTTTGTCTCTGGTCAGTAAGGGAATTTTCCTTTCCCTTTAGTGGGTGCTTCTTAGGGTTTTTCTCCATTTGCAAATGCTTGGAACCCTTACTAAGGGGATTCATTTTCTTTCAATACCTCAGTCAGAGGAAATATCCCTATTTATAGTAACCCTATGTTGGGAGGAGGTCCTTCTCCGAATGCTGGGTCACAAGGCTTCTCTTATGGCTCAGAATTTTCTAAGAACAACATCTAACAATGTGGTGACTCAACAAATCCAGGCTACTATTTTTAGAATTTTGGGAATCCTTCCTATGGGGGATGGAATTCCTAGGCTCCTTCACGCTTACCTTTCCCGGAAACTTGAAACTTGAAAGATATATCAAAACTAACTAACGATCCTATTCGGTATAGTCCGGGTTGGCCTTTATTCCCCACTAAAATACCCTCAAACATTCCAAATTTTGAAGGGAAGACTGGTGAGGATCCTGCGAACCATGTCACCACTTTCCACTTATGGTGTTCGTCAAACTCCCTTATCGACAATTCTATTAGGTTGAGATTATTTCAACAAACATTAACTAGAAATGCATCGAAATGGTATACTGAGCTGACAGGGGGCAGTTTCACTACTTTTGGTGGGTTGGCTATTATGTTCTTAAATCACTTTTAGTTTCTTTTCCATTATGATGTCGAGACTAATCTCTTGGCCAATTTATAGCAGGACAAAGCAACTCACATTTCTGATCATATTCAGGAATGGAGGAGAAGGAAGAGGCTAATCAAAGCTCAGATTTTGAATCAGTTCCTTCTCGAATGGTTTCTGAAATCTCTGCAGCCAGAAATCTCAAAGGATGTATCCCTTTTAGTAGTTTTTTCTGAAGAGAAGGTTATTTTTAGGGCCCAACAGCTAGAACTGATCTATTCCCAGTCTGGAGTCCTTAATAAAATCTTGCTGGATGCTCCTCACTCCAAGCTAGATTTAGCTAAAACCAAACCTGATCCTCATGGTGACTTACTTATTGGTACGATCGATAGCAGTACGGCTAACTTACTAAATAAATTGCAGCAGTTGTCCATATAATATGATCCTTTTGGTCAGGCTATGCCTTCAGTGTCAACTCCTTCTTAGCCCTTGGCTATTAATGTCGTTCAAACTTCTAAACCCAAAGGAAATCAACAATCCGAAGGGAAGAATAACAGACGATATAATAAGAAAAAATACAAGGATGGGAAGGGGAATGTGAACAAATCCAATAATCATGTTGGAGAGGGTAAGAGGGATAATAAAAATAAGGTTAAGTTTCCATGCAAGTTGTACACTAGAGACCATATTATGCACCTCTGCCCTAAAATTGAGGATGCTCAATGCTTGTTAGCTCAACATGGTTCTTCTAGTTCCCAGGTTGTATTGACAAACCCTTTTCCCCAAGGGTAGCAATTGCTTGCTAGCACAAATGCAAATACTGGGGTTCCCTCTAGGGGCAACTAGGAAGGGGAAAATTCATCAAACATATACATGATGAGTGCTCACGCAGATATCACTATGAGATCTCGTGATTATGGCAAAGCTTAGTCTTTGAAAGATAAAGGTGCTCCTAATAATTCTGAGCCACTCCATATAGAGACGCCTTTAGTTGAGCCTATACCTCGGATGCAGAAAGGGTATACAAAGTGTACAATGATCAATCCTAATTCCAAGGCTTCCCAGAACTACTCGATTGTAGAAGATCTAGCTCAAAGTCCTTGTGCCATGCCTGCGTTAGAGGTACTCCAGTCGTGTCCTACACAAAGTAGTGCATTGCTCACTACCATTAGGGTTGTTGATCCAAATAATTCTCATGATCACATTTGATATGTCGACTTTCAAAAAGAGACTTCCTAATCATATGGATTTCTAGATTAAGTCTACAAATCAGAATGTTAGTATATTTGGAACAATTATTGATGAGGGTACTTCCATGTGTGTGATGTCTCTCACATGTTGGAAGGCTATTGGACCTCCTTCAGTTGTCCCTTCAGCTACTCTTTTGACTATGTTTGATGGTAATTCTCACAGGACACATGGCATTGTTCCAGCTTTACCCATATCTGTTGGGGGTACAACTGTCAATAACGAGGTCGATATAGTTGATGCAAACCTAGATTATAACCTTCTGCTGGGGCGAAACTGGATCTATGAAATGGATGATATTGCGTCCTCAATGTTTCACATTTTATGTTTCCCTCACGAGGGGAGAAATGTCACTATCGATCAAAGGGACTATTCTCCTGTAGATCCGAATGCATCTACTGACTCAATTATTCCCTTGGTGAATTATACCAAGAAACCTGTTGAGAATTTTGGGGTTGGAATGTGTACATACTTGATGGGTACTTTTTATTTTCCACCTCCTTTAGTTCATATCAATGTTATCTCATCCTCCAAGGTTCCTACTTGGAGAGAGTTCTTTCGAACTCATTATTTTTTGGATCTTGGACCTTACCTTATCCTACCTCCACATTAGAAGAAGACCAAGTGGGTGGAATGGAATTTCCTATGTCTGCAACTGAGATTTCTTATAGATCTATTGTTGACTCTACAGATTCCCTACCAGTTTCTCTTTCACCGAAGGAATTGGATGGAGATGTGGCTTTGCCTTGGACTCTTAGTTCATCTTCTTCTCAGGACTTCCATCTGAAGAGGCCATCCTGGAAGCAATAACAGCTGTAGAGAGACTGTGGGATTATTTTCATCATCGGTCCTATTTTCTACCAAACTTGCGAGAAATTGAATCAAGTTTCTCTAGCCTTCAGTCTTCTAGACCTGTTCACCTAGTTTTGAACCCTTTAGCACCAGCACAGGTATTTGTTGAAGGGAACATGGTTGTCATTTCTACTACTACCCCAGTGAACATCTCCAGAGATCTCGACATTATTGATAATGTCTTCATTGAAGTTAAATTCTCCCCTGAAGAAATTTAGACTTACACCGATCTATTTTGAGAATTTTGGGATGTCTTTTCTTGGTATTATGAGGAACTGCCTAATATAGATCCATCTATTGTCCAACATGAGATCAAGACATACAAAAATGCTAAGCCTATTCGGTAGAAGCTTCGTCTGGTCAACCCTAGGAAGATAGCAGCTATCAAAGTCAAGGTGGAGAAGTTGCTTAAGGAAGGTTTCATACACCCCATTCCATTAACTGAGTGGGTTTCGAATCCAATTCCTTTGGACAAGAAACAAGGAACGATCTGAGTCTGCATCGATTTTAGGGATTTGAATAAGGCATGTCTAAAAGATAATTACCCCCACCATTTATAGATCAAATAATCGATGAGTGTGCAGGAAATGGATTTTATCCTACATGGATGGTTTCTAAGGATACAATCAAATCACTATCCATCCTGAAGATCAACATAAGACTGCTTTTATTTTCCCCTAGGGTACATTTTCTTAAAAGAAGATGCCTTTTGGCCTTAAAAATGCTGGAGCTACTATTCAACGGGCTATGTCCTATGCCTTCCACGACACCAAGCATATTATCGAGCCGTACTTGGATGATTTAGCTACTCGTTCTCATAAGAGAATTGATCATTATTCACACCTTCGTCAAGTTTTTGAATGATGTCGATATTATAAAATTTGGTTTAACCCTAATAAGTTTGTTTTCACTGTCACATCTAGTCGATTGTTGGGATTCATCATGTCTACAAAAGGGATTCAAGTAGATCCCTTCAAGGTTGAGGCAATGCATCAGTTCCCTCCCCCATCTTCGATCTGTTAACTTCAAAGTCTAAAAGGCAAAGCCAATTTCTTACGGAGATTTTCATTGTGAATTATGGTGAGATTACAAAGGGAATTATGAGGTTGTTGAAGAAAGAAGTTCCATTTTTTGGGATGAATTTTCTCAACATTCATTCGATGCTTTGAAAAAATAAATGACCTCTGCTCCATTACTGAGTCCACCTGATTATAGCAGGGATTTCCTCTTATATCTCGCTGCAGTAGAATCTACCATAGGTATTATTCTGGTTCAGGAGGATGATGCTCTTTACGAGCATGTTATATACTACCTTAGTCGAGGCTTGGCATGTCCTAAACTCTGGTATTCTTCGATTGAGAAGCTTGCTTTGGTAGTTTTTCATGATGTCTAGTGGCTCAAAGATTATATCCTCCTTTGCAAAACTTATGTTTTGGTAGCAGCCAATCCATTTCAATTTGTTCTCAGTAAGCGAGTGATTGGGGGAAAATACAATTGATGGATTGTTATTTTTCAAGAATTTTATCTTGAATTTTTGTCTGCCAAATCTAAGAAGTCATTGGTATTCGCAGAGTTGATTTTTGAGTTGCCCCATGGAGAAGAGATTGTTTATGAAGAATAATTTCCTAATTAACATCTTTTGATCATTTCTTCATAGGTTCCTTGGTACGGATATCTCATAGTTTATCTCCAGACTGCGAAGTTTCCCTTAGCTTTTTCGAAAGATGAGCACCGAAAGTTGCTTCACATAGCTAAAAGTTACTTAATTATTGGTGACACTCTATATCGTTGCAGGTTTGATTTGGTCCTTAGACATTGCTTAACTCTCGAAGAAGCTGAGGTTGTGCTAAATGATTGCCACAGTGGAGCTTGTGGTGGTAATTTATCTGGGCTTGCTACAGCCCAAAAATCTTGAATGCAGGATACTTTTGGCCCTTGATTTTCAAAGATTGTGTTGAGGCAGTCAAAAAGTGTCATCCCTGTCGAGTTTATACCTAGAATATGCATGGTCATATAGCTTTGATCTTTCCTGTTATCACTGTCGGTCCTTTCACAAACTGGGGTATTGACTATATTACTTGTAACCCGCCTTTGGCTAAGGGTCACAAGTACACTATTGTAGTTGTAGACTACCTGACGAAGTGGGCTGAGGCTATGCCTACTTTTGGGAATGACGGTGAAACAACAACCCTGTTCCTTTTCAATCAAGTCATTTCTCGCTTTGGTATCCCCAAAGAGATTGTCACTGACAATGGCAGTCATTTTCAGAACAATATGATGGCTGAATTGGCTCTGAAATTAGTTTTTCGGCAAGAACATTCATCTCCTTATTATCCTCAAGACAAGGGGAAATTTAAGCCATTAACAAATCCTTGAAGACAATTCTTCAATGAACAATTGATAAGTCAATATCCAATTAGCATGTCATGTTGTAACCTGCACTTTGGGTAAACTAGATGTCTATAAATATTGAACCAGTTTCACTCCCTTTCAACTAGCTTATGGGTTGGAGTCTATATTTCCTATTGAATGTGAAATCTCTTCCCTTAATTTGGAAGTTGAGCTTCTTCCTGACACTTCCAGTCTCAAAGAACACCTCATCCATCTAGAACATCTCGATGAGCAGTGCCGAGATGTATCTACGATGAATGAGGTGCATAAGAAACGTGTGAAAGTTCAGTATGATAAGGCGGTCAAACCTAGGGTTTTCTCTGAAGGTGATCTTGTCTTGGTTTATGCCCAAGAGAAAGATTCCTTGGGGGCAGGAAAATTCAAAAATATGTGGTATTCCCCCTTTATTTTCAAAAAGATCCGAAAAAAGGGAGCTTATGCCTTGGTTGACTTTGATGGGAATGAGTTGGTGGAGCCTAGAAATGAGCTCTATTTAAAAAAGTATTATTCTTAGGCTTTGGCCTAACATTTGATTTGTTGTATATATTGTATTTTTGAACATGTATGTTTTTCAATTTTTGGTGTGAATTTGATGATTTTGACCTGCTTTGGCAGGTATTATTGGATGAGATGAGTCATTTTGTCTTTTCCAATGTTGCTAGTAGACATACCCAAAAACTGGCTTCCGCGGCTTGGGTAATCCACTATCCATCCAGACAATTGTTAGTTTCAAGAGGTGTCTGCATTGGTCTTGCTTCGAAAAATGTGGCAGAGTACACTGCAGTGGTCAACCTACTCTGGGAGGAAATATCTATTGGTGTTGATTAGTTAGTAGTTTACTTGGATTCACAACTATTGGCTTCACAATTAAACAATACCTATCGTGTCAGAGACCCATTTTTGCATCGATTATTTTTTAGGGTATGTTTGTTACAACATTCATTTCAATTTATTACATTCATTCATATTCCTCGATCTGATAATTGGTAAGAAAACTCATTAGCTAATCAATGACTTGATTGGCACATTAATCATTCAGTACTTTAAATATATCAAAGTATCATTCATCATTATTTGTTTGGGACAATCACATCATATAAATCGCTATATATATAGCTCAGAGTGTTCAGAATATACAAAATTTGGACCATCATGTCTTACAAAATTGGGGCTTATGTCTGATCATGTCTGTCATCAAAAAATATTACAGTCATCCGATCAAATCTAAATCTACTCCTGAGGTCCTTGCCTAACATTTTTGTTCCGATAGAACACAATAGCAGTAGCTACACGAAAGAATAACCACACCCAAACTCGTGGTACTCCAACCACCTGCCTCTGGATAACCTCCAGAAGGTCCTCTATAGCTTCCATGGGTACTTGGCAAGTCAAACTCTTCAAGTTTCTCTAGACGGCATGGAGGGACCTTCCTAGGTCTTCAGCATTCACCTCGCCTCTACAATGCTTGTGCCTTGGGTAGCCCTTTGGCCTAACTGGTCCCATGTCTGCATCATGACCATTAAATTTTTTAATTCATATTGTCCTATCAAAAACATTTTTTCATTTTCACATATAATCTGAAAAAAATCCAAAAAATCATATATAATCAAGAAATCAAATATGCAATCTTACCAATTGCACCCCATGCTACTCCGGGTGGAAGAACCAAATTAGGATCTACTAAAAGAACCATCCCAACATAGGGATATTCCTCGACTGAGATGACTTGTTCTGCCCACCACTGGAAGAACTCATCATCCCATATGGTTTGGGGAACTTCACTTCCCCCCAATCTCTTCATCAATTTTTCCCATCGGGCTATCCTCGGATCCCTTGGGTTGTTGATAGTATAGATGACCTTGGGCTGAAGCCCTAGGACTCTCTTAAATAAGAATGTCAACATAATGGTACCATATCCAAAGTGTTTTTTCTTTGCCTTCTGGATAGAATTCAGTTGTTTTTTCGGATTAAACAATAAGGTTGCGCACTAGTCATAAAGATGAGTCAAACATTCCACTACTATACTCATATGAGTGCGTGAAGCCTGGTGTAGAGAAGTTGATCATTCCACTCTACCAATAGTAAAGAGAAGGATTTTTATGTACAAATCCCTTACATCTTTGATATGGATCTGAGTCCCCACCTTATTTGCATCATCTACACAAGAGACCTAGACATATTCATCTACGTTAAACCCTCCAGTGGGCTTACCATGCAAATCAACTGGGTGTCCCCTTCGAGAAATTCCAATGATAAAATATATATCCTCCAGCTCTATTATCAATGGCATCTGATCAATTGTAAATCAATCTTCATCTGGTTCCCAATGATCAACCAACATCTCAAGCAATGAGAATTTCTTTTCATATTCAGAATTTTGAAAAATTTGAGTAGCCTACAACTCCGAAGTATATCTAAGGATTGTTGGTCCTCCATCACTTCATTATCATTAACATTGTGCTCCCTTTCTCTCCAAATCATAGTCATCGTGCGAAAATTCATCCATTGACCAATTAGATACAAGTTTTTTAATTCCACTCTGTGCATACGTGACCTCGTTTGTACACAGTCGTGTCTATACGTGATTTCCTCATAACAAACCCGCATATACGCAAAGGGTTTCACGAAAATATATTTCCTACGGTAAAAAATCTAAAAAATTTCTTGAAATAGGAATGAAATCGATGAATGAGATGAGTACAAGTGTTACACTAAAATTTGTCACCATGACATTTAGCTATCTATATGGGTTCATCATTACCTATTTATTGCTCCCTCAGAGGTCTAAAAACATAAAGTTCCTGACCCAAGTCTTGGAACTGGATAAAAGCTCTTAAAAATCCGAAAAATCCTAACTCTGCACTTTTCCTAGTCATTCCCTGCGGTACCGTGGCTACTTTCTATAAAAATTGCAGTACATCCTGCATGTAAAGCTCATTAAAACTGCGGACCCCCGTAAAAGGTAAAATAAAGAGAAAAGTAAGTTCTAGAAGCCCAGTTGGTCGAATATTCTCCCAGCTGGGGCCTTCTAGAAGCGCTATTTGGTCGATATTTTCCCCTTCCATTCATGAAACTTCATCCCTTCATAAATGGAGCTATCCCTTGGTTTTTGGAGCTGAAATCCCATGATGAGAGGGCTTTATCCCTTCCCTTTTAGAGCTGAAACTACCTCTCTTCAGCTATAAATTGAGACCATGTTTCAATCTCAAGGGTACTTATAAATTAATAGTTTGGAGGCGAATTGTTGAAGGAATTATACTCTCCACATTTAGCATCATTGGCATGAGAGAGATTACATACTCATGACTACAGCCTTATGCTGATTCAAGAGAGTTAGAATCTTGTCAAATTGAGGAAAATGCCTGTTCGGGACCCTGGAAGAACCTATACAAACATCAAGGCGTAAAGGTTGTAAGGTTTATTCTTTTATTCAAAGTAAATACAAATGGATTCTATTTTCTCATTAATTTGTTCATCTATTTCTTGAATGATTTAATTCTTAGACTCCTTAATCACTAAGATAGATTATTGCTTTCGAATTATCATTTTTTGCCGATACTTTTGATCTATTTTTCCAGTCTTTGATTACAGATCTTATATGCTGGATCAATAACTTTTGGAGCGAATGGATTGAAGACCGAGCAAGCGTTGGACTTCAGGTAGGAGTATCTATCCATAGTTAATGAGTAGTTCTTAAGAAAAATAGTCTAGAGAAAATGGTCTACATCTGGCTGTTTCTTTCTATATATCCTTAGGATATTATGGAGATCGCTCTTGTTCGCAAGAGGGATTCGTCTGTGTAACAAAATGGCGACTCCACTGGGGAAATTCTGAACTTGGTTTTCTTTTATTTTCAGTTTGATTTTTGAGATTTATTTGAGATTTCTTTGACTAAGATTAGCTCAAAACCTGATTGGGTAGAAAGCTCAATAGGATCCTTGACTGTAAATCTGTATTTTTATTTTTTTCTCTACTTTTCCTGCCTTCCACACTTTTTCCTTTAAAACAGAGCGGTAGACTCTGAAATCTTTAGTAGAATAAAGTGTGGTACCGCACCTTATTCCATTAAAAACTGCAGATCTCTGGAAAATTTTAGAAAAAGTAGAAATTATGATTTCTGGCATCCCATTACTTGATTTT
Organism: Pinus albicaulis; assembly: GCA_034641835.2. Lineage (NCBI taxonomy): Eukaryota > Viridiplantae > Streptophyta > Pinopsida > Pinales > Pinaceae > Pinus > Pinus albicaulis. Next base: position 1,611,056,819 of record CM076579.1, read on the forward strand.
TGTTCTTCACCCAATTTGTCTTGATTGTCAAAGAATTATGTGAAAGCTTTCTTTCAGCAATTTCTATAATTAAGTGATATATTTAGTTAGTTTTCATATTATGAGTAAACAATTTTCCTAGTCCTCCCATTGCTCTGAATCAGAAACTTTTGTATACCTTAGCTACTTGGTATTTCATTGCTTTTCTGTTGAGCCATTGAACTTGATGCAATTGTTATTCTTATGAAAATTTGATGTTATTTTCATTTGCAAACTTGTAAAACCTTTAGATTGATAAGGTCTGAATTTCATTTTAAAAATATTTTTGGATGCTTTGATTTCTTGCTGGAATAAGCAGAAAATTCTTGGTTAGATTACAAACTAGGCTTAAACATCCTCCAACTTTTTTTTTTTTTGTAAGTTAGGTGGTACCTTTCTATTTTCTATTTATAAATGCAGGACAGCCTAAATTAAAATAGTTATGCTTTGGCCTCAACCTGCCCGTAGGAAACCAGGTCTGTTGGCCGTCTAAGTGCTTTGAATGCTTGCCAAAATTGAAATTGTCTCTTTATCCTATACATCGCATTAACTAGCTGTCCTACTGCTTCACCATGTTCAAGATGATAACATAAAATAAGTTCTAGCTTATAACATAACATAAGTTGCCATACTTCCAAAAAAACAAGATCCTATGAAAACTATCCATCAGAAGATGAAATTGGGGCTGGATCCTTGGCATGTGATCCCGACATGTCCACCTATTGCATCTGTTGAAGAAACTTCTCCATACGTTCCATACTATCGTCCATTCTCTGAATGCGATCAGTTACTTGATATTGGGTAAGTTTGATATGCTGCAGGTGACTTTCAATCTTCTCCAACAAATCTTTAAGGAAGTGTTCTGTCTTTGGCTGTACTTTAAACTCTGGAGGATGTGCACTTTGGATTGCTTTAGCTAGGAGGCATTTCATTAGCCAGTATGTATGAATGGTTTGGTTGAATAGACTGAGGCGACCTCAGGTGTTACCAGGGTCATGAATGAAATCTAGAATGTCAGCTTCAGCTTCGGTGTCTTCAGGGTCTGTCTGCAAATCTCTTTCCCAGCCACGAATTTGCATTCGGGTTGGAGAGGAATTGCCCAGAATGTAGTTCACTACCAGATTTTCCAAGTGCTCCTGGTTTGTTTTCCTTCCTCGTTTCTGTGGTAGCTGTTCCTGCTGTACCTGCTTCCCCTTGGCTGTTTCAGAACGCAGAGCTGTTTCAGAACGCAGACCACGTTTCCCCATGGTGCCTTGGTCCCTATTCAGGAGAACAGACATGCAAATAGTAACCAGAGTAATAAATAGAGTACAGATGGCCTCTCTGTTTTCAGTAATTCCAGTTTTAAAGTGCAACTGAGAGCAATTCCAAAAGCAATTCCGCCATAAAGCCGTGCGCACAGAGCATGAACAGTATAGAAAAATAAAACCACAGACAATGGAGCCCATAACCTGCAGGATAATGGTAAGCCAGAGAGCAGGCGTAGGGGTTGCATGAAAACAGGAATGAGCGCGACTGACGAGCAGGCTGGAAAGATTGGCGTATGCATAGGGCGTGGAATTAAAACCCAATAAAACACAGGACTCAGCAGAACCTTTTTAAAGTGAAAAGCCAACAAACACCAAGTAATGTTGTTTGCATGGCTGCTAAAAAGAAAGAAATGAACAGAGGGTCCCCGACAGCAGGGGTAAAACAAACCCAGAATATCTTGAAGCCACTTTGCCCACAAAATGTATAGGCTAAAACCCGGATAGAGGCCTCGAAAATAGAGAAGGGGCAGACCTATAAAAACCATATAACGCTTCTGAAAGAGAGCTTTTACAAAAATGTGACCGGAAGTGGGTAAAGCATTAATAAAACAGAGAGAAGAGAATGAAGAAGGGTCCCGAAAACAGGGACGCACTGGCAATTTTGGAAGCCTAAGAACCCAAAACACCCGAACAGGAATCCAAAAAATCCAACAGTAATCCAGCCATATTTTCCTATGAACTATATGATCCATGGAAATGAGGATGGAGGTTGATACATACCAAACAGTAGTTGCGAAATTGTCAGGGTGGTCCCGCCTCCTATTCGTCTCCCAAGCTCTTGCATGCAGCAGGCTGTGCATGAGCATTTTGGAAGAAGGAGGGCGAAAACATACCTTAAACAAACCTTCCGTCCCGGGCGCTGACAGTCTATCATGACAGGATCTCTGCATCGTTAAACCCGCACAAGTGATCACCACAACTATTGATAGAGCTTGGCGGTGGATCATCATTGTTATTAACTGTCGGAAGGGTGGCGTGCCGTGAGCCTGCCATGGATTGTCCTATTGTCCAGCTGTTCACCCCGATCGGGGGGAAACATCCTCCAACTTTTAGATAGAGTTCAAGAGTAGAATTTTATTTTAGTTTTGAATTTTATTATTTTAGTGTTTTTAGTTTCCTTTTGGAAGAAGTTTTTTTTTGTTTTTGATCAAAATAATATAAGGAATTTCATTTTGAGCAAAAAATCTTTTTGGAATTGAAATCTCTGAATTGTCTCCTTTTCAAATTTTTTCATACAAGAAAGAAAGAATTGATATTTTGAAAGTTTCTGAAAATCTCTCAACTCTTTCCTCTAGTTAGATTTCGTTGAAATGAAATGATTTTTTTATCATATAGATGCATTGTAGAGAATTCAGATTCGGGTCATTAAAACATCATCAAATTTTCATTTTCATATCTATTGTCCTAAGAAACTGCCAATTAAAAGTATCGCTTAATTAAAATCAATGTAGAAATTTTTATATTTTCTAGGGCTCTTTTCACCAACATAGCATAGGCTAGTGTCTTGGAATAGGTTTTAGTTAACTCTCCAAAATAGTAAAAACAAACAAGTAGTCGATGTTGCGGTAGGAAAATCCAATTCTAGCATGTATGCTCTAGGAAGCTCCTCCTAAAGGAGTCAAGCATGATATCATATCCGAACTAGTGAGGTAATCATACCTATCTCATTGTGAATGATAGAAGATGTGCACGTATTAAAAATGGTAAATCTCAGATAGACCATTTTCGAGGAGCCTTGGGTCACTTGTCGGTAAACCTTCGATTATGCCAAGGAGCCTTCAAGGGGATTGAGCTTGTTACTCTGCCCTTGCAATTATATCAGATCATAGACTATTCCCTCAGGTATATGTGTTCCCGTTGGTGACCTTAGTGGCCATAAACAAAAGGATTATTTCCCAAGGTGACGGTGGAGGGGAGGTCCCACTGTACCCAGAGTAGACGTCGACTAGACTTACTTGGACTCTCCGGAAGGTTATCTTCACTCGAGATGGTTTAAGTAGAGAAACTTGCACCAATCTATTTCATTAAGCAGCTTTTCGGGGTAACTGTTCCAACCGCCATTTCTGCATTAAAATTCTACGATTTTGGATTTCATCACCAACTATTTTTTTTAGTGCAGGGATATACTGTTTGTGTGTGGATTGATCTCTTATATTTTTATAGGTGTGTTATTCATTTGATTGTTTCCTTAGCGAATTTAGAGTTTGTTTGATTTTTTTCTTTGTTTGTGTGTGTTAAAATTTTTAATCATGGCTGAATTATCGAGACGATCACGTAGAACTCAATGGAAGCCCCCTAAATACACACCAAGCCAACTAGAAAGACTTAAATCTCTGATATCAAATGTTATCGGTAGAGCTGGATTAACAGAACAAGGAGAATCATCCATAATTATTCATCGTGATTCTAAAGTATATCAACCGCAAATAGCAGAACATACTCCATAGAAAGTTTCAATTTCTGAATTAACTTAAGTTGCTTCTGCAACAAGTGAATTATCACCCAAAGAACCTGAAATTTCTGAACCAGAAACTGAACCTACTACATCAGAACCTACTTTAGAATTCACTACTCCAACTTCCAATTATCCTGATTCACCTAGAGTAAGAAATCAGATTATAGAAGATCTTCCTCTTGGTCTCATTAGTATTAAAGAAATCATTGATATAGAGGAAGAGGTTGTTTTTTCTTCAACTCAGGAAACTTTGGAACTTAGAGAATGTGAATCAATTTTTTATAGTCCTTTTAGACAAGACACTTGGTATTATTCACTGACATATTTTCTACAAAAATTAGGTCTTGAGTACTCGCCACCTCGAATTCCTTTTTTCCCTACACCAACAGGTTATAGACCTCATATAAACATTTCTAGTGAGTCATCTATGTTTACTGAATCACTAGAAACATTTTTGTATGGTGATCCATCTATTCCTGTAGGCTATTAATCGCTCTTTGGTACATTCTCAGGAGCATCTCCTCTTCCTAACAAACCAATGTCATCATCTGGCACGAATGAATCATATACTGGAATTTTGAACAATGAGCAAGTTTATATGATTTCTAGAAATATCCCGAACCTTGGTTCTCAAGGTAGTAATTTATCGACTCGGGGGAAATCTCAAAATAGTCAAATATAGCCTGGGGGGCAACCTCAAGGACAATACATACCTCAGGGTCAGTATCAACCTCAAGTACAATACATACCCCAAGGTCAGCCTCAGGGACATTATATGCCTCAAGGTCAGTACGTGCCTCAAGGTCATTATCAACCTCAAGGGCAGTACCTAGTTCAAAGTTTGCAACCTCCTTTAGGACAACAGTTCTATCCAGAACAACAAATCGTACAAGGAGGTGGAAATTATCCAGTCAATTATCAGTCATATTTTCAACCAAGTTACGGTCCATCTTATGTAGAACCTTCATTAGGACCTTCATATCCCGGAATGGTGTGGGATCCATCTCAAGTCCAATAGAATTTATAACCAAATATGCAAGTACCCTACTATCAAGCTGGACAACAATTCAAACACCTACATCTAATCCTATTCAACAGCCTGGACCGAGTACACTTACGACTCCGCCCCAAACTGTTGCTCAGACTTCTGTTCAACCGACCACACCTATTCCTAGAGTGTCTACATATCCTATCACATCTGCCCCTCAAACATCAGTACAGATTCCTCCGGGTTCTATTTCACAGTCTGGACCTACAATTCAGACTATTGTTCAGATGCCGACAGGACAACCTAGTACAAGTACAATTATAACAATTCAACCTCAGTTTACTTATCAACCGTATCAGGGGCCGTATCAATATGGACTTGTTCAAACTCTAGTCTACCTATAAAAACCGTACCTTGGGTATACATATCAGACACATGTTCAACCCCAATATGGTCCGATTATTCCTGGTTACCCAGGGGCACTCTGATTCCAAATGCACAACCTATTCCAGGTTATCCTAGATATCCTCATCCTGGGACTGGTTTAGTCTCACAAGGTTATCAACAAGACCCTACTCGTCGATTTCCATTCATAGAAACTTTAGATTTACCGGATTTATCTCTCCTTACGAATTATCCTATTTATTATCATCTGAATTGGCCACCTATGCTGCATAAGTTGCCCAATGATATCCCAAAGTTTGAAGGAAAATCAGGAGAGGATCCTTCTAACCATGTCATCACTTACCACCTTTGGTGTGCATCCAACTCATTAATCAATGATTCCATTTGACATAGACTTTTTCATAGAACGTTAATAGGATTAGCTGCCAAGTGGTACATTGAATTACCATGAGGCTCATTTACCTATTTCAATGCTCTAGAAAATGATTTCTTAACTCATTTTTAGTTTCCAGTCAGATACGAAAATGGCACGGAATTATTAACTTCACTAAAAAAATCTACGTCTACATACATATCAGATCATATTCATGAATGGAGAAGAAGAAGACATTTGGTAAAAATTTTTATCCTGTATAAAATATTGGCGGAATGATTTGTCAAATCATTGCTACCAAAGATCACTGAAGATATAGCCAAAGAAGGAGTTTTTACAGAAGAACAAGTTATTGCTCAAGCTCAGTATCTAGACTTGATATATACCCAGTCCAGAACTTTGCACAAGAAAATTCTCGATTTACCGCGTCCTGGTCAGATAACAGCAACTCCTTCAGGGTCTCATGTCGGTTATGGTGTAATCGGTTCAGTTAGTAAGACTAAGACTAAGAAGAAATCTTCAAATGTTACTTCTCCCATAATAACTTTATCTGATTCACCAAAAGGAGAATCTTCCCTGGAAACTTCTATCAATATTCACATTGTAGATTCATCTACTACAAAGTCGAAATCTGGCAACAAGAAGAAAGGGAAGAAAAAGAATAAACAGATTTCATCTCCTAAGGAAAAAACTGATAAAATTGAATCAACTGATGATAAACGGAAACCTCGTTATCCTTGTCTTATCTGTGACAAGGATAATTTCCCTAAGGAATGTCCACATAGGGCCGAGGTATCTAAATTCATCAAAGGTTCATCCACCCCTACTATTTTGAAGGATCCTTTTCCTGTTCAAGATAGAAAAATTATTGGATCTTCCTCCAATGCATCAGAAAATATTTTGATGGCTGCAACTCGATCACAAGATTATGGTAGTAAAATCCCTGTTTCTGGTAAAGAAGTAGAAAATTATAGTTCTGCACCAGCTGCATCTCCTTCGGTTTTTGATCCGTTGCATATCGAGAAACCGAATCCTGATTTAGTAATCAAACCACCTGATAAAGTTGTACTTCGTAAATCAGCTTTCAATCCACATGCAAGAGTTTCTCAGAATTACAACATTGTGGAGGATTTAGCAATTTCTCCTTCGGAAATGTCAGCCTTGGAAGTGCTGCAATCATGTCCAACACAAAGGAAATTACTCTTATCAGCAATTAGAGTTGTAGATCTTTAGGATTCAAACCTCATGGTCTTCGATTTAGGAAATTTTACACCTTGTCTCCCTCATCAAATGGCTTTCTAGATCCCAGTACTAGTCAAAAACAGATGTTGCTTTCGTACTGTTATTGATGAAGGGGCATCTACATGTATCATGTCATTAAATTGTTGGAAATCACTTGGTTCTCCAAACCTTAACCAGTCACCAACAATCCTCAAAGCTTTTGATGGAAGAGGATTCCATCCATTCGGAATTTTACATGATATACCTATAGAAGTCGAAGGAAAAACTATTAATTTAGATGTGGAAGTAGTTGATGACCCTCTAGATTACAACATTCTTCTGGGTCGAAGTTGGTCTTATGCTATGACTGTTGTCGTGTCATCCGTCTTTCGGATAATTATGTTTTCTCATCAAGGAAAGATTGTCAAAGTTGATCAGATCTCATATTATTCGTCTGACCCAGCTTCTACTAATAGTATTCAGCACGTAGGAAAAATGACTATCCCTTATGAGGATGTAGAAGTAGGTTTAATCAAAGATTCTGCTTTAATGGAAACTTTTTCTATGCCTCCACCTAACGTACTGCATAATATTGCTAATATCAATATGATTACATCAAGCATTATTCCATTTGTTGATCATTGGATAGTGCCTTCAGAATTAGAACTGGATTCATTCAATGGCAGGATGCCTTTGAGTCCTTTTGAGATAGAATGTCATGCAGTACAGTCATTTCCTGACCCTTTATTAGTTGATGTTGATCCAATGAATGTGATCAGCAAATAATCATTTTCAACATCAAGCTCGGCTACAACGTCAATTCCTGATCCTTTTCAGCAAGTGTTTCATACTGATGAAAGAATTCATGAATTCTTGTCTATAGATGAATTGCCATGGGATGATCTCCATCATAGGTTATCATTTTTATCTGAGCTTGATAAATTCGAAAATAATTTTTCCTCTATTTTTACCGCTAATTATGTCGAGGAACCTCAGAGTCCAATCTCGATCACAAATTTGGATTCTGAAGTAAATTTGGGGAATATTTCTTCTACCATTCCTATTGACATCTCAGTGAAACCCGAAATTATTGAAAACATTCATACAGGTGCTTCATGTACGCCAGCTAAAATTTCTACATATAAATCCCTATTTCAGGAATTCTACGACATATTTGCCTGGTCTTATGAAGAAATGCCAGGAATCGATCCCAACATTGTCATTCATGAAATAAAGACTTACCTATATGCTAAACTTGTCAGACAACAATTACGTCAGATACATCCATGAAAAGCTGCTACCATTAAAGCCGAAGTTGAGAAATTACTAAGAGCAGGTTTTATTTATCCAATCATGTTAACGGATTGAGTATCTAATATCGTTCCTGTTACAAAAAGACAAGGAACAATACGAGTATGTGTTGACTATAGGGATATTAACAAAGCTTTTCCTAAAGAAAATTATCCAAATCCTTATATTGACCAAATTATTGACGATTGTGTTGGAAATGAAATGTATTCATTCATGGATGGATTTTCTAGATACAATCAAATAAACATACTCCCTACCGATCAACCAAAAACATCGTTCATTTGTCCCTGGGGAACGTTTGCTTATTGTAAATTAACTTTCGGATTAACGAATGCTGGGGAAAATTTTAAAGGGCAATGTCCTATGCTTTTCATGACATTGAACACATTGTGCAACCTTATCTCAATGATTTACCTACACATTCATTACACAGATAAGATTATCCAACTCACTTACGAGCGATTTTTATGAGATGTAGGTATTATAATATTTGCTTGAATCCACACAAGTTTGTTTTCTGTGTCTAGTAGGTTACTGGGATTTTTCATTTCGAAAGAAGGCATTCGTGTCGACCCTTTGAAGGTTGAGGCCATTATCAATTTACCTCCTCCTTCCTCACTCCGCCAATTCCAAAGTTTGCAGGGGAAAGCAAACTTTCTGCGTAGATTCATTTAGAACTATGTTGAGTTAACCAAAGGTTTTACCAGGATTTTGAAACAGAATATTCCTTTCATTTGGTATGAGATCGCTGATCGATCTTTTGATGATTTAAAAAATGTGTTGGCCCATGTACCGTTACTGCATCCACCAAATTATAGCCAGGATTACATTTATACTTAGTAGCCTCTGATTCCACCATTGGAATGGTATTAGTTCAGGAAGATGAATTCCACAAGAAACATGTGATTTACTATCTCAGTCGGAATCTCAATCCCACAGAGATTAAATACTCACATGTGGAGAAATTGGCCTTGGCAGCAGTTCAAGTTGTCCAACGTTTTCATCATTACATTTTTTTACGAAAAACAACTGTGATTTCTAATTTTAACCCGATGATGTACATTTTGACTAAACAATTGCTTGAGGGAAAATACTCGAAGTGGATAGTTATCCTTCATCACGTTGCATCACTTTCATCAGTACTTCTGAAGGGTGCCCTTGCGAAACTCAGGGAGTTACACCGACAAAGGCTATTGTCAGGAGGTCAGTGTAACTATTTCTATTACCTTCGCTAGTAGGCCTGGGGCATAATTACCCAAGACTATTTTTGGAAGGTCCTCTTATTTTTCTTTATTGTATTTTGGTGTCCAATCCTAATCACCTAGAGCGGAAATACTTGAAGGCTTCTTGATTGACTGTATCTTTGGAACATTTTAGAGTGTGCTCTTTACTCCTAGATTTATTAGTTTCTTATATTTTTTGAGTCCAAAATTAATATCATAAAGTGGCTGACCAATCGCCTCATCGATTGAGGAGGATTTGTGGGCTTTCTCCTGCGAGTGTCGAGCCTTCTTCAAGAAGGTATAGGATAATTCAGTAGGTGATTTTTATCCGATGGTTTCGAACACAACGGAGATTGATCCTTTGTCTGGGCTTGTTGTTTTTATGGGTGGTCCTGGTGCTAGTTCTAGTGTAGAGAGGAGTACTCCAATCATCTCTAGAGTCTTGTTTCCAGTAGAAGAAGTCAAAGTTGAAGAATTTCCTCAGCCTCCTGAGAATCCTTCATCTCCTCTTCATTTTATTTTTCCTAACGTCCTTTTGTACATCGGGCTTGAGTCTCAGAGACCGGATAGTCCTTTTCATTCATATCCCTTTCTTTCGATGGCCACAACTGGGAACATAGCTTCGGCTATGAGCACTGCAGGTGTTCATACTCCTCTTTCAGTCGAAGGAGGAGGAACTATTTCCATATCGACAATCACTTCTAGTAATCTGACCCCTTTTCTTTTGGAATTCCCTGTAGTGGAATTCCTTTTGTCTCCTTTTCTTCTATCTCAGCTGTCTCCACCCCTATACCATCTGTGGCTAGTGGATCAAATTCATTTCAAGGTTTCTCTTTTGTAAGTGGGCATATTCCTCATTTGAACCGTTTCTTAGGATCCCTACCCTTCACCTCTCAAAATCAAGGATTCAATCCTTTTTCTAGAGGTCAAGGATCTAATGTTTTTTCAAGATGGAACCCTGCTTTTGTAGCATTAGGAGCTGGGAGTCATTTTGTCTCTGGTCAGTAAGGGAATTTTCCTTTCCCTTTAGTGGGTGCTTCTTAGGGTTTTTCTCCATTTGCAAATGCTTGGAACCCTTACTAAGGGGATTCATTTTCTTTCAATACCTCAGTCAGAGGAAATATCCCTATTTATAGTAACCCTATGTTGGGAGGAGGTCCTTCTCCGAATGCTGGGTCACAAGGCTTCTCTTATGGCTCAGAATTTTCTAAGAACAACATCTAACAATGTGGTGACTCAACAAATCCAGGCTACTATTTTTAGAATTTTGGGAATCCTTCCTATGGGGGATGGAATTCCTAGGCTCCTTCACGCTTACCTTTCCCGGAAACTTGAAACTTGAAAGATATATCAAAACTAACTAACGATCCTATTCGGTATAGTCCGGGTTGGCCTTTATTCCCCACTAAAATACCCTCAAACATTCCAAATTTTGAAGGGAAGACTGGTGAGGATCCTGCGAACCATGTCACCACTTTCCACTTATGGTGTTCGTCAAACTCCCTTATCGACAATTCTATTAGGTTGAGATTATTTCAACAAACATTAACTAGAAATGCAGCGAAATGGTATACTGAGCTGACAGGGGGCAGTTTCACTACTTTTGGTGGGTTGGCTATTATGTTCTTAAATCACTTTTAGTTTCTTTTCCATTATGATGTCGAGACTAATCTCTTGGCCAATTTATAGCAGGACAAAGCAACTCACATTTCTGATCATATTCAGGAATGGAGGAGAAGGAAGAGGCTAATCAAAGCTCAGATTTTGAATCAGTTCCTTCTCGAATGGTTTCTGAAATCTCTGCAGCCAGAAATCTCAAAGGATGTATCCCTTTTAGTAGTTTTTTCTGAAGAGAAGGTTATTTTTAGGGCCCAACAGCTAGAACTGATCTATTCCCAGTCTGGAGTCCTTAATAAAATCTTGCTGGATGCTCCTCACTCCAAGCTAGATTTAGCTAAAACCAAACCTGATCCTCATGGTGACTTACTTATTGGTACGATCGATAGCAGTACGGCTAACTTACTAAATAAATTGCAGCAGTTGTCCATATAATATGATCCTTTTGGTCAGGCTATGCCTTCAGTGTCAACTCCTTCTTAGCCCTTGGCTATTAATGTCGTTCAAACTTCTAAACCCAAAGGAAATCAACAATCCGAAGGGAAGAATAACAGACGATATAATAAGAAAAAATACAAGGATGGGAAGGGGAATGTGAACAAATCCAATAATCATGTTGGAGAGGGTAAGAGGGATAATAAAAATAAGGTTAAGTTTCCATGCAAGTTGTACACTAGAGACCATATTATGCACCTCTGCCCTAAAATTGAGGATGCTCAATGCTTGTTAGCTCAACATGGTTCTTCTAGTTCCCAGGTTGTATTGACAAACCCTTTTCCCCAAGGGTAGCAATTGCTTGCTAGCACAAATGCAAATACTGGGGTTCCCTCTAGGGGCAACTAGGAAGGGGAAAATTCATCAAACATATACATGATGAGTGCTCACGCAGATATCACTATGAGATCTCGTGATTATGGCAAAGCTTAGTCTTTGAAAGATAAAGGTGCTCCTAATAATTCTGAGCCACTCCATATAGAGACGCCTTTAGTTGAGCCTATACCTCGGATGCAGAAAGGGTATACAAAGTGTACAATGATCAATCCTAATTCCAAGGCTTCCCAGAACTACTCGATTGTAGAAGATCTAGCTCAAAGTCCTTGTGCCATGCCTGCGTTAGAGGTACTCCAGTCGTGTCCTACACAAAGTAGTGCATTGCTCACTACCATTAGGGTTGTTGATCCAAATAATTCTCATGATCACATTTGATATGTCGACTTTCAAAAAGAGACTTCCTAATCATATGGATTTCTAGATTAAGTCTACAAATCAGAATGTTAGTATATTTGGAACAATTATTGATGAGGGTACTTCCATGTGTGTGATGTCTCTCACATGTTGGAAGGCTATTGGACCTCCTTCAGTTGTCCCTTCAGCTACTCTTTTGACTATGTTTGATGGTAATTCTCACAGGACACATGGCATTGTTCCAGCTTTACCCATATCTGTTGGGGGTACAACTGTCAATAACGAGGTCGATATAGTTGATGCAAACCTAGATTATAACCTTCTGCTGGGGCGAAACTGGATCTATGAAATGGATGATATTGCGTCCTCAATGTTTCACATTTTATGTTTCCCTCACGAGGGGAGAAATGTCACTATCGATCAAAGGGACTATTCTCCTGTAGATCCGAATGCATCTACTGACTCAATTATTCCCTTGGTGAATTATACCAAGAAACCTGTTGAGAATTTTGGGGTTGGAATGTGTACATACTTGATGGGTACTTTTTATTTTCCACCTCCTTTAGTTCATATCAATGTTATCTCATCCTCCAAGGTTCCTACTCGGAGAGAGTTCTTTCGAACTCATTATTTTTTGGATCTTGGACCTTACCTTCTCCTACCTCCACATTAGAAGAAGACCAAGTGGGTGGAATGGAATTTCCTATGTCTGCAACTGAGGTTTCTTATAGATCTATTGTTGACTCTACAGATTCCCTACCAGTTTCTCTTTCACCGTAGGAATTGGATGGAGATGTGGCTTTGCCTTGGACTCTTAGTTCATCTTCTTCTCAGGACTTCCATCTGAAGAGGCCATCCTGGAAGCAATGACAGATGTAGATAGACTGTGGGATTATTTTCATCATCGGTCCTATTTTCTACCAAACTTGCGAGAAATTGAATCAAGTTTCTCTAGCCTTCAGTCTTCTAGACCTGTTCACCTAGTTTTGAACCCTTTAGCACCAGCACAGGTATTTGTTGAAGGGAACATGGTTGTCATTTCTACTACTACCCCAGTGAACATCTCCAGAGATCTCGACATTATTGATAATGTCTTCATTGAAGTTAAATTCTCCCCTGAAGAAATTTAGACTTACACCGATCTATTTTGAGAATTTTGGGATGTCTTTTCTTGGTATTATGAGGAACTGCCTAATATAGATCCATCTATTGTCCAACATGAGATCAAGACATACAAAAATGCTAAGCCTATTCGGTAGAAGCTTCGTCTGGTCAACCCTAGGAAGATAGCAGCTATCAAAGTCAAGGTGGAGAAGTTGCTTAAGGAAGGTTTCATACACCCCATTCCATTAACTGAGTGGGTTTCGAATCCAATTCCTTTGGACAAGAAACAAGGAACGATCTGAGTCTGCATCGATTTTAGGGATTTGAATAAGGCATGTCTAAAAGATAATTACCCCCACCATTTATAGATCAAATAATCGATGAGTGTGCAGGAAATGGATTTTATCCTACATGGATGGTTTCTAAGGATACAATCAAATCACTATCCATCCTGAAGATCAACATAAGACTGCTTTTATTTTCCCCTAGGGTACATTTTCTTAAAAGAAGATGCCTTTTGGCCTTAAAAATGCTGGAGCTACTATTCAACGGGCTATGTCCTATGCCTTCCACGACACCAAGCATATTATCGAGCCGTACTTGGATGATTTAGCTACTCGTTCTCATAAGAGAATTGATCATTATTCACACCTTCGTCAAGTTTTTGAATGATGTCGATATTATAAAATTTGGTTTAACCCTAATAAGTTTGTTTTCACTGTCACATCTAGTCGATTGTTGGGATTCATCATGTCTACAAAAGGGATTCGAGTAGATCCCTTCAAGGTTGAGGCAATGCATCAGTTGCCTCCCCCATCTTCGATCTTTTAACTTCAAAGTCTACAAGGCAAAGCCAATTTCTTACGGAGATTTTCATCGTGAATTATGTCGAGATTACAAAGGGATTTATGAGGTTGTTGAAGAAAGAAGTTCCATTTTTTTGGGATGACTTTTCTCAACATTCATTCGATGCTTTGAAAAAATAAATGACGTCTACTCCATTACTGAGTCCACCTGATTATAGCAGGGATTTCCTCTTATATCTCGCTATAGTAGAATCTACCATAGGTATTGTTCTGGTTCAGGAGGATGATGCTCTTTACGAGCATGTTATATACTACCTTAGTCGAGGCTTGGCATGTCCTAAACTCTGGTATTCTTCGATTGAGAAGCTTGCTTTGGTAGTTTTTCATGATGTCTAGTGGCTCAAAGATTATATCCTCCTTTGCAAAACTTATGTTTTGGTAGCAGCCAATCCATTTCAATTTGTTCTCAGTAAGCGAGTGATTGGGGGAAAATACAATTGATGGATTGTTATTTTTCAAGAATTTTATCTTGAATTTTTGTCTGCCAAATCTAAGAAGTCATTGGTATTCGCAGAGTTGATTTTTGAGTTGCCCCATGGAGAAGAGATTGTTTATGAAGAATAATTTCCTAATTAACATCTTTTGATCATTTCTTCATAGGTTCCTTGGTACGGATATCTCATAGTTTATCTCCAGACTGCGAAGTTTCCCTTAGCTTTTTCGAAAGATGAGCACCGAAAGTTGCTTCACATAGCTAAAAGTTACTTAATTATTGGTGACACTCTATATCGTTGCAGGTTTGATTTGGTCCTTAGACATTGCTTAACTCTCGAAGAAGCTGAGGTTGTGCTAAATGATTGCCACAGTGGAGCTTGTGGTGGTAATTTATCTGGGCTTGCTACAGCCCAAAAATCTTGAATGCAGGATACTTTTGGCCCTTGATTTTCAAAGATTGTGTTGAGGCAGTCAAAAAGTGTCATCCCTGTCGAGTTTATACCTAGAATATGCATGGTCATATAGCTTTGATCTTTCCTGTTATCACTGTCGGTCCTTTCACAAACTGGGGTATTGACTATATTACTTGTAACCCGCCTTTGGCTAAGGGTCACAAGTACACTATTGTAGTTGTAGACTACCTGACGAAGTGGGCTGAGGCTATGCCTACTTTTGGGAATGACGGTGAAACAACAACCCTGTTCCTTTTCAATCAAGTCATTTCTCGCTTTGGTATCCCCAAAGAGATTGTCACTAACAATGGCAGTCATTTTCAGAACAATATGATGGCTGAATTGGCTCTGAAATTAGTTTTTCGGCAAGAACATTCATCTCACTTATTATCCTTAAGATGAGAAATTTAGAAGCACATTAACAATCCTTGAAGACAATTCTTCAATGAACAATTGATAAGTCAATATCCAATTAGCATGTCATGTTGTAACTTTTTGCACTTTATGTAAACTAGTGTACATAAATATTGAACAGTTTCACTCCGTTTCGACTAGCTTATGGGTTGGAGTCTATATTTCCTATTAGATGAAATCTCTTCCCTTAATTTTGGAAGTTGAGCTTCTTCTGACACTTCCGATCTCAAAGAACACCTCATCCATCTAGAACATCTCGATGAGCGATCTTGAGATGTATCTACGATGAATGAGGTATAAAAACGTGTGAAAATTCGGTATGATAGGCGGCCAAACCTAGGGTTTCTCGAAGGTAGTCAATATTGGTTTATGCCCAAGAGAAAGATTCCTTGGGGGCAGGAAAATTCAAAAATATGTGGTATTCCCCCTTTATTTTCAAAAAGATCCGAAAAAAGGGAGCTTATGCCTTGGTTGACTTTGATGGGAATGAGTTGGTGGAGCCTAGAAATGGGCTCTATTTAAAAAATTATTATTCTTGGGCTTCGGACTAACATTTGATTTGTTGTATATATTGTATTTTTGAACATGTATGTTTTTCAATTTTTGGTGTGAATTTGATGATTTTGACCTGCTTTGGCAGGTATTATTGGATGAGATGAGTCATTTTGTCTTTTCCAATGTTGCTAGTAGACATACCCAAAAACTGGCTTCCGCGGCTTGGGTAATCCACTATCCATCCAGACAATTGTTAGTTTCAAGAGGTGTCTGCATTGGTCTTGCTTCGAAAAATGTGGCAGAGTACACTGCAGTGGTCAACCTACTCTGGGAGGAAATATCTATTGGTGTTGATTAGTTAGTAGTTTACTTGGATTCACAACTATTGGCTTCACAATTAAACAATACCTATCGTGTCAGAGACCCATTTTTGCATCGATTATTTTTTAGGGTATGTTTGTTACAACATTCATTTCAATTTATTACATTCATTCATATTCCTCGATCTGATAATTGGTAAGAAAACTCATTAGCTAATCAATGACTTGATTGGCACATTAATCATTCAGTACTTTAAATATATCAAAGTATCATTCATCATTATTTGTTTGGGACAATCACATCATATAAATCGCTATATATATAGCTCAGAGTGTTCAGAATATACAAAATTTGGACCATCATGTCTTACAAAATTGGGGCTTATGTCTGATTATGTTTGTCATCAAAAAATATTACAGTCATCCGATCAAATCTAAATCTACTCCTGAGGTCCTTGCCTAACATTTTTGTTCCAATAGAACACAATATCAGTAGCTACACAAAAGAATAACCACACCCAATCTCATGGTACTCCAACCACCTGCCTCTGGATAACCTCCAGAAGGTCCTCTATAGCTTCCATGGGTACTTGGCAAGTCAAACTCTTCAAGTTTCTCTAGACGGCATGGAGGGACCTTCCTAGGTCTTCAGCATTCACCTCGCCTCTACAATGCTTGTGCCTTGGGTAGCCCTTTGGCCTAACTGGTCCCATGTCTGCATCATGACCATTAAATTTTTTAATTCATATTGTCCTATCAAAAACATTTTTTCATTTTCACATATAATCTGAAAAAAATCCAAAAAATCATATATAATCAAGAAATCAAATATGCAATCTTACCAATTGCACCCCATGCTACTCCGGGTGGAAGAACCAAATTAGGATCTACTAAAAGAACCATCCCAACATAGGGATATTCCTCGACTGAGATGACTTGTTCTGCCCACCACTGGAAGAACTCATCATCCCATATGGTTTGGGGAACTTCACTTCCCCCCAATCTCTTCATCAATTTTTCCCATCGGGCTATCCTCGGATCCCTTGGGTTGTTGATAGTATAGATGACCTTGGGCTGAAGCCCTAGGACTCTCTTAAATAAGAATGTCAACATAATGGTACCATATCCAAAGTGTTTTTTCTTTGCCTTCTGGATAGAATTCAGTTGTTTTTTCGGATTAAACAATAAGGTTGCGCACTAGTCATAAAGATGAGTCAAACATTCCACTACTATACTCATATGAGTGCGTGAAGCCTGGTGTAGAGAAGTTGATCATTCCACTCTACCAATAGTAAAGAGAAGGATTTTTATGTACAAATCCCTTACATCTTTGATATGGATCTGAGTCCCCACCTTATTTGCATCATCTACACAAGAGACCTAGACATATTCATCTACGTTAAACCCTCCAGTGGGCTTACCATGCAAATCAACTGGGTGTCCCCTTCGAGAAATTCCAATGATAAAATATATATCCTCCAGCTCTATTATCAATGGCATCTGATCAATTGTAAATCAATCTTCATCTGGTTCCCAATGATCAACCAACATCTCAAGCAATGAGAATTTCTTTTCATATTCAGAATTTTGAAAAATTTGAGTAGCCTACAACTCCGAAGTATATCTAAGGATTGTTGGTCCTCCATCACTTCATTATCATTAACATTGTGCTCCCTTTCTCTCCAAATCATAGTCATCGTGCGAAAATTCATCCATTGACCAATTAGATACAAGTTTTTTAATTCCACTCTGTGCATACGTGACCTCGTTTGTACACAGTCGTGTCTATACGTGATTTCCTCATAACAAACCCGCATATACGCAAAGGGTTTCACGAAAATATATTTCCTACGGTAAAAAATCTAAAAAATTTCTTGAAATAGGAATGAAATCGATGAATGAGATGAGTACAAGTGTTACACTAAAATTTGTCACCATGACATTTAGCTATCTATATGGGTTCATCATTACCTATTTATTGCTCCCTCAGAGGTCTAAAAACATAAAGTTCCTGACCCAAGTCTTGGAACTGGATAAAAGCTCTTAAAAATCCGAAAAATCCTAACTCTGCACTTTTCCTAGTCATTCCCTGCGGTACCGTGGCTACTTTCTATAAAAATTGCAGTACATCCTGCATGTAAAGCTCATTAAAACTGCGGACCCCCGTAAAAGGTAAAATAAAGAGAAAAGTAAGTTCTAGAAGCCCAGTTGGTCGAATATTCTCCCAGCTGGGGCCTTCTAGAAGCGCTATTTGGTCGATATTTGCCCCTTCCATTCATGAAACTTCATCCCTTCATAAATGGAGCTATCCCTTGGTTTTTGGAGCTGAAATCCCATGATGAGAGGGCTTTATCCCTTCCCTTTTAGAGCTGAAACTACCTCTCTTCAGCTATAAATTGAGACCATGTTTCAATCTCAAGGGTACTTATAAATTAATAGTTTGGAGGCGAATTGTTGAAGGAATTATACTCTCCACATTTAGCATCATTGGCATGAGAGAGATTACATACTCATGACTACAGCCTTATGCTGATTCAAGAGAGTTAGAATCTTGTCAAATTGAGGAAAATGCCTGTTCGGGACCCTGGAAGAACCTATACAAACATCAAGGTGTAAAGGTTGTAAGGTTTATTCTTTTATTCAAAGTTAATACAAATGGATTCTATTTTCTCATTAATTTGTTCATCTATTTTTTGAATGATTTAATTCTTAGACTCCTTAATCACTAAGATAGATTATTGCTTTTGAATTATAATATTTTTCCGATACTTTTGATCTAGTTTTCCTGTCTTTGATTACAGATCTTATATGCTGGATCAATAACTTTTGGAGCGAATGGATTGAAGACCAAGCAAGCGTTGGACTTCAAGTAGGAGTATCTATCCATAGTTAATGAGTAGTTCTTAAGAAAAATAGTCTAGAGAAAATGGTCTACATCTGGCTGTTTCTTTCTATATATCCTTAGGATATTATGGAGATCGCTCTTGTTCGCAAGAGGGATTCGTCTGTGTAACAAAATGGCGACTCCACTGGGGAAATTCTGAACTTGGTTTTCTTTTATTTTCAGTTTGATTTTTGAGATTTATTTGAGATTTCTTTGACTAAGATTAGCTCAAAACCTGATTGGGTAGAAAGCTCAATAGGATCCTTGACTGTAAATCTGTATTTTTATTTTTTTCTCTACTTTTCCTGCCTTCCACACTTTTTCCTTTAAAACAGAGCGGTAGACTCTGAAATCTTTAGTAGAATAAAGTGTGGTACCGCACCTTATTCCATTAAAAACTGCAGATCTCTGGAAAATTTTAGAAAAAGTAGAAATTATGATTTCTGGCATCCCATTACTTGATTTTTGTTCTTCACCCAATTTGTCTTGATTGTCAAAGAATTATGTGAAAGCTTTCTTTCAGCAATTTCTATAATTAAGTGATATATTTAGTTAGTTTTCATATTATGAGTAAACAATTTTCCTAGTCCTCCCATTGCTCTGAATCAGAAACTTTTGTATACCTTAGCTACTTGGTATTTCATTGCTTTTCTGTTGAGCCATTGAACTTGATGCAATTGTTATTCTTATGAAAATTTGATGTTATTTTCATTTGCAAACTTGTAAAACCTTTAGATTGATAAGGTCTGAATTTCATTTTAAAAATATTTTTGGATGCTTTGATTTCTTGCTGGAATAAGCAGAAAATTCTTGGTTAGATTACAAACCAGGCTTAAACATCCTCCAACTTTTAGATAGAGTTCAAGATTAGAATTTTCTTTTAGTTTTGAATTTTATTATTTTAGTATTTTTATTTTTCTTTTGGAAGAAGTTTTTTTTTGTTTTTGATCAAAATAATATAAGGAATTTCATTTTGAGCAAAAAATCTTTTTGGAATTGAAATCTCTGAATTGTCTCCTTTTCAAATTTTTTCATACAGGAAAAAAAGAATTGATATTTTGAAAGTTTCTGAAAATATCTCAACTCTTTCCTCTAGTTAGATTTCGTTGAAATGAAATTATTTGTTTATCATATAGATGCATCGTAGAGAATTCAGATTCGGGTCATTAAAACATCATCAAATTTTCATTTTCATACCTATTGTCCTAAGAAACTGCCAATTAAAAGTATCGCTTAATTAAAATCAATCTAGAAATTTTTATATTTTCTAGGGCTCTTTTCACCAACATAGCATAGGCTAGTGTCTTGGAATAGGTTTTATTTAACTCTCCAAGATAGTAAAAACAAACAAGTAGTCGATCTTGTGGTAGGAAAATCCAATTCTAGCATGTATGCTCTACGAAGCTCCTCCTAAAGGATTCAAGCACGATATCATATCCGAACTAGTGAGGTAATCATACTTATCTCATTGTGAATGATAGAAGATGTGCACGTATTAAAAATGGTAAATCTCAGATAGACCATTGTCGAGGAGCCTTGGGTCACTTGTCGGTAAACCTTCGATTATGCCAAGGAGCCTTCAAGGGGATTGAGCTTGTTACTCTGCCCTTGCAATTATATCAGATCGCAGACTATTCCCTCAGGTATATGTGTTCCCGTTGGTGACCTTAGTGGCCATAAAAAATAGGATTCTTTCCCAAGGTGACGGTGGAGGGGAGGTCCCACTATACCTAGAGTAGACGTCGGCTAGACTCACTTGGACTCTCCGGAGGGTTATCTTCACTCGAGATGGTTTAGGTAGAGAAACTTGCACCAATCTATTTCATTAAGCAGCTTTTCGGGGTAACTGTTCCAACCGCCACTTATGCATTAAAATTCTATGATTTTGGATTTCATCACCAACTAGTTTTTTTAGTGCAGGGATATACTGTTTGTGTGTGGATTGATCTCTTAGATTTTTATAGGTGTGTGATTCATTTGATTGTTTCCTTAGCGAATTTAGAGTTTGTTTGATTTTTTTCTTTGTTTGCGTGTGTTAAAATTTTTAATCGTGGCTGAATTATCGAGACGATCACGTAGAACTCAATGGAAGCCCCCTAAGTACACACCAAGCCAACTAGAAAGACTTAAATCTCTGATATCAAATTTTATCGGTGGAGCTGGATTAATGGAACAAGGAGAATCATCCATAATTATTCATCTTGATTCTAAAGTATATCAACCGCAAATAGCAGAACATACTCCACAGAAAGTTTCAAATTCTGAATTAACTTAAGTTGCTTCTGTAACAAGTGAATTACCACCCAAAGAACCTGAAATTTCTGAACCGGAAACTGAACCTACTACATCAGAACCTACTTTAGAATTCACTACTCCAACTTCCAATTATCCTGATTCACCTAGAGTAAGAAATCGGATTATAGAAGATCTTCCTCTTGGTCTCATTAGTATTAAAGAAATCATTGATATAGAGGAAGAGGTTGTTTTTTCTTCAACTCAGGAAACTTTGGAACTTAGAGAACGTGAATCAATTTTTTATATTCCTTTTAGACAAGACACTTGGTATTTTTCATTGACATATTTTCTACAAAAATTAGGTCTTGAGTACTCGCCACCTCGAATTCCTTTTTTCCCTACACCAACAGGTTATAGACCTCATATAAACATGTCTAGTGAGTCATCTATGTTTACTGAATCACCAGAAACATTTTTGTATGGTGGTCCATCTATTCCTGTAGGCTATTAATCGCTCTTTGGTACATTCTCAGGAGCATCTCCTCTTCCTAACAAACCAATGTCATCATCTGGCACGAATGAATCATATACTGGAATTTTGAACAATGAGCAAGTTTATATGATGTCTAGAAATATCCCGAACCTTGGTTCTCAAGGTAGTAATTTATCGACTCAGGGGAAATCTCAAAATAGTCAAATACAGCCTGGGGGGGAACCTCAAGGACAATACATACCTCAGGGTCAGTATCAACCTCAAGTACAATACATACCCCATGGTCAGCCTCAGGGACATTATATGCCTCAAGGTCAGTACGTGCCTCAAGGTCATTATCAACCTCAAGGGCAGTACCTAGTTCAAAGATTGCAACCTCCTTTAGGACAACAGTTCTATCCAGAACAACAAATCGTACAAGGAGGTGGAAATTATCCAGTCAATTATCAGTCATATGTTCAACCAAGTTACGGTCCATCTTATGTACAACCTTCATTGGGACCTTCATATCCCAGAATGGTGTGGGATCCATCTCAAGTCCAATAGAATTTATAACCAAATATGCAAGTACCCTACTATCAAGATGGACAACAATTTTGTAATAATCAATCCCAAAAACCTATACAACATGTCATTCAAACACCTACATCTAATCCTATTCAACAGCCTGGTTCGAGTACACTTACGACTTCGCCCCAAACTGCTGCTCAGACTTCTGTTCAACCGACCACACCTATTCCTAGAGTGTCTACATATCCTATCACATCTGCCCCTCAAACATCAGTACAGATTCCTTAGGCTTCTATTTCACAGTCTGGACCTACGATTCAGACTATTGTTCAGATGCCGACAGGACAACCTGGTACAAGTACAATTATAACAGTTCAACCTCAGTTTACTTATCAACTGTATCAGGGGCCGTATCAATATGGACTTGTTCAAACTCTAGTCTACCTATAACAACCGTACCCTGGGTATACATATCAAATACCTGTTCAACCCCAATATGGTCCGATTATTACTGGTTACGCAGGGGCAATCCGATTCCAAATGCACAACCTATTCCATGTTATCCTAGATATCCTCGTCCTGGGACTGGTTTAGTCTCACAAGGTTATCAACAAGACCCTACCCATCGATTTCCATTCATAGAAACTTTAGATTTACCGGATTTATCTCTCCTTATGAATTATCCTATTTATTATCATCTGAATTGGCCACCTATGCTGCATAAGTTGCCCAATGATATCCCAAAGTTTGAAGGAAAATCAGTAGAGGATCCTTCTAACCATGTCATCACTTACCACCTTTGGTGTGCATCCAACTCATTGATCAATGATTCCATTTGACATAGACTTTTTCAGAGAACGTTAATAGGATTAGCTGCCAAGTGGTACATTGAATTACCATGAGGCTCATTTACCTATTTCAATGCTCTAGAAAATGATTTCTTAACTCATTTTTAGTTGCCAGTCAAATA
Source organism: Pinus albicaulis (assembly GCA_034641835.2). NCBI lineage: Eukaryota > Viridiplantae > Streptophyta > Pinopsida > Pinales > Pinaceae > Pinus > Pinus albicaulis. The sequence continues at coordinate 1,611,080,103 of CM076579.1, forward strand.
CGAAAATGGCACGGAATTATTAACTTCACTAAAAAAATCTACGTCTACATACATATCAGATCATATTCATGAATGGAGAAGAAGAAGACATTTGGTAAAAGTTTTTATCCTGTATAAAATATTGGCGGAATGGTTTGTCAAATCATTGCTACCAAAGATCACTGAAGATATAGCCAAAGCAGGAGTTATTACAGAAGAACAAGTTATTGCTCAAGCTCAGTATCTAGACTTGATATATACCCAGTCTGGAACTTTGCACAAGAATTCTCGATTTACCGCACCCTGGTCAGATAACAGCAACTCCTTCAGGGTCTCATGTCGGTTATGGTGTAATCGGTTCAGTTAGTAAAACTAAGAGTAAGAAGAAATCTTCAAATGTTACTTCTCCCATAATAACTTTATCTGATTCACCAAAAGGAGAATCTTCCCTGGAAACTTCTATCAATATTCACATTGTAGATTCATCTACTACAAAGTCAAAATCTGGCAACAAGAAGAAAGGGAAGAAAAAGAATAAACAGACTTCATCTCCTAAGGAAAAAACTGATAAAATTGAATCAACTGATGATAAACGGAAACCTCGTTATCCTTGTCTTATCTGTGACAAGGATAATTTCCCTAAGGAATGTCCACATAGGGACGAGGTATCTAAATTCATCAAAGGTTCATCCACCCCTACTGTTTTGAAGGATCCTTTTCCTGTTCAAGATAGAAAAATTATTGGATCTTCCTCCAATGCATCAGCAGATATTTTGATGGCTGCAACTCGATCACAAGATTATGGTAGTAAAAACCCTGTTGCTGGTAAAGAAGCAGAAAATTCTAGTTCTACACTAGCTGCATCTCCTTCGATTTCTGATCCGTTGCATATCGAGAAACCGAATCCTGATTTAGTAATCAAACCACCTGCTAAAGCTGTACTTCGTAAATCAAATTTCAATCCACATGCAAGAGTTTCTAAGAATTACAACATTGTGGAGGATTTAGCAATTTCTCCTTCAGAAATGTCGGCCTTGGAAGTGCTGCAATCATGTCCAGCACAAAGGAAATTACTCTTATTAGCAATTAGAGTTGTAGATCTTCAGGATTCAAACCTCATGGTCTTCTATTTAGGAAATTTTACACCTTGTCTCCCTCATCAAATGGCTTTCTAGATCCCAGTACTAGTAAAAAATAGACGTTGCTTTCGTACTATTATTGATAAAGGGGCATCTACATGTATAACGTCATTAAATTGTTGGAAATCACTTGGTTCTCCAAACCTTAACCAGTCACCAACAATCCTCAAAGCTTTTGATGGAAGAGGATTCCATCCATTCGGAATTTTACATGATCTACCTATAGAAGTCGAAGGAAAAACTATTAATTTAGATGTGGAAGTAGTTGATGCCCCTCTAGATTACAACATTCTTCTGGGTCGAAGTTGGTCTTATGCTATGACTGTTGTCGTGTCATCCGTCTTTCGCATAATTATGTTTTCTCATCAAGGAAAGATTGTCAAAGTTGATCAGATCTCATATTATTCGTCTGACCCAGCTTCTACTGATAGTATTCAGCACGTAGGAAAAATGACTATCCCTTATGAGGATGTAGGAGTAGGTTTAATCAAAGATTCTGCTTTAATGGAAAAATTTTCTATGCCTCCACCTAACGTACTGCATAATATTCCTAATATCAATATGATTACATCAAGCATTATTCCATTTGTTGATCATTGGATAGTGCCTTCAGAATCAGAACTGGATTCATTCAATGGCAGGATGCCTTTGAGTCCTTTTGAGATGGAATGTCACGCAGTACAGTCATTTCCGAACCCTTTATTAGTTGATGTTGATCCAATGAATGTGATCAGCGAATAATCATTTTCAACATCAAGCTCGGATACAACGTCAATTCCTGATCCTTTTCAGCAAGTGTTTCATACTGATGAAAGAATTCATGAATTCTTGTCTATAGATGAATTGCCATGGGATGATCTCCATCATAGGTTATCATTTTTATCTGAGCTTGATAAATTCGAAAATAATTTTTCCTCTATTTTTACCGCTAATTATGTCAAGGAACCTCAGATTCCAATCTCGATCACAAATTTGGATTCTGAAGTAAATTTGGGGAATATTTCTTCTACCATTCCTATTGACATCTCAGTGAAACCCGAAATTATTGAAAAAATTCATACAGGTGCTTCATGTACGCCAGCTAAAATTTCTACATATAAATCCCTATTTCAGGAATTCTACGACATATTTGCCTGGTCTTATGAAGAAATGCCAGGAATCGATCCCAACATTGTCATTCATGAAATAAAGACTTACCTGTATGCTAAACCTGTCAGACAATTATTACGTCCGATACATCCATGAAAAGCTGCTACCATTAAAGCCAAAGTTGAGAAATTACTGAGAGGAAGTTTTATTTATCCAATCATGTTAACGGATTGAGTATCTAATATCATTCCTGTTACAAAAAAACAAGGAACAATACGAGTATGTGTTGACTATAGGGATATTAACAAAGCTTGTCCTAAAGAAAATTATCCAAATCCTTATATTGACCAAATTATTGACGATTGTGCTGGAAATGAAATGTATTCATTCATGGATGGATTTTCTAGATACAATCAAATAAACATACTCCCGACCGATCAACCAAAAACATCGTTCATTTGTCCCTAGGGAACGTTTGCTTATTGTAAATTAACTTTCAGATTAACGAATGCTGGGGAAACTTTTAAAGGGCAATGTCCTATGCTTTTCATGACATTGAACACATTGTGCAACCTTATCTCAATGATTTAACTACACATTCATTACACAGATAAGATTATCCAACTCACTTACGAGTGATTTTTATGAGATGTAGGTATTATAATATTTGCTTGAATCCGCACAAGTGTGTTTTCTGTGTACAATCTAGTAGGTTACTGGGATTTTTCAATTCGAAAGAAGGCATTCGTGTCGACCCTTCGAAGGTTGAGGCCATTATCAATTTGCCTCCTCCTTCCTCACTCTTCTAATTCCAAAGTTTGCAGGGGAAAGCAAACTTTCTGCGTAGATTCATTAAGAACTATGTTGAGTTAACCAAAGGTTTTACCAGGATTTTGAAACAGAATATTTCTTTCATTTGGTATGAGATTGCTGATCGATCTTTTGATGCTTTAAAACATGTGTTGGCCCATGTACCATTACTGCATCCACAAAATTATAGCCAGGATTACATTTATACTTAGTAGCCTCTAATTCCACCATTGGAATGGTATTAGTTCAGGAAGAGGAATTCCACAACGGACATGTGATTTACTATCTTAGTCGGAATCTCAATCCCACAGAGATTAAATACTCACATGTGGAGAAATTGGCCTTGGCAGCAGTTCAAGTTGTCCAACATTTTCATCATTACATTTTTTTACGAAAAACAACTGTGATTTCTAATTGTAACTCGATGATGTACATTTTGACTAAACAATTGCTTGAGGGAAAATACTCGAAGTGGATAGTTATCCTTCAAGGTTTTGATTTAGAACTTGAAAAATCCAAATCAAAGAAATCACTGGTGTTCGCTGAACTCATGTGTGACTTGCCAAATACTGAGACGAAAACTGTGGTAGAGAATCCAATCGCTAATGAATCTCTATTTCTTATCAGTATGTTAGATCCTTGATATGGGGATATCATCATTTATCTCCAAACCCAAACTTTTAGACCTGAACTTTCACGTTCACATCGATGAAAGATCCGTTACCAATCCCAGTAATACAATATTGTTGGAGACATGCTTTATCGTTGTGGTGCGGATTCTGTATTTCGACGCTGTTTAACTCATGAAGAGGCTAAACAAGTTTTGAATGACTTCCATTCTGGAGCATGTGGCGGTCATATGTCCAGGTATGCCATAACCCAAAAGATATTGTTGGTTATTTTTGGCCTTCGTTATTTAAAGATTGTATTCTTGCAGTCCGAAAATGCCACAGTTGTCAATTTTTTTATCAAAAAATGTGTGCACCACCATCTCCTCTTCACCCCATAATTGTTGTCGGTCCTTTTGCAAAATGGGGCATTGATTTCATTACATGTAACCCTCACTCAGCCGAGGGGCATGGGTATATTATTTTACCAAATGGGCCGAGGCGATGCCTACATTTGCGGCAGATGGGAAAAATGCAGCTAATTTTGTATTCAATCATGTGATTGCTTGATTCGGTGTACCCCAAGCTATCGTTATCGATCATGGGAGCCATTTTTTAAACATTATGATGACTGAAATTTCTGACCATATTGGCCTATGCCATGATAGTTCTACTCCATATTACCCACAGGAAAATGGTTAGGTTGAAGCTGTTAATAAATTTTTAACCACTATGATTAAAAGGATAATCGGAATTCATAAATCGAATTGGCATACTATGCTTTTCTCAGCACTTTGGGCATACCGAACCTCAGCAAAAACTGCAACAGGTTTCACTATTTTTCAATTGGTCTACGATTTAGAAGTTGTGTTACCGATTGAATGCGAAATACTGTCACTCCAATTAGCCATAGAGTTACTACCAGCTACCTCTGAGGAGGAAAAATGCTTTTTGTCCTTGGCACAATTAGATGAGACTCGACGCACCACTGCATTGGCAGCTGAAGCTCATAAAAAACGTGTTAAAGCTCAATACGATCAAAGTGTTACACGTGTTGTTTCAGAGGGTGACCTAGTATTGGTATATGACCAAGCTAATGATAAGCTGGGAGCTGGGAAATTTAAACATATGTGTCATGGTCCTTATATTTTCAAGCAATTGCTTGCAAAAGGGGCTTACGAATTGATTGATTATGATGGGGTCTCTTTAGGTAAACCCAGAAATGGACTTTATTTGAAGAGATATTATGCTTAATTTTTTGTGTGAAGATCTTACCTATAGATTAGTTATTTTTTCTAGATTAGCTGCTTTAGATTAGATGAGTGTGTCTAGTTAAATTTTGCGTTGACTACTATTCTTACTTATCTTGATATTGCAGATGTCGACATCCCTTCAAGCCTACATTGGTTTTGCTAATGGTGCCTGTCGTAGTACATGGAATATCTCTTCTGCGGCTTGGGTCATATATTCACCCACCGATGAGTTAGTTTCTATGCATGGGGTAAGCCTTGGTGAAACAACGAATAATGTTGCAGAATATAACACAGTGATTGAGTTATTATTTGATGTCATTTCATTTGGAATTCAGTGTTTTATCATTAGGTTAGGTTCTGAACTCATTGTATTATATTTAAATAGAGTATATGCAATTAAAAATCTAGTGATATCTCTGAAACTGGCCAGGAACACCAGCAACATGCCTCTGGAGGCATAGAGGAATATCATCCATACTAGTCTCTGGAATGTCTCTGGTTAACCTCTCCAAGTTCTGCTCTAAATCAGTGAGAATATTTGCTGCCTGATTCTCTGGCGGTGCAATAGCGTCTGTTCGCTTCCTCTCGAAGCGGCGGAGATTGGCTTGTCTTCATGGACCAACATCTACATTTAAATTTTTTTCAGCAGTACTAGATGATTGAAAACAAAATAAAAAATTAGAGGTAAAAACACATCAAAATGATTGATTTACCTAGCTCGTCCCACTGTGTTCCTGGAGGAAGAGGCATATCAGGGTCACTGCGGAAATCTATCCCAGCATACGGAAAATCTTCAATGGCGAAGATTTGGTTCTATAGCCAATGAAGATATGCAGGTGTAAATCGAACTATCTGAAAACCTTCTCCATGAAGGGCCATCACTTGTACCCAGCGGGCCATCCGAGGCTCTCTAACTCTACCAACATAAACTGAGATAAGCTAGGGGGCAATAGATGGAATCTTCTCCAGAGCAAAAGAAGCTACGATAGCTCCATATCCAAAGTTTTTCAACTTTGCGTTCTTAGCTCTGGTCAATTGGACTTTTACATTAGCCAATACTCCTTCACACCAGTTGAAGATGGTGCCTCTGTAGCATTCAACCGTTGTCTGCATCTGGGCTTTAGTAGCTACGTGTGGAGCTTCACTCCCACACAATATAGCCACTGTGAACGCAACCACTTTGAGTTCAAGATGGATAATGGTTTTTATATCAATACATTTTTGTTTTGGATCAGCCTCTTCGTTACAAAATTCTTGTAGATAGCTAGCTATAGACTGGCCACCTTGCCTAGCCCGAAACAAGGAAATAGGTTCTCCTCTTTTGGACAAACCTATAAGGAAGTATATATCCTCCATCTCAATTTCGAGCCGGTGATCACCGATAATGAAAAACTGTTCTTGAACATCCCACCTATTCACCAACCATGTCAATAACTCTACTTGAGCCCTCATGCCTTGCATTGCCCAATATTTTTGTAATCCACAGTTTTTCAAAACACGCAATGTGGGTAAACTTCCCATAGTTGCCTCATCTACTTCCTCACGTTCACGTTCTCTCCATTCAAGCATTGTGGATACTCTGCAATAGACACATTGAAAGATTAGATCTAATTGGAAAATTTTGGCTTAATTTGAGAGAACTTATATTTTTATTTTGTTCACAGCACCTCCACACTTTTTTCATTAAGACATTGCAAGCTACCGCACACGTTATACATGAAAAGTGCGAGACCCCGACAATTTTCCTTTGGAAAATTATCGGGGTCTGCAGGTACTGCGTGTTTTACCTACAGTACCCCAAGAGTGATTTTTTGAACCTATTTTTCTCTTAAAAAATTATTCTATATCCTAAAAAGAGAATGTAAATGAAAAAAAATGAAGAGAATTGAATTTTGGATTTTCTGGTGTCGACGGTTTTGGATTTGGACAATCGGTTCTTCTGATATCTCCATAAATTTTTCTACCAAAAGCTCTCAACTTTCACTCTGGATGCAAATGGTAAAAATGAATTGGTTAAACTACTTTTTATAAGATTTTTTGAATAAATAAAATAATATTTTATTTATTTTCCACTTTGAAAGGTTGTTTTTCAAATAATTTTTACTTATCTAAAACATGTATGTTTAATTTTTTGGGTTTTTGTGTAGAATACAAGATTTTCGGGTGAAATAATAATTTTGGCAATGAGTATGCTTTTTGTCACTTTTTCAAACTCGTTAAAACTTATAGAAAAAGTGACACTATATGAGTAAGTTCTTATCACTTTTTCTAACTCATTAAAACTTACAGATGGAGTCCTCTTTTAAGCCCTTTTCAGACTCTCTAAACATGAAAATATTGCCGAGTACTTGACTATTAGAACTCATTAAAGGAAATGAACAGTCGTCCCTTCAGTATAAGTTTACCCCTTTTCCGAACTGAAATGGACTATTTATGAAAAAGGTATATGTTGAATAGTCATGGTCAATATAGTTCTCTCCTACATTATTTTATCCTTTTTCGGGCTTGAGAGACTAAATTTACGAAAAAGTACACCCACAGTGTTTTCTTAAGTTTTTCTACTGACTCCCTAAAACTGAAAAACACCGAGTTTCACCTATACTGGACTCCTTAAAATTTAACAATAAAGGACCTGTAAATTATAAACAGGAACGAACCACTCCTTCTTAGGGTTCGATTTTAATACTAAGTTGGACTCATCCGAAGGATGAGCTTATATAACAAGAAAATGTTATCCTCCTCAAGCTTGTCAAAAATAAAGAGGTACTTGCCAGAAATGGTGGGGGAGAAAGAGAGCAGATGAATCCAGTTGTCACATTTTGTTTCAAAAATTTGTATACCACTCTTGAACACGACACTTTTGTCACATTCATATCTAGGTTGGGAAAATCCTTTGGCCAAATAGTTAATCAAACCACATTCAAATTCTTCAACCAGTTTCTAGATATTAGCTTTAGGTCAATCGTCACCATCTGCAGTGTCGTTATGTGTTCAAGAGATTAGTTTAATAAACCATTCATTGCAAACATTTATCTCCATTCGCATTGACCATCCCTGAGTCAGTCCTTGCTTAAAATTTCTTCAAAACTCGACCTAATGGTTTCGTGTTGTGGGCTTTCCTACTACGGATCACTTTCTATCGATGATAGCTCATCATCTAGAAAGTTGATCTAGCATCCTAACAGTACCTTGGAATCTGCATGCCCTAATGGCTGGTTTCTCGCTTTCGACAATAGGTTGCATCATTGACCTTCGATTGAATGATTATGTGAAATGTTCGACTTCAGATCACAAATTCACATTTCATAGATTGTACTGAGTAATTTGAGAACCATTGTCATTATTGGTGGTTTCTCTCACACTTGTTAATATTTCACATCATTGACTAGTAATCAAGTGGTTTCTACCATGTTCGACTTCGACACAATCAATCACATGGATAGAATCGTACTAGTTCGAGAAGCAGGAATCAAGACCCTAGATCTAGTTTCCACCATCCAGGCTGCGAGGAATTTTATTATTCATCATACAGTAGACTACTTCTAACAGATGGTTGCGTCCATACTATGTCTACTCTTTATGTAATCTAAAATCATTTTTGTATCAGAACATGTAGTTATTTTTGATCTGAGTATGGGAATTCTTACCTCAACGATGATATACATATATATATCCTTGCATTGAATGATTTTTCAGGGTTTCAACCAGTATGCCTACAGCCCGATCCTCAGAATGATAAAACACTTCACTCTTCAAAACTCTTCAAACTTTGCACTTTAGGGGGCAATATGTTACACTAAAATTTGTCACCATGACATTTATATGTCTATATGGGTTTATCATTACCTATTTATTGCTCCCTCAGAGGTATAAAAACATTAAGTTCTTGAACCAAGTCTTGGAACTGGAGAAAAGCTCTTAAAAATCCTAAAAAGCCTAACTCTGCACTTTTCCTAATCATTCTCTGTGGTACTGTGGCTAATTGCTATAAAAAATGTGGTACATCCCACACGTAAAGCTCATTAAAAATCCAAACCCCCGTAAAAGGTAAAATAAAGAGAAAAGTAAGTTCTAGAAGCCCAGATGGTTGAATATTCTCCCAGATGGGGCCTTCTAGAAGCGTTATTTGGTTGAGATTCACCCTTCTATTCATGAACCTTCATCCCTTCATAAATGGAGCTATCCCTAGGATTTTGGAGCTGAAATCCCATGATGAGAGGGCTTTATCCCTTCCTTTTTGGAGCTGAAACTACCTCTCTTCAGCTATAAATTGAGACCATGTTTCAGTCTAAAGGGTACTTAGAACTTGGTAGTTTGGAGGTGAATTGTTGAAGGAATTATACTCTCAAAATTTAGCATCATTGGCATTAGAGAGATTACATACTCATGACTACATTCTTATGTTGATTCAAGAGAGTCAGAGTCTTTTGAAACTAAGGAAAATGCCTGTTCGAGACCCCGGAAGAACCTGTACAAACATCAAGGCGTAAAGGTTGTAAGGTTTCTTCTTTTATTCAAAGTTAATACAAATGGATTCTATTTTCTCATTAAGTTGTTCATCTATTTTTTGAATGATTTAATTATTAGACTCCTTGGTCACTAAGATAGATTATTGCTTTTGAATTATCATGTTTTTTCGATACTTTTGATCTGGTTTTCCTGTCTTTGATTATAGATATTATATGCTGGATCAATAACTTCTGGAGTGACTGAATTGAAGACCGACCAAGCATTGGACTTCAGGTAGGAGTATCTAGCTGTAGTTAATGAGTAATTCTTAAGCAAAATAGTCTAGATAAAATGGTCTACATATGTCTGTTTGTTTCTAGATATCCTTAGGATACTAGGGAGATCTCTCTTGTCCGCAAGAGGGATTCATACATGTAACAACAAGGCTTACCTGACTGATTTGAGTTGATTTGGTGGTCAGTTTCTCTATATCCAAGAAGAGTATTTTTTGCCTTAGAGCTCTTTCTCTACTTCTGCAATGCAAAAATGATCAAAATGTGAGTCAAAATGTTTATTTATGCCCAGAATTTGAAATTTTTTTCACAAATTTCGTTTGTGTCTATTTTTTGAATTTGATTAAGGCGATTTAACTTTTTGGCTTGTAAGCATTGGGAAAAGTTATTTTTAGGACACGTTGGTGAATTTGAGATATTTATAGTTTTCCTTCGAATCCATGACTGCTGACATGTCATGACAGGTATTTGATTCTGAACTAGCATATAGGTTAGGAAATTCACTTTCCATTGCATTTTTGCATACTAGCCTCCATTTTGATCATTTACCATAGGGTCGACCCCATCATGTCATGACTATTTCACTTGCCGATTTTTTAATCATGATTTGGTGGTAGAGACATCCTTTACATGGGCTTCCTAGTTAGTTCCTGGCTAGAATATGTCACCCATGCTGCAGTTTATGTAGGCTCAAGAGTCCTCTTTAGTCCCACCATGACTTATGGGTTGAAGCTTCATTCTTATTCTTCTTCACTATATTTATTCTGGCCATTTACCTTAGAGGCTCCCATGTGTTGTCAAGTTGTATTACTACATTGCATATTTACTACTTGTTTATCTTGGCCTTTAGTCGGCTTCATTTGGACTCATGTTTAAGCCCTCTTTTGACCATGTCTTTATGTACAAGTTAACCATGTAATCTATTAGCCTTTGTGACTTGACACCTTTACCCATGGATGGAACATTCCTTTGAGTGTCACTTACCAGTTTTCGCCACCTTGCATTAAGCATAGAATTTTTCCTATCCCAAGAACTAGTGCATCTATTTACAACATTCGTTCTATCCATTGTACTATAGGCCTTCTTTTATTCCTTTTCAGGCTTTGAAATATCAAAAAGACAAAAAAAAAATTGAAAAAGAGCGGGAACTGGATAATACTTCCATATTTGATGGCAGCTACAGCTTTAGTTGTGTCACCCTTGAACAACGCAAAAAAGCTAAGCCTTTTCTCCTTTTAGGATGGTTTTATTTTTTGAATTAGGAGAAGCCATAACCTTGTTATTGAGTCAATACTCCCCCGATTGGTTATCTCTTCCAGTCATATGGAGGGTTTGCTTATGCCTCCTACATGATAAACTTATACAAAGTTATCATTTGCTGCCATAGTCAACATGAGTCATGCTTTTGTTCAAGGGAAGTTAACCTGAGTTGGCCTTTCTTCGGTGTCTCTTGACTCATTTTCAGTCGGCCATCCCGGTTTTGTCAGTATTTGGTTCTATCACATCAACTATTTGTTCCTTTACTCGTGCTAGTTTGAGAACGTCTCCATTGACTTCTTGTCAAGTGGGTTTTCCTCTTATCGACTATGACATATTGCTTTGAGAGTAAACCTAGAGCCACACCCTGGCCTTATTTCCATCATTGATAGGTGACCTTGTGCTCAAAATTTTATCATCATCATGGGTCTTTGACTGAGTGGTTTCCCTTGTGTTCAACTTCAGCTTACATTATCACACCTAGGGTTCATGCAGTACCTTGATTTCCATTTGACCCTATCGGTGGATATTTCGCCTCTTTGTTAGCTTTCATTATTGGTTGGTTCAGAGGGTTTCTGCCGTGTGCTAGCTTCATTTTGTGCATGTCGGAAATGTACTTCGGGTTGGCTACTTAACTTTTCTTCGTCTAATTCCTTCCAAATATTGGCTTGCAGGTTACACTCGTGCTGGACTGATGTGGGATGCCTTAATGCCTTCCTTCCAACATATATTTTCCCATCAAATACGACTCATTACTTTGGGAATAAGCTCTAGAGTCCTTTCATCAGTACCTTAGGGATTGAAGTCATCAGTGCTAGACTCTTCACTATCAACAATGAGAATACATCATTGTCTCCTGATTGATAGATTCTCTCAAGTGTTCGACTTCAACTCATTCATTCGCACTTTTTGGATTGTACTACCGCACCTTGACACTCATTATCATTATCATTGGTTTGTCTCGTGTTTGTTAACAGTATACATCAATTACTGGTAATCAAACGATTTCTCACATGTTCAACCTCATCTCGTTTATTCCCATTGTGTAGCATTGTGCCATGGTGATTAGTGAAGACTCGGTTTTGCATCAACATGTTTTGGTTCACTTTGAAAGCTCCTTCAGTTTTATTCCAGTGACACCATACACCCTTATATGTTGTAGTTTCATCATAGCAGTATCTTATATGTTGGCGTCCAAGTTGCATGTTGTACCATTTGTTCCACCACTTTTGATTTGGTACTTGGAGATTCAGTTGTCACTTCAGTGACCAGATATCTATGCAACATCATTGATCAGTTTTCTATATGTGATACTTGGACATGATTTTGACTTGTACTTCCGAGTATTGATCAAATGATTCATTATGTAATTTAAATTTCCATTAGACTTGTATATATATTGGATCCGCTCCATACTTCATATGCGGACATGATTTTCTTTCACTGAGCATCGGTATGCCCGCCTCAGACATGAGCTATCTCTATGATTTCTATCATTGGTTTTTGGCAGGCTGAAATCTGGTGAAGTCCTCTCTAGTCCTCGCAAGGTTCTTCCTACGCACATAATACATTTCGGCCTTCATGTACCCCTTCTAAACTCATATGTTAGGGGGCATTTGTTATAGCATAATCTATCACCACTATATACTTGATGACTTATGCATTGGCCTTGGGTAGCCCTTCCATTCAGACTTGACCACATTTCTCAAAAAAAAGTGTTTTAAAATCCATATGCAACTCTGCCCAGCTTTTCCACGTATACACTTGGGTCCATATATAGCGAACCCAAGTATGTCATTTAAAATATTTAAAAATATAAAATTTTCCTATTATTGAGGCGGGGTTTATGGTTTTTATTGTAACTTAACTACCCCTGCCTGTGGCATAACTGTTCCCCAACTTAAAAAACTAATTCGAGGAAGTATAAATACCCCTCAAGGGAATGGCCTAAGGGAGGAAGAGAGAGAATTATAGATATTATAGCTTGTTATAGTCGTGATCAAGTCTGATGTTTCCCCTGTGCCTCCTGCACTTCCCATATTTTTAGGAAACCATTGTTTCCTTGTGATGATCACTCTCATTTTATGTGAAATCCTTTGTGCACCATTCATGGAAGAAGATTTGTGAGGCTAGGCCTTGACGAATCCAGAGGACAGTTTTGCTTAAAGCCATGGCAGATCTCAGGTGATTTATCCACTATTGTTTTATGTACATGTTATCAATAAAAGAAGTGCCATCTTGTTCCTGATGTTCATGTGTCATATATCTTTTAATTCTTAATAATCTTAAATAGTTTATTTCTTGTTATCTTTATGATATTATGTATGTTATTTTGCTAACATCTAAGACATATATGTTGTACAACTAGGTTTTTGTGTTTTTTCTTTGCTAATTTGCAGGTTCTAGAGCACGAGGAGGTGTAGGGGGTTTGAACCCTACGAGATCTACTACAAACAAAGGAAAAACAGGTCAGATCTGCAAAACGTCACTTTCTATTTTAAATAATAGAATTTGGTAATTTTAGTCCTTCTTGTGATGACATGCCCCTGCTCTATGAGGTTTATCAACCCAGGACCTTAGGGTAACATTTCCCATAACAAAATGGGTTTATTCTTAAACTACTTATCTCTTTCGTGAGGTATCCCTATAATAATCAAAGATAAAATTATCTGAAATATGTATAGTTAAGTCCCATATGTGGGCACACTCCCCATCAAATTTATGTGTAATTTCCTTTGCTACCTCCAAATTGTCCCTAAAACTTTTCAAAGAATTCTATCAAGCCAAAATTCTATAGTATGTTGGGACACTCAGACTAGACATCCAACCACCCCCTCCTTCTAGTTCAAACCTAATCACTCCTTGGTTGGATAATCATAATTTGGTTGTGATCTCAAGGCATTGTTTCTTTCCAATTATGTGTCGTTTATTTGAAGTAATAAAAATTCAAAGAAAGGTGCCAAGGTATGTTATTCAATATTTTGCTATCTTTTTCAAAATATATTAACAATTATATCTAAGGCTTCATCATATTTTTTATTCCAAAAGGTTTATCTTGTAATGATTACACATCAAGTATTAGTATAACAACTAATTGGGGTTTTATAGGGTAACATACAGATTGTAATGATTCAGTGGAATTATTAATGTCATATGAAAGGTTAAAAGTATATAAGAATGTAGTTACTATTATTCATACAAATAATATATATATATATATGTGTGTGTGTGTGTGTGTGTGTGTGTGTGTGTGTATGTATGTATGTTAAAAAAAACATATAGACTAAGTGTTCCCAATTTTAATTTCCTAATTTTAACAAGGTTAAAATATGCTGAAAAAAAATTGAAACCTTAATTGATGTAATATGCTATGGCTTAGCAAAAAAATTCAATAATTGTTTTTAGACTAGATGATTCGGATTTATGCAGGAATGCAACAACATACAGAAATAACCATAAACATAGAGATGCAACAGAAATAATGCTTCATTTCATTAATATCAAATAACAGAAATATGCTTACAAACATAATGGAAATAAAATAGCTAGGGTGCTGGTAGTGAATATCTAAGAAGAGATGTGGCAGCTACAGACCTCTCAACTATGTTACAATGAGGCTCAAGGGCCTATTTATTATTGAGAAATAATGGAGAACTCTAAATCTCCAAAAACCTAACCCTAGGATATGAAGCGCCAAAACTATGGGCCCCGTTTGGGTAAATTGGTGTTTCAACTTCTCGGGGACGTAACTTTAGCATACAATCTCCGTTTGACATGTATGATAAATCATTATAAATATCTATTCGAGGAATACAACCGTTGCCGCGAATATCAGTTCCATAACATAATCATATTTTTCAGAGGAACGATGCCCAAAAAACGTCGTTTAGGGCCTCAAAACAGCTCCGAAAATTTCAGGACCTGAAAAAATTCTAAAGATAGTAAGTTGTGATGCAACTTAAAAGCTGAAAGAACTGATGGTGGGGGTTAAAATGGAATAGGTGGGTGGCCACCAATATCCACTTGGATCATTGAGGCCCCAAAACGGCTCCAGGAGTGCAAGACCCGAAAACCTGCTAAAAATAGTAAGTTGTGCTAAATGTGAAAAGCTGCAAGAATTGATGGTGCGGGTCCAAACGGAATAGGTTGGTGGCCACTGATATCCACCTAGATCAATAGAACCTTGATATTTGTAACTCAAATTTGATTGATACTAGTACTTTTTTTTATGAATATAATCATGAAAAAATATTTCATGATTCATTTGTGATTGGAACTTTTATTGTTGAATATGGTCATGATCCAATATTTTACATTGATTTATTTTTCTTCAGTTTGTGCATGAACATAATTCTTTTCCATCTATCTTGATTCTAGACTAGAGAAAAATTGAAATCTACTCCTGAATACTAGTCATTTACCATGGATGAATGTTATATACTCAGCACATAAATAAAATCTATTAATTCTACAATTGAATATCCTTCAACAATATCATAAAACAAATATTATTGAAATACTTCTAAATCCTAGGAAAATACACATGTTTAAAATATAAAGTGTTCTTCCTTGATGGCCATGTGAACTCCAAGATTGTTGGGATATGTGCTATTCTACTTTCAAGAATAAACATGCAAGTGGGAGGAAAACTGGGGATATGGAAGTACCCAATATATTTTATTCGTGTGAGGAAAAGTGTCGTTGGAGGAAGGAATTCAAGCCAACTTATATGGTTTAGGCATTACATATTCCTTAGCTTGGGTGTCATCATGGTGATATTTCGTTTCAGATGTGGATAAATCGAGCACCGTAGTGTGTACAAAGGCCCACCCTCTGGAAGGTATGGAAGGTTGAATTGGGAGGCCATGTGTGACCCTGCTAGTAATTGGAGAGAATGATGCCCATTAAAATTTGTTAAAAGTATATCCACTCCTCATCCCCCTCTGCAATCTCTCTAGCATTTTTCGTAACCTCAAGATAAATAATTATACCTATGGTGTCGGGTGTGGTCTGGAAGTTCTATTTGGTTATCGTATGTATGTTATTTTGTTCCCCCTAGTGTATTAATTAGTGGTGTTAGAAGGAGAATATAACCATCAAAATAGTTGCACTAGAACAGAGGGTGGTACCCTCATCTTGAGCTCAGCTCCTCACCCTCATTCTCGTTTCTGCCTCAAGATTATGTTATTTTTATAATGGCCAGTGTATGGTTGATTTCAACTGGTAGGATTCAAAGCATTCTATTAGGGTGGTTTGTCTTCTATATGTGGAATTCAGGGGTGTCGATTAGAATTGTGGTAGCTCAGTACTATTTGGTGGAGGTCTGCAATAGTGGACTACAATTTTATTATCTTCAGACAAGTCCTTTTCAGTGGGGTGAGATATTTTAGGGTTTACAGGATAGACCTATCTGGAGTTGGCATTGGCGTAAAATTCTTCACCTCATCGCTACTATGGTGTTGACGAGGAGTTTATTCACTCCAGCAAGAGGTGTCACCATCTATCTGAGTTGGTAGGTGTAGTGGTATCCTGAGTGTATTGTTTTATTTGGTGGTTATTTCTAGATACCATCCTACATGGTCCCTAGAAGAAGTTCTCTCTTGACCCTCGACGTCAACATAAAGGCCTCTGAGGTGGCCCCAAAAGGATGCTATCAGGCCAAGGCACCCCAATTTGGAGGTTCAGTAAGGAATGGGGACATGAATGCTTTAGGCTCTCACATAGGTTGTTGGTCATTGCAAAGGAGGGGTGGAAAACCCACTCATGCCAATCCATCTCATCCGCATCATTCTATAAAAGCATAGCTCGATATATTTGAGGAGAATCATTGAGAGGAACATGAAGCCCTTATGGAGGTTGTAACACCCTCTTCCCAAATCTACCCAAGTAACCGGCCAAACGAGGTAAACGTGTGACGAGAGCATACTAACATGAGATTCAACCTCCTAGATGACCTTAAGGAATTGGAACCAATGGAAACACTAAAAAACACAACTTACACTGCATCACTGACATCCCCAGGAGGTAGCCCAACCTTCTAGGGCCCTGATCCCTAAGTTGTAACTGTTTTTTAGCCACTTTGAGGCTAATCCGCGGGCTTGTAAGGGAAAGGTAGTGGCTATAGACCCTATAGCCACTGGCAAGCCTTGTCAAGGTAGTAGTTAAGGCCCAAACATTGAATTTTATGCCTATAGCTCCAGGATATGTGCAGCAGTGCCATTTTGAGCTCTTTCCCTTACGGTCAAGGGGCCTTACGACACCTGATGTTGTTCCCTTCCCTACCATTCCCCGTCCCACACAATGGAGGACCCATTTTGTGACACAGTTTTGTATTGTCATGCCTTGAAAATCATGTCCTTAATCCATTCTTCTAAAGCATGAGCTGGTGCCCTAAAGACATCTCCTTGCAAAAAATGTGAAAACATCTCCTTTTGCATTGGCGCGGGTAGGCAGGTCAATCACTGGCGCCCAATGAAATCTACAAAGAGACGCATGTTGGCGCTCTGTCCCAGCAGCCCGGTCCCAGCAATAAATTTAAGGAGTGTTTTTTAAATAAAGATGGTGGAAGTTGTGTTTCAACAAACTCAGAAACCATTGCCTATCTTGAGTTGGGAGGTTTGGCTGCGGGAGTTCCATGGAAGGGAAGTAGTTTGCCACCTCCCATGGAACCTTCCTTATTGATAGGGCCAATCCCACAATAATAGGGATCCCAAATCCCTCCTTCCCCATCTATAAAAGCCTACTCAATTCCATTGCAAGCTAGTCTTGAAGTTCCTAAGCTTTGAATCTCCAAATTCCCAAGAGCCTTTGTGCTGTAAGAGCCTTCTTTCTTCCTTTAAGGCCGACTCAAGTAAGGAGACTATCGTCGAGAGACTCTAGAGAGGTTTTCCCTTTCCCTGGTGAGCTTTGCGAGACATGAATGACTGGAGACCCATCCGAAGGAGACCACGACGTCAGAACATTGGTTGTACTCTCTTTCGATTGTTATTTAATGAATGATTACAGTTATGGTTCCACTCTGTTTTCACTTATGTTAATAACGAGTTATATCCTTTCTGACTGATATATAGTTGCGTATTCTGGATTTTATGCTTGTATTCGTGTTGTTTCTTGCATGTGCAGGTGTCCATCCGCGGAGATCGTGGGAGGATCGTGATCTGCCGAGGCTGAGGAACGGGAACGCTCTCTTCCACGGATCATATCATTGGATTCCAGGTAGGCCTCCATCTTTGGTCTTTTATTCGTAACTAGGAACTTGCGCTGTAACATTTGGTGATTGTTGCTAGACCCCTGCTGGGCTAGTAGGGATCGCCTCTATCCGCAGAGGGGATTTACCTCCTCTACAATTTGGCGACTCCGCTGGGGATCGTCTAGATTTCACTGTCTCGTTTAGATTGTCTCGTCTTGATTGTTTTATGATTTTCCTTGCTTGGTTAGCCTTCTGGGCTAGGTTCTTTTGCTATTTTTTGCTTCTTGGTTTGCTTAATTTACATTGATCTGCTTCTGGAGTAGTTCCTTCTTGTTTTTGGCTGAGAAACTCGACTGGCGCGCTTTTTAGCCCGACAGTCGTGCCAATTGGCGCATGTTTCTTTTGTATAGCCCGCGCCAATTGCTTGCTGGCGCCAGTTGCAGCCTTACAGTTGTGCCACTCCTGTAGGGTTTTTGAGTTTGCTCAGTTTTGAGCTCTCTGGGTCTGGTCAGTGCTTTTCTTCTTGATTTTTCGACTGCCTGAGTGTGTTGGGGTCCTGTTTGACTGGGAATTTGCCTTCGTCCTTTGGTTGTTTTCTTTTATCTATCGATTTCACGTTTTAAGCCCTAGGGCATCTAGTGGCTTTGTGTATTGAGCCCTCCTTGGCAGTTTTGGTGCTTCGTTTGTCCAGTCAACTCTCTGATTGCTCCTCCGCATCCTCTTAGTAGTTTTTCACTGTTTTGTTGCGATTTTTGGGTGATTGCTCGTTTCTTCATTCGAATTTCGTTTGGTCTTGCTTTGGGCCTATATCACACAGTCCATTGGAGCCTTTGAGTCTTTTTCTTGGTTTTGAGAAACTTTGGTCGATTTGAGATCTGATTGCTTGTGTCATTGAGTGAAATTTGTTCGTTTTGCTCTCTCAATATCGTTTCTCAAGTTGTTCCGTTTATTTTCAGTTTGTTAGGTGTATCTAGCTATCAAACATTGAAAATTACAAAAAAAAATCTCTTTTGCTTTTGGTTAATTAGTGCAAATTGAAATTTTTTGATTTTACTAGTAATTAGTGATCGGAATGGAAAATTTTTTATTTCATTAGTTGCATTAGAGATCTCATTGTTTGTCTTCCGATCATTTTGTTTGTGTAAAGACTCTCAACTCTTCTGTATCTAGTTTTCATCGAACGAAATGGTCTACTGTGGCATGTAGCTTTGCATTTAGGAGTTTTTGAAACAATACATTCGTTAGGGCCTGAAAATTGAAACCTAATTGAAGATCAACTTTAAAATCTATTCAATTAACCTAAGGCAGCATTGAAATCTAACGAAACATATTTAGAGGTCTAGGCTAGAGACGTGTTCCGGTGTCTTTAAACCTAGCAGCTGTCGTTCACCTTTTGGCTTTAGACAGCGCTAGTACGGACTTGTGCTCCCTGTACCGTCGCGTATATAAAGGGAGACCCCTCTAGGTTTTCAATCCTTTATCCACAGGAAGCCGAGTCTGCCACCCTATACCCGTGATACACCGAACATAGCATTCGGGGAGATTTCCTGCACGTACGGAAAGTCCTTGGTTGATTTCTTCTTCATTATTAAAACCAAGGTGTATATTGCAGTTCACGGTTATTTGGTACACCTTTTGTGCCTAGCATTCCTGAGCAGTCATTTGGTCTTTTTTGACTCCCTAAATTTGAAAAGACCATCAAGCGCTTGTCCTTTCACGCTTGTGTCAAATCTGAAAGAGATAGAGTCATATTTTATCGTTTCTCGACTCTTAAAACATGAAACGGTGAAGTTTCTTATTTTTCAATGTGGTAAAAATTAATCACCCACGATTATACGCCCTGTTAGATATTGCTTGTTGACCGTTTGATCGTGTGTCTTGACTCTTTTTCAGCCCGTGTGTGTGTTTGCTTCTTTTTCTCTGTCTGTTTTCCACAGTGGCGGAACCTTCGGTTTCGTCTACTAGTAGTCCTTACACGGACGATTCTTCAGACGCTTCCCAATCCTCTGCTGAACCGCAGCAACCTCTTGTTTCCGAGTTTCCTCACGGGGGACCGGTTCTTGCTGAGCAACCCTTTGGAGGACCAGTTGAGTTCAATTGGCCCTTTTCGAACCCTGTGTCTGAATTGAGATTAGGAGCTGATTTCCTTTCTCTTACATCGGGTTCGCCTTTTGTTGCTGCTGTATTTCCTCCTAGTCCTCGTCGTCTTTTGCGTGATTTAACGGCAGGATCAACCATGAGTGATTCTGGTGAGGAAATCCCAACGTCTGGTGAAGACTATCAGCTCTTCCCACGAAGATTGTTTGAGGGAGACAACTCTGAGCTGGCTGCCATGTCAACAGCCAGTCCTTCTTTACCATAGGGATACAGATCTCTGGGTCAGATCGTTTCTGCTACAGCCTCTATGGGAATATCATCTCCTGCTTCGAGGCCAGCTGCTACTACACCCGAGGTGTCTCCTCAGACGCCCGTCACTTCTGTTCCTGTCCGGCCCACTGTCTGTGTGGCCGCCTCTTCTCCTGTTGTCTCAGCATCTGCTACTAGGGCTAGGCCAACTCCTGAAGATGTTTATCTAGCTACTGCTATACCGGAGAACATCTCTCTGGAGGAGTATCGGTTGTCCTTGCAACAGCCGAACGCCGAGGTTGGACCGTCCTCCCAAGATCCCTACCGATCTTACTTTTCGCACTATGCACAGGATGGTACTCCCGTGTATGCTTTCCCAGGTCAGTATGACGAGCACGGGGAGATTTTGCGTCCACCCGCTCCTGAGGCTTATCTCTATGCTCAAGGTTTACCTTATAACCAGGCTTATAACCCATAAGGACAGCCTTTCCAAGGCCAAACTACGGGCCAACCTGGCTATCTTTATGATCCGCAGGGGCAGCCCATTCAAGGCTATCCTGTCGGCCAACAAGGGCCATCGTACGGTCCGCAAGGACAGTATTATAGCCCTTCTGGTCAGCCTGTTCAGCCTCAGTCGGGGTATCAACTGGGACCGGTCTATGGTCCTGGGGGGCAAATCCAGCCTTCTTTACCAATGCAACCGCAGTATCCTGTTGTTTCTAACGTTGCATATCAGTCGAGACCATCCTATGGTTCTGCTTCAGGTCAAACCGGTTTCCAGCAAGCACCTGGTCTTGTTCCACCACCAAGCCAACCAGTTCATCCGGTACAACCCAGTGTCCCGCTTCCAAGCCAACCAGCCCATCCGGTACAACCTGGGGCTCACTTAACTAGGTCAACCTGCGCAACCGACACCGCCTGTCTATCCAGGTCAACCTGGTCATTCAGGTCAGCCCTCTCACCCGGGTCAACCTGTTCACTTAGGTCAGCCCTCTCAGTCGGGTCAACCTGTTCATTCAGGGCAGCCCGCTCATTCCATTAACCCTGCACAGCAGCCGGTTCATTCAATGCCGCAGCCAAATCAACAGTTGCGCCCTACGTATCAGGCTCCGCAGGGTTCCACTTTTCAGCAGCCTACTCATCCTCAGGGTGGTTATTATCCTCATGGTCAGTCTCAACCGAACTATAACCACCCTAGAGGCTCTCAGTATTATCCTCCTCCACCCGGTTTTACCTACACTCAGCAGCCAAATCCAAATGCTGCTTACACCGGGCCGACACATAATCAGGGTCCGTACTCTGGTTATCAAGCCCCACACTCTGGTTACCAGCATCCAAATCAGTCTGGTTATACGACCTACACCCCCTACGGTCAGAATCCTACGGGACAGAACCCATGGGGGCAAGGATATTCACAACCATTGTGGAGTACAGGTAACGGTCCTCATCCCGGGCCTGGCATGCCGGTCAATCCGCCATTGCCGTTCCTGGCCACCTTGGAGTTGCCGGATGTTTCAAAATTGACCAATGATCTGATTTTACATAATCCGTATTGGCCTCCGGTTCCTACCAAGATACCAGGCGATTGCCCCAAGTTTGAGGGAAAAGCTGGAGAGGACCCCCAGGCGCATGTGATGACGTATCATCTTTGGTGTTCGTCTAACTCTTGGGTCGACGATTCGATTCGCCTGCGCCTCTTCCAGCGTACTTTAACTGGGGCTGCTGCTAAGTGGTACATAGAGTTATCTCGCGGCATTTTCCAAGATTTCAATTCTTTAGCCATGGCTTTCCTCACGCACTTCCAGTTACCAGTTTGTTATGAATCCGGGAAGCACCTCCTGACTTCTCTGAAGCAGGACAAAGCCACTCACATCTCTGATCACATTCATGAGTGGCGTCGCCGTCGGAGACTGATCAAGTTTCACATACCTGATCAGATACTGACTCACTGGTTCACCACCTCCTTTGTGAATAAAATCGCTCAGGATATTGCGATGGGAGCGTGTGTGACGGAGGAACAGGCCATTGCGCGTGCCCAATATCTGGATCTTGTATATTCTCAGTCCGGCACGCTTTATGATATCTTGCCTGATCCCCCGCGGTCCGAAACCTCTAAGGCTCTGCCTACCCCTGCGGTGGATGGTGTCATTGGTTCTGTCTCTCATAATTCGAAGAAATCTTCGAATGGGAATCAGAAGTCTAATTCTTCCAACAATGCTCCTGCTAATCCCGCCCCCTCCGATTCTGGTAAAACCGCAGAAGTGAATGTCGTTCAGGCCAATCCTACGAATTAAAATTCCAAGGGGAAAAAGAAGGGCAAAGGCAAATCTAAATCTGATGCCCCGAAGCCAGAATCTAAATCTCGTACTGACGATGGCTCTCAGTGTAAATCGAAGTACCCTTGCCTCATTTGTGAAGGGGACCATTATACTAAGGATTGTCCATGACGATCCGAGGTTAGTCAACTTCTTAAGGGCCCTAAAGGGACTCCGCCTGTTTTAAAAGAGCCATTTCCATCTCAGCAGACCCAGATGGTCGAATAGTCATCACCATCTGCACCGTTTGGGTCTCAGGTTTTCATGGTGAAGAGTGTTGCACCTATCTCTGTCGCTACGTAGTTGAAGGATTACAACGAATCGCGGCAGGCACCCGGGAAGGCAGTTGCGGATGGGCCGCCTCCCCCACCTGTCTCTGGTCCGTTGGAAATCGAGAAGCCTACTCCTGAACCCGTTGTGAAGCCACCTTCTAAAGGTGTCCTTCAAATATCTTCTTATAATCCAAATGCTCATGCCGCTCAACATTACAGCATTGTTGAGGATTTGGCACAGGCACCGTCTGCCATGTCTGCGCTAGAAGTTCTTCAAAGTTGTCCTTCACAACGGAAGGCTTTACTATCTGCGATCGGGGGCATTGATCCCGCCGACTCGAGTCTTCTCACCTTCGATTTGGAGAATTTCACCCCCCGGCTTCCACATCAAATCGCTCTTATTATTCAAGTCGGGATTAACGGTCTGAACATTCATAGGGCCATCATGGATGAAGGTGCATCTACCTGCGTTATGTCCTCCGCTTGCTGGAAGGCCATCGGCTCTCCACCCCTTTCGTCATCCCCCAATGCCCTTGAGGCATTTGATGGTCGGGAATCCAAACCCCTGGGTGTTCTCGAGAGTCTAGCGATCACATTACAGGGGAAGACTGTCAAGGTGGAAGTGGAAGTGGTTGACACTAAACTCAACTACAATATACTTCTTGGCCGCAGCTGGACTCATGCCATGCTCTTCGTGCCATCCACCATCTTTCGATTTCTTAAGTTCCCTCATGAGGGAAAAATTGTCACGGTGGATCAGTTGTCATTTTTCACCTCTACCTCTGAGAACAACGTGCCATACGTGGATCAAATTCCAAATCCCCCGGATAGTGTGGGACCTGGTCTCTTCAAAGACTCGGTCCTCATGGGTATTTTTCCCGCACCGCCACCGCACACCGCTCAAGTCAACATGATGTACAGGTCTGATGACCCCTGGCTTATTCCTACGCCTGAGCAGGTGTTTGAGTTTGGAGAATCAATTCCCTTGACGCCAGTAGAGATCAGCTACTGTGGAATTGTTGCCGCATCTGATCCTCCACCTCCTCAGCATGCTCCATTGAGCATGGCTCTCGACGTCTACTCTCAATCCCCCTGGCTTGGTCAGGCTGATTCACCTGATCCTCTCAAAGAGACTTTTCCTTTAGATGAGGCTATCATTGAAACTATGTCTCTTGAGGAGCTGCCTTGGGGTGATGGAAATCATCGCTCCTCTTTTACGCCTAGCTTGGGCGCAATGACTGACTGTTTGGAGCGTTATGCTACTCAGGTTCCTACCCCTCCTCTTCAAATGCCCATTTGGACGCACGAGGGTTTTTCGGAGGGTAACCTGAGTAACATTACTCAGACTATCCCGATCAACATCTCCGTTAAACCGGGGATCGTTGAGAATATTCACATGGGTGTGACTTGTTCTCCCGATGAGATTCAAGTCTATACTGAGCTTTTCAAAGAATTCAGAGATGTTTTCACGTGGTCCTACGAGGAAATGCCGGGGATTGATCCCAGTATCATAGTGCACGAGATTCCAACCTATCCAGGTGCGAAACCCATGCGCCAACACTTACGCCCCATGCATCCTCGGAAAGCTGCCGCCATCAAGGCAGAAGCTGAAAAACTTCTGAACGCGGGTTTTATTTATCCCATCCCCCTCACAGAATGGGTGTCTAACATTGTCCCTATCGATAAAAAGCAGGGTACGATTAGAGTCTGTGTTGATTATCGCGACATCAATCGCGCCTGTCCAAAGGATAATTATCCCACTCCGTTTATAGACCAGATCATCGACGAATGTGCCGAGAGTGAGATCTATTCCTCAATGGACGGTTTCTCAGGATATAATCAAATCAATATTGCACCTAAGGATCAACACAAGACCACATTCATCTGTCCGTGGGGTACTTTCGCGTATAAAAAGCTCCCGTTCGGCTTGAAGAACGCTGGAGCCACTTTTCAGCGTGCGATGTCCTATGCTTTTCATGACATTCGCCATATCGTTCAGCCTTATCTGGATGACTTGCTAGCCCATTCGGGTAAGCGAGAGGACCATCCTAATTATCTCCGCCAGATCTTTCTTCGTTGCAGGCGCTACAACATCAGGCTCAATCCTCATAAATGCGTCTTCTGCGTTGATTCTGGCCGTCTTTTAGGATTCATAGTCTCGAAAGACGGAATTCGCCTTGACCCTTTAAAGGTCGAGGCCATTATAAATCTCCCATCACCCTCCTCCCTGTATCAGTTACAGAGTCTGCAAGGGAAAGCGAACTTTCTTCGGCGCTTTATCCCGAATTATGCCGAGGTGGCCAAAGGATTCACTCGTTTATTAAAGCAAAATGTTCCCTTTCATTGGGACGAAATTCCTCAGGAATCCTTTGAGAAGCTGAAGACATTGCTTGTCAATGCTCCATTGCTTCGTCCTCCGGACTACCACCGCGACTTCACTTTATATCTAGCCGCCGCATTTAGCACCATAGCCATGGTCTTGGTGCAGGATGACGATGACAGTGATGAACATGTTGTTTATTACCTGTCACGGAACCTTCTCGATCCAGAAACGCGTTATGCTCATGTCGAGAAGTTGGCATTAGCAGCAGTACACACTGTACATCACTTTCGCCATTACATCCTTTTGCGTACGATAACAGTGGTTTCAGACTACAACCCTATGACGTATATTCTTTCTAGACAATTACTGGGGGGCAAGTACTCCAAATGGATTGTGATCCTGCAGGAGTTTGACTTAGAGTTCACTACTGCTAAGTCAACTAAATCGTTGGTCTTCACGGATTTGATATGTTCTCTCCCTACAGACTCTGCTCCCTCACACTCTGAAGACCATATACCGGACGAAATGCTTTTCCTCATCAGTACTCGTGACCCTTGGTACGGTGACATAATAGTGTATCTTCAGACCTCGACATTTCGGTCTGAGTTGGATAAAGCTGCCCGCCGTCGGATTCGGCACCAGTCCCAACCCTACCGTATAGTAGGAGATACCTTATACCGCATTGGAGTAGATTCGGTGCTCCAGCGATGCCTAACCTTGGAAGAGGCTGAAAAGGTCCTACATGACTGCCACAGTGGCGCTTGTGGTGGACATATGTCCGGGTATGCTACTGCCCAGAAGATTCTGCGAGCAGGTTATTTCTGGCCTTCCATATTCAAATACTGTATCACTGCAGTCCGTAAATGTCATGCGTGCCAGATATTTCAGCGCAATATGTGTGCGCCGCCTTTACCATTGCATCCCGTTATAACCGTCGGCCCTTTTGCGAAATGGGGCATGGATTTTATGACGTGTAACCCTCACTCGGCCGGGGGGCATGCGTATATAATTGTCGCCGTCGACAACTTCACCAAGTGGGTCGAGGCGATGCCTACACTAGCTGCTGACGGGAAAACGGCTGCTCAATTTATATTCAGCCACGTTATTGCACGGTTCGAGGTTCCTCAAGCCATCGTGACTGATCACGGTACTCATTTTCGAGATTATATGATGGCAGAGCTGACTTCAAAGTTGGTCTTGCGTCACGACAGCTCAACACCATATTACCCTCAGGCGAATAGTCAGGTTGAAGCAGTGAACAAGGTTTTGGTCACTATGCTTCAGCGAACAGTTGGTATTCACAAATCCAATTGGCATATCCAACTGTTCGCAGCTCTCTGGGCATACCGAACATCTGCAAAGAGTGCAACTGGGTTCACACCATTTCAATTGGTGTATGGTCTGGAAGCAACTCTTCCGGTTGAATGCGAGATTCCTTCGTTGAAATTAGCTGTGGAACTTCTACCTAACACTTCTGCTGAGGAAGAACGTCTTCTGTATCTGGAACGGTTAAATGAAACCCGTCGTCTGGCTGCTTTGGTTATCGAAGCACAAAAGAAGAGGGTCAAACTCATTTTGATCAATCTGTTTCTCCACGTTCCTTTATCGAAGGAGACCTCGTCCTTCTGTACGATCAAGCACATGACAAGCTTGGAGCCGGTAAGTTCCAGCCTATGTGGCATGGGCCCGATATAGTAAAACGCGTTTTGAAAAATGGGGTGTTGAGGAGGTAAATCCCCTCTGCAGACAGAGGCGATCCCTACTAGCCCAGCAGGGGTCTAGCAACAATCATCAAATGTTACAGCGCAGATTCCTAGTTACGAATAAAAGACCAAAGATGGAGGCCTACCTGGAATCCAATGCTATGATCCGTAGAAGAGAGCATTCCCGTTCCTCAGCCTCGGCAGATCACGATCCTCCCACGATCTCCGTGGATGGACACCTGTACATGCAAGAAACAACATGAATACAAGCATAAAATCCAGAATACGCAACTATATATCAGTCAGAAAGGATATAACTCGTTATTAACATAAGTGAAAGCAGAGTGGAACCATAACCGTAATCATTCATCAAATAACAATCGAAAGAGAGTACAACCAATGTTCTGACGTCGCGGTTTCCTTCGGATGGGTCTCCAGTCGTTCACGTCTCGCAAAGCTCGCCAGGTAAAGGGAAAACCCCTCCAGAGTCTCTCGACGATAGTCTCCTTACTTGAGTCGGCCTTAAGGGAAGAAAGAGGGTTCTTACAGCACAAAGGCTCTTGGGAATTTGGAGATTCAAAGCTTAGGCACTTCAAGACTAGCTTGCCATGGAATTGAGCAGGCTTTTATAGATGGGGAAGGATGGAGTTGGGATCCCTATTATTGTGGGATTGGCCCTATCAACAAGGAAGGTTCCATGGGAGGTGGAAAACCACTTCCCTTCCATGGAACTCCCGCAGCCAAACCTCCCAACTCAAGATAGGCAATGGTTTCTGAGTTTGTTGAAACACAACTTCCGCCATCTTTATTTAAAAAACACTCCTTAAATTGGGTGGCGCGACCAATGCTCTGGGACAGAGCGCCAGGTGGCGCGACCTCTTTGCAGGATTTCCCCCATTGGCGCGAGTGCTGAACTGTCTGCCCGCGCCAATGCAAAAAGAGATGTTTTTCATGATTTTTGCAAGGAGATGTCTTAAGGGAAATTAAAGCTCATGCTTAGAGGAATGCTTTGATGATGGTTTCAAGGCATGACAATGTTCACAGGTCACAAAATGGGTCCTCCATTGTGCGGGACGGGGAATGGTAGGGACGGTGACAAATTACTGTGTAACAGATGCCCCCTAAAGTATGAGGCCCGAGAGAGAGAGGGATGAAATGCTTTACGAGAACATGTTCAACTGAAGGCCCGCCGTCGGAAAACCTGCGCAGAAAGATACAACTGATATCTCAAGTACATGATGTATATGTGGTATGGGCGCAGCCATCTGAAACAGAGTACACTATAATCCGGATCCAGGGTATGGGCGCAGCCATCCAGTGAGGATCAAATAAATAGACTCAGGTATGGTCGCAGCCATCCAATCAGTGAGTCATGTACATAATGATAATAATCCACAATCGCAGCCTGGATTACAACAGACACAATCCAGGGTCTTGCGCTCCATCTCGACCCAAACAAAGTACAAGTTCAAGCATGCGAATATGTGAGCTAAAGTCGAACATGCAAGAACATCGTCTGATTACCAGCCAATGATGAGAGCTGTTAACAGACGCGAGAGGAACCACCAATAATGACAATGGCCCTCAAGGTACTATAGGTACAATCTATGGCGTGTGAATCAATGAGCTGGTGTCGAACACCCGTAGAATCACTCGATCGGAGGCCAATGATGAAAACCCCACGTCGAATGCGACGAACCTGCCATTGAGGCATGCAGGCTCCAAGGTACCATGAAGGAGTCTCTAGATCAGCTTCCTGGATAATGAGCTGAAGTCGACAGGAAGTGACCTTGATCGAAGGTGGGCCATAATGTTTCCCACATCATCGACACGAGACAGAGGAACATGATGTTTTTGTTGTGAATCGGGATCATATGAGAATCAGAGGAAGGTTGATATTCATGGAAATGCTTTTCTTAGAACATATAAACAACATAAACCATTGGACGCGGTGTTTGACATCCGCCGAGGGTCGGAAATTCATGGTAAGCGAGGCAGCCTGTGGCGGATAGGTCAAAGGTTATGTCAAAGTGTGGAAGTAAGAGTGGCGCAGATGAGATGTCCCCAACCCGACACGAATGCGGACAAGTGCCATGTTCAAGAGCGACATACTGCCGACGACAACGACGATGGTTCCATTTTTCCCCCACCATTTCTGGCGAGTACCCCAATTATTTTTGATAACAAGCTTGAAGGGGATAGCATATGCTTGTAATATAAGTCCGCCCTTCGGGTGAATCCATCCTAGTGCATTTAACGAGTCCTAGGAAGGAGGAACTCGGAGAACGTCATTTCGACTGGATCCGATGTCATCAGGGTTTAACGAGTCTAACAAAGGGAGAAATCGGCGTCTTTTCACGTTTAGAGAGTTTGAAAAGACA
Organism: Pinus albicaulis; assembly: GCA_034641835.2. Taxonomy (NCBI): domain Eukaryota; kingdom Viridiplantae; phylum Streptophyta; class Pinopsida; order Pinales; family Pinaceae; genus Pinus; species Pinus albicaulis. The sequence continues at coordinate 1,611,109,509 of CM076579.1, forward strand.
GCAGAAAAGTAAACTCCACAGGTCCCTTTTCGTAAATAGTTCCTCAGATCTGAAAAGGTAGAAAACAATATCCGAGAAAACCTCCTAGTCGCGATAGGCTAGGGTATTCCTTTTTTGTAATCAATCCATCCCAGCCCGAAAAAGGGTTAAACGTATACTGGGTAGATGTCGATTCGTGTCCAATTTAACGAGATCGAAACGACAAGGGCCTCGGCAATCTTTTCATGTTTAGAGAGTCAGAAAAGAGCTAAAAGATGACTCCAAAGTGACTTTTTCATGTATTTACCGAGTTCGAAAAAGTATAAAATACAACTCGTTTCCATCGTTAAAGTCGCAAAAACCTGCTGCTGCACATACCAAGCAAGCGTAAAACCCATTTTCGACATAACATATTAAAATATTTGATAAAAATAACTTTTTAAAACTCATTTTATGTCAAAAAAGTTATAAATATGCCAAAATGGTAAAAATAAAATTACATTTACTATTCACCTTGGTAAAAAGCAGCAGTGGTCCATTTGGAGTGGAAACTTCTGACGGTGATTGCGACAGATCCGGTTGACCATTCAGATTCTCGTCTGCTACAGGTAAGAGGCGCTTCCCTGCTCTTCATTTCCATCCATTTTTTAATAATTTTCCCTTGTGTATCAGTCTTCTGTGGCCACTTTTTGAAATTTTAGGGCCGCGCTCATTGGCGCGGGTATCGGGCACGGACCCACACCAATGGGCTCTTTTATACAAAGGGCTCACGCCACGTGGCGCGAATGTTCACAAAACAGCCGCGCCAGCGGCCGAACCTAAAATTCCACCTAAAAATTCGATATTTAAACCAAATTGAATGGAATTTGAAGCCTACCAGAGATCTAACTAAGGGTTTATGACCATATGGATGCAGGTAATCAAGAAAAATGGTGATTGAATGGAAAGAATGAGATCATGGAGAAGAGGATGAACAGGCCATAGAAAGTGAGGCTTGCATGAATGCCCTCAGAAACTGTGGGCTGAAGAAGTTCTTCCTTACACCCTGTATACGAGCTCAACCCGAGCTCCTCCAGTATTTGATCAGTATTTGGGATGAACATGAACAAGTGTTCAAGTTGCGAGATCAGGTATTGGAGCTGGAGGTTTCTGATGTATATTTTATCACCGGATTGTCTCGCAGAGATCCAATCCCCGTGTTGACTGGAAGTAGACCATCTGGCGAGAAGATGGAAGAAGTGATGGCACGAGTGTGCCAAGGAGCACAAATGGGATCAGGGAGCAAGAAGGTGGATATCCACACTATCCCTGATCTGGAATTGAGAGTTGTCTTACATACCATCACGCGGGCTGCAGGGTCACAGGCACCGCATGAGGCCACAAAGGCCCAACTCCTGCAGGCCTCAGAATGCATGAGTCCCTTACTGTTCGACTGGGCAACATCAATAATAATAAACATGAAAAGGAAGCTCAAAAAATGCAAACAAGCTAAACTGAAACAGTTTGGCTATGGTTCCATCCTGGTATCGTTCATTCTGGAACGCTTACCAATATTCCAGGGCCAAGGGGCCTCAGTAGCAGATCCGATACCACGAGAGCCAAGAATGGCTCGCTGGGCAGCACTAATTCCCAGAGCTGGAGGCGGCCAATAGATGTCCTGGAGGCCGGAGTTCTTTAGGTGGCTACGGCACCAGTTAATCGTTGTGGAGGACTGGCCATATGTAGGAACTGACTTCACCGGAGACCCAGATCTCCCACTGCCAGAAGGAGATGACTGGGACAAGGAGTTGGGTAAGACCTCATGTTTTTTATTTTTATGTTTTATGTTTTTTTTGTTAATACACATTCGTCCTAACACATTTTATATATGTATGCAGATGTGGGACCTGAGAGACCAGCTGGGATGTCTCCAATCTCACGGAGGACTCAACTCGCCCCTGATCCTCAGGGAGAGGGCACCGGAGGAGAGGAGTTGATCCAGAATCTCGAGGGCATTGCCCGAGGGATCCCGGACTATGCTCGGCTGGCGGACGTACCGATGGCATACTAGCGTCATACGGTGGGAGTTCCAAGTCAGATCCACCGAATCCTGAGACGCTTAGTGCGTGCAGTCACATGCTATCATGAGCACCATGCAGATTAGCTCTTAGGATTTATACCACACCTATTTTTGAGAGACGTATCGTCTCCGGATGTACTTAAGACGATTATGTATATTTTGACTTTATGTGACACACTCTATGTAAACATTTCGATATCTATATATATATGCATATCTATTTCTGGATGGATCTTTCTTTACATGATGATGATTTACAGATTGCGCAAATGTCTGTCTAATACCAAATTTGCTACTGCATCTGTTAATGTATTCAAATGCCTGGGTATATGATGATATGTAATGTAGTCAAAATTCCTTTCCAGTAATCGAATACGCAGATACAGACGTAAGATGGACGGGTTCCTTATCGAATAGTGTCCGTTCAGTTGTAACACTACAAGTTGCGAATCTAAATACACGAGCAATTCACAGATACCAAGGTTTACTGCCTCGGTTAATAATTCTAACACAGCACTATATTCCGCGATGTTGTTCGTGGTACGTCCTAGACACACTCCTTGCAGGTTGATCAACTCACCAGCAGGATCATAGATTACCCAGGCTGCTGAAGACAGATTCCTGGTCCTGCGGGAGGCACCATCCGCGAAACCAACAAATGGATGAATAGACATCTGCACAACCAGGAAGACCCGATCAGCAGAAAGATGTTTACAAGGCACACCACACTATACATGCACACAAATGAAAATCACACACCTATGTACACACACCACACCAAGAAATCACTTCAGGCATAGTACTTTTTGAGGTACAACCCATTTCTGGGCTGTGCCAGTGGAACTCCTTCATAATCTCTAAGCTCGTAGGCCCCGTTTTTCAAAACGCGTTTTACTATATAGGGCCCATGCCACATAGGCTAGAACTTACCGGCTCCAAGCTTGTCATGTGCTTGATCATACAGGAGGACGAGGTCCCCTTCGATAAAGGAACGAGGAGAAACAGATTGATCAAAATGATTTTTGACCCTCTTCTTTTGTGCTTCGATAACCAAAGCAGCCAGACGACGGGTTTCATCTAACCATTCCAGATACAGAAGACGTTCTTCCTCAACAGAAGTATTAGGTGAGAGTTCCATAGCTAATTTCAACGAAGGAATCTCGCATTCAACCGGAAGAGTTGCTTCCAGGCCATACACCAATTGAAATGGTGTGAACCCAGTTGCACTCTTTGCAGATGTTCGGTATGCCTAGAGAGCTGAGAACAGTTGGAGATGCCAATTGGATTTGTGAATACCAACTGTTCGCTGAAGCATAGTGACCAAAACCTTGTTCACTGCTTCAACCTGACCATTCGCTTGAGGGTAATATGGTGTTGAGCTGTCGTGACGCAAGCCCAACTTTGAAGTCAGCTCCGCCATCATATAATCTCGGAAATGAGTACCGTGATCAGTGACGATGGCTTGAGGAACCCCAAATCGTGCAATAACGTGGTTGAATATAAATTGAGCAACCGTTTTCCCGTCAGCAGCTAGTGTAGGCATCGCCTCGGCCCACTTGGTGAAGTAGTCGACGGCGACAATGATATACGCATGCCCCCCGGCCGAGTGAGGGTTACACATCATAAAATCCACGCCCCATTTCACAAAAGGGCCGACGGTAATAACGGGATGCAATGGTAAAGGCGGCGTGCGCATCTTGCGCTGAAAAATCTGGCACGCATGACATTTACGGACTGCAGTGATACAATCTTTGAATATGGAAGGCCAGAAATAACCTGCTCGCAGAATCTTCTGGGCAGTAGCATACCCGGACATATGTCCACCACAGGCGCCACTGTGGTAGTCATTTAGGACCTTTTCAGCCTCTTCCAAGGTTAGGCATCGCCGGAGCACCGAATCTACTCCAATGCAATATAAGGTATCTCCTACTATACGGTAGGGCTGGGACTGGTGTCGAATCCGACGGCGGGCAGCTTTATCCAACTCAGACCGAAACGTCGAGGTCTAAAGATACACTATTATGTCACCATACCAAGGGTCACGAGTACTGATGAGGAAAAGCATTTCGTCCGGTATATGGTCTTCAGAGTGTGAGGGAGCAGAGTCTATAGGGAGAGAACATATCAAATCCGCGAAGACCAGTGATTTAGTTGACTTAGCAGTAGTGAACTCTAAGTCAAAATCCTGCAGGATCACAATCCATTCGGAGTACTTTCCCCCCAGTAATTGTCTAGAAAGAATATACGTCATAGGGTTGCAGTCTGAAACCACTGTTATCGTACGCAAAAGGATGTAATGGCAAAAGCATTGTACAGCGTGTACTGCTGCTAATGCCAACTTCTCGACATGAGCATAACGCGTTTCTGGATCGAGAAGGTTCCGTGACAGGTAATAAACAACATGTTCATCACCGTCATCGTCATCCTGCACCAAGACCATGGCTATGGTGCTAAATGCGGTGGCTAGATATAAAGTGAAGTCGCGGTGGTAGTCCGGAGGACGAAGCAACGGAGCATTGACAAGCAACGTCTTCAGCTTCTCAAAGGATTCCTGAGCAATTTCGTCCCAATGAAAGGGAACGTTCTGCTTTAACAAACGAGTGAATCCTTTGGCCACCTCGGCATAATTCGGGATAAAGCGCCGAAGAAAGTTCGCTTTCCCTTGTAGACTCTGTAACTGATACAGGGAGGAGGGTGACGGGAGATTTACGATGGCCTCGACCTTTAAAGGGTCAAGGCGAATTCCGTCTTTCGAGACTATGAATCCCAAAAGACGGCCAGAATCAATGCAGAAGACGCATTTATGAGGATTGAGCCTGATATTGTAGCGCCTGCAACGAAGAAAGATCTGGCGGAGATGCTCAGGATGGTCCTCTCGCTTACCCGAATGGGCTGGCAAGTCGTCCAGATAAGGTTGAACGATATGGCGAATGTCATGAAAAGCGTAGGACATCGCACGCTGAAAAGTGGCTCCATCATTCTTCAAGCCGAACGGGAGCTTTTTATATGCGAAAGTACCCCACGGATAGATGAATGTGATCTTGTGCTGATCCTCAGGTGCAATATTGATGTGGTTATATCCTGAGAAACCGTCCAATAAGGAATATATCTCGCTCCCGGCACATTCGTCGATAATCTGGTCTATAAACAGAGTGGGATAATTATCCTTAGGACAGGCGCGATTGATGTCGCGATAATCAACACAGACTCTAATCGTACCCTACTTTTTATTGACAGGGACAATATTAGACACCCATTCTGTGAGGGGGATGGGATAAATAAAACCCGCGTTCAGAAGTTTTTCAACTTCTGCCTTGATGGCGGTGGCTTTCCGAGGATGCATGGGGCGTAAGCGTTGGCGCACGGGTTTCGCACCTGGATAGGTTGGAATCTTGTGCACTACGATACTGGGATCAATCCCCGGCATTTCCTCGTAAGACCACGCGAAAACATCTTTGATTTCTTTGAAAAGCTCAGTATAGACTTGAATCTCATCGGGAGAACAAGTCACACCCACGTGAATATTCTCAACGATCCCCGGTTTAACGGAGATGTTGATCGGGACAGTTTGAGTAATGTTACTCAGGTTACCCTCCGAAAAAACCTCGTGCGTCAAAATGGGCGTTTGAAGAGGAGGGGTAGGAACCTGAGTAGCATAACGCTCCAGAAAGTCAGTCATTGCCCCCAAGCTAGGCATAAAAGAGGAGTGATGATGTCCATCGCCCCAAGGCAACTCCTCAAGAGACATAGTTTTAATGATAGCCTCATCAGAAGGAAAAGTCTCTTTGAGAGGATCAGGTAAATCAGCCTGACCAAGCCAGGGGGATTGAGAGTAGACGTCGAGAGCCATGCTCAAAGGAGCATGCTGAGGAGGTGGAGGATCAGATGCAGCAACAATCTCACAGTAGTTGATCTCTACTGGCGTCAAGGGCATTGATTCTCCAAACTCAAACACCTGCTCAGGCGTAGGAATAAGCCAGGGGTCATCAGACCTGGACATAATGTTGACTTGAGCGGTGTGCGGTGGCGGTGCGGGAAAAATACCCATGAGGACCGAGTCTTTGAAGAGACTAGGTCCCACACTGTCCGAGGGATTCAGAATTTGATCCACGTATGGCACGTTGTTCTCAGAGGTAGAGGTGAAAAATGACAACTGATCCACCGTGACAATCTTGCCCTCGTGAAGGAACTTAATGAATCGAAAGATGGTGGACGGCACGTAGAGCATGGCATGGGTCCAACTGTGGCCAAGAAGTATATTGTAGTTGAATTTAGCGTCAACCACTTCCACTTCTACGTTGACAGTTTTTCCCTGTAATGTGATCGCTAGGCTCTCGAGAACGCCCAGGGGTTTAGATTCCCGACCATCAAATGCCTCAAGGGCATTGGGGGATGACGAAAGAGTTGGAGAGCCGATGGCCTTCCAGAAAGCAGAGGACATAACGCAGGTAGATGCACCTTCATCCACAATGGCCCTATGAATGTTCAGACCGTTAATCCCGACTTGAATAATCAGAGCGATTTGATGTGGAAGCGGGGGAGTGAAATTCTCCAAATCGAAGGTGAGAAGACTCGAGTCGGCGGGATCAATGCCCCCGATCGCAGACAATAAAGCCTTCCGTTGCGAAGGACAAATTTGAAGAACTTCTAGCGTAGACATGGCAGACGGCGCCTGTGCCAAATCCTCAACAATGCTGTAATGTTGAGCGGCACGAGCATTTGGATTATAAGAAGATCTTCGAAGGACACCTTTAGGAGGTGGCTTCACAACAGGTTCAGGAGTAGGCTTCTCGATTTCCAACGGACTGGAGATAGGTGGGGGAGGCGGCCCATCCGCAACTGCCTTCCCGGGTGCCTGCCGTGATTCGTTGTAATCCTTCGACCGCGTAGCGACAGAGATAGGTGCAACACTCTTCACCATGAAAACCTAAGACCCAAACGGTGCAGATGGTGATGACTGTTCGACCATCTGGGTCTGCTGAGATGGAAATGGCTCTTTTAAAATAGCCGGAGTCCCTTTAGGGCCCTTAAGAAGTTGACTAACCTCGGATCGTCGTGGACAATCCTTAGTATAATGGTCCCCTTCACAGATGAGGCAAGGGTACTTCGGTTTACGCTGAGAGCCATCCTCAGTACGAGATTTAGATTCTGGTTTCGGGGCATCAGATTTAGATTTTCCTTTTCCCTTATTTTTCTCCTTGGAAGTTTTCTCCGTAGGATTGGCCTGGACGGCATTCACTTCCGCGGTTTTACCAGAATCGGAGGGGGTGGGATTAGCAGGAGCATTGTTGGAAGAATTAGACTTTTGCTTCCCATTCAAAGATTTCTTCGAATTCTGAGAGACAGAACCAATGACACCATCCACCACTGGGGTAGGTGGAGCCTTAGAGGTTCCGAACCGCGGGGCATCAGGAAAGATATCATAAAGCGTGCTGGACTGAGAATATACAAGATCCAGATATTGGGCACGCGCAATGGCCTGTTCCTCCGTCACACACGCTCCCATCACAATATCCTGAGCGATTTTATTCACAAAGGAGGTGGTGAACCAGTGAGTCAGTATCTGATCAGGTATGTGAAACTTGATCAGTCTACGACGGCGCCGCCACTCATGAATGTGATCAGAGATGTGAGTGGCTTTGTCCTACTTGAGAGAAGTCAGGAGGTGCGTCCCGGCTTCATAACGAACCGGTAACTGGAAGTGCGTGAGGAAAGCCATGGCTAAAGAATTGAAATCTTGGAAAATGTTGCGGGATAACTCTATGTACCACTTAGCAGCAGCTCTAGTTAAAGTACGCTGGAAGAGGCGCAGGTGAATCGAATCGTCGACCCAAGAGTTAGATGAACACCAAAGATGATACGTCATCACATGCGCCTGGGGGTCCTCTCCAGCTTTTCCCTCAAACTTAGGGCAATCACCTGGTATCTTGGTGGGAACCGGAGGCCAATATGGATTATGTAAAATCGGATCATTGGTCAACTTTGAAACTTCCGGCAACTCCAAGGTGGCCAGGAACGGCAATGGCGGATTGACCAGCATGCCAGACCCAGGAAGAGGACCGTTACCTGTACTCCACAATGGTTGTGAATATCCTTTCCCCCATGGGTTCCGTCCCACAGGATTCTGACCGTAGAGGGTGTAGGTCATGTAACCAGACTGATTTGGATGCTGGTAACCAGAGTGTGGGGCCTGATAACCAGGGTATGGACCCTGATTATATGTCGGCCTGGTATAAGCAGCGTTTGGATTTGGCTGCTGAGTATAGGTAAAACCGGGTGGAGGAGGATAATACTGAGAGCCTGTGGGGTGGTTATAATTCGGTTGAGATTGACCATGAGGATAATAACCACTCTGAGGATGAGTAGGCTGCTGAAAAGTGGAACCCTGCGGAGCCTGATAAGTAGGGCGCAGCTATTGATTTGGCTGCGGCATAGAATGAGTCGGCTGCTGAGCAGGGTTGATGGAATGGGCGAGCTACCCTGAGTGAACAGGTTGACTCGACTGAGAGGGCTGACCTGAGTGACCAGGTTGACCCGACTGAGAGGGCTGACCTGAGTGACCAGGTTGACCCGGATAGACAGGCGGCGCCGGTTGCGCAGGTTGACCTGGCTTTAAGTGAGCCCCAGGTTGTACCGGATGGGCCGGTTGGCCTGGAGGCGGGACACCGGGTTGTACCAGATGAGCCCGTTGGCCTGGTGGTGGAACAGGACCAGGTGCTTGCTGGAAACCGGTTTGACCTGAAGCAGAACCATAAGATGGTCCCGGCTGATATGCAACGTTAGAAACAACAGGATACTGCGGTTGCATCGGTAAAGAAGGCTGGATTTGCCCCCCAGGACCATAGACCGGTCCCAGTTGATACCCCGGCTGAGGCTGAACAGGTTGACCAAAAGGGCTATAATACTATCCTTGTGGACCGTACGATGGCCCTTGTTGGCCAATAGGATAGCCTTGAATGGGCTGCCCCTGTGGATCATAAAGATAGCCAGGTTGGCCCGCAGCTTGGCCTTGGAAAGGCTGTCCTTGCGGGTTATAAGCCTGGTTATAAGGTAAACCTTGAGCATAGAGATAAGCCTCAGGAGCTGGTAGACGCAAAATCTCCCCGTGCTCATCATAGTGACCTGGGAAAGCATACATGGGAGTACCATCCTGTGCATAGTGCGAAAAGTAAGAACGGTTAGGATCTTCGGAGGACGGTCCAGCCTCGGCGTTCGGCTGTTGCAAAGACAACCGATACTCCTCCAGAGAGATATTCTCTGGTATAGCAGTCGCTAGATAAACATCTTCAGGAGTTGGCACAGCCCTTGCAGCAGATGCCATGACAACAGGAGAAGAGGCGACCACACAGACAGTGGGCCGGACGGGAACAGAAGTAACGGGTGTCTGAGGAGACACCCCGGGCATAGTGGCAGCTAGCCTCGAAGCAGGAGATGACACTCCCATAGAGGCTGCGGCAGAAATGATCTGACCCAAAGATCTGTATCCCTGTGGTAAAGAAGGACTGGCTGTTGACATGTCAGCCAGCTCAGAGTTGTCTCCCTGAAACAATCTTCGTGGGAAGAGCTAATAGTCTTCACCAGACGTTGGGATTTCCTCACCAGAATCACTCATGGTTGATCCTTCCGTTAAATCTCACAAGAGACGGCGAGGACTAGGAGGAAATACAGCAGCCACAAAAGGCGAACCCGATGTAAGAGAAAGGAAATCATCTCCTAATCTCAATTCAGACACAGGGTCCGAAAAGGGCCAATTGAACTCAACTGTTCCTCTAAAGGGTTGCTCGGCAAGAACCGGTCCCCCGTCAGGAAACTCGGAAACAATAGGCTGCTACAGTTCAGCAGAGGATTGGGAAGCCTCTGAAGAATCGTCCGTGTAAGGACTACCAGTAGACGAAACCGAAGGTTCCGCCACTGTGGCAAACGACCAGAGAAAAAGAAGCAAACACACACACGGGCTGAAAAAGAGTCAAGACACATGATCAAACGGTCAACAAGCAATATCTAACAGGGCGTATAATCGTGGGTGATTAATTTTTACCACATTGAAAAATAAGAAACTTCACCGTTTCATGTTTTAAGAGTCAAGAAACGATAAAAGAAGACTCTATCTCTTTCAGGTTTGACACAAGCGTGAAAGGACAAGCGCTTGACGGTCTTTTGAAATTTAGGGAGTCAGAAAAGACCAAATGACTGCTCAGGAATACTAGGCACAAAGGGTGTACCAAACAACCGTGAACTGCAATATACACCTTGGTTTTAATAATGAAAAAGAAATCAACCAAGGACTTTCCGTACGTGCAGGCAATCTCCCCGAATGCTGTGTTCAGTGTATCACGGGTATAGGGCGGCAGACTCGGCTTCTTGTGGATAAAGGATTGAAAACCTAGAGGGGTCTCCCTTTATATACGCGATGGTACGGGGAGCACAAGTCCGTACTAGCGCTGTCTAAAGCCAAAAGGCGAACGACAGCTGCTAGGTTTAAAGACGTTGGAACACGTCTCTAGCCTAGACCTCTAAATATGTTTCGTTAGATTTCAATGCTGCCTTAGGTTAATTGAATAGATTTTAAAGTTGATCTTCAATTAGGTTTCAATTTTCAGGCCCTAACGAATGTATTGTTTCAAAAACTCCTAAATGCAAAGCTACATGCCACAGTAGACCATTTCGTTCGATGAACACTAGCTACAGAAGAGTTGAGAGTCTTTACACAAACAAAATGATCGGAAGACAAACAATGAGATCTCTAATGCAACTAATGAAATTGAAAACTTTTCATTCAAATCACTAATTACTAGTAAAATCGAAAATTTTCAATTTGCACTAATTCAACCAAAAGCACAAGAGATTTTTTTTTGTAATTTTCAATGTTTGATAGCTAAATGCACTAAACAAACTGAAAAATAAACGGAACAACTTAAGAAACGATATTGAGAGAGAAAAACGAACAAATTTCACTCAATGACACAAGCAATCAGATCCCAAATCGACCAAAGTCTCTCAAAACCAAGAAAAAGACTCAAAGGCTCCAATGGACCGTGTAATCTAGGCCCAAAGCAAGACAACGAAATTTGAATGAAGGAACGAGCAATCACCCAAAAATCGCAACAAAACAGTGAACAACTACTAAGAGGATGCGGAGGAGCAATCAGAGAGTCGACTGGACAAACGAAACACCAAAACTCCCAAGGAGGGCTCGATACACAAAGCCACTCGATGCCCTAAGGCTTAAAACGTGAAATCGATAGATAAAAGCAAACAACCAAAGGACGAAGGAAAATTCCCAGTCAAACAGGACTCCAACACACTCAGGTAGTCGAAAAATCAAGAAGAAAAGCACTAACGAGACCCAGAGAGCTCAAAACTGAGAAAACTCAAAAACCCTACAGGAGTGGCGCGACTGTAAGGCTGCAACTGGCGCCAGAAAGCAATTGGCGCGGGCTATACAAAAGCAACATGCGCCAATTGGCGCGACTGTCGGGATAAAAAGCGCGCCACTCGAGTTTCTCAGCCAAAAACAAGAAAGAACTACTCCAGAAGCATATCAATGTAAACTAAGCAAACCAAGAAGCAAAAAACAGCAAAAGAACCCAACCCAGAAGGCTAACCAAGCAAGGAAAATCATAAAACAATCAAAATGAGACAATCTAAGCGAGACAGTGAAATCTAGATGATCCCCAGCGGAGTCGCCAAATTGTTGAGGAGGTAAATCCCCTCTGCGGACAGAGGCGATCCCTACTAGCCCAGCAGGGGTCTAGCAACAATCATCAAATGTTATAGCGCAGATTCCTAGTTACGAATAAAAGACCAAAGATGGAGGCCTACCTGGAATCCAATTCTATGATCCGTAGAAGAGAGCGTTCCCGTTCCTCAGCCTCGGCAGATCACGATCCTCCCACGATCTCCGCGGATGGACACCTGCACATGCAAGAAACAACACGAATACAAGCATAAAATCCAGAATACGCAACTATATATCAGTCAGAAAGGATATAACTCGTTATTAACATAAGTGAAAGCAGAGTGGAACCATAACCGTAATAATTCATCAAATAACAATCGAAAGAGAGTACAACCAATGTTCTGACGTCGCGGTCTCCTTCTGATGGGTCTCCAGTCGTTCACGTCTCGCAAAGCTCGCCAGGGAAAGGGCAAACCTCTCCAGAGTCTCTCGACGATAGTCTCCTTACTTGAGTCGGCCTTAAGGGAAGAAAGAGGGCTCTTACAGCACAAAGGCTCTTAGGAATTTGGAGATTCAAAGCTTAGGCACTTCAAGACTAGCTTGCCATGGAATTGAGCAGGCTTTTATAGATGGGGAAGGAGGGAGTTGGGATCCCAATTATTGTGGGATTGGCCCTATCAACAAGGAAGGTTCCATGGGAGGTGGAAAACCACTTCCCTTCGATGGAACTCCCGCAGCCAAACCTCCCAACTCAAGATAGGCAATGGTTTCTGAGTTTGTTGAAACAAAACTTCCGCCATCTTTATTTAAAAAACACTCCTTAAATTGGCTGGCGTGACTACTGCTCTGGGACAGAGCGCCAGTTGGCGCGGCCTCTTTGTAGGATTTTCCCCATTGGCGCGAGTGATGAACTGTCTGCCCGCGCCAATGCAAAAGGAGATGTTTTCATGATTTTTTGCAAGGAGATGTCTCTAGGGCAATTAAAGCTCATGCTTAGAGGAATGCATTGATTATGATTTCAAGGCATGACAATGTTCACAGGTCACAAAATGGGTCCTCCATTGTGCGGGACGGGGAATGGTAGGGACAGTGACAAATTACTGTGTAACACGGGGCCTACGAGCTTATAGATTATGAAGGAGTTCCGCTGGCGCAGCCCAGAAATGGGTTGTACCTCAAAAAGTACCATGCCTGAGTCTATTTATTTGATCCTCGCTGGATGGCTGCGCCCATGCCCTGGATCCGGATTGTAGTGTACTCTGTTTCGGATGGCTGCGCCCATACCGCATATACATCATGTACTTGAGATATCAGCTGTATTTTTCTACGTAGGTTCTGTTGAGTCTCAAATCTGCATCTTTTCCATACACTTTTCTATACCTTTTTCACTCACCTGAACCTCCCAAGTTGTCAATATCATTATATATTAATTGCAAAAGAGCATCTAACATGGTTTTTAATTATATTTTTGTGTCTGCTGTTTGATTTAGATTTTGCTCATCTAGCTGCGGAATCTTGCCACTTTCCACAGCTGCTGCAACTTTCCGCAGCCATTTTGTGAAACTCTATGTTACAGGTGTCTACAGGAAAAACGAGCCACATGGGCAAGTCAGAAATGATGTGGACATGGATCGTGTCGTATTGGCTTGAGCAAATTCATCTAAAGAGGCTGTGGTCAAAGGTGTCCAAATGGAAGTCAACCGTAGAGTCCCACGGTGACAGGACTCTGTTTCGTGTCACGTGAAGGTTCATATGGCCATTTCTGAGTTGCGGGGGACAAATCAACATCTGTACACGGCTCCATAGCCGAATTCAAACATCCACTCCTCATAGATTTACTCTTCAATACGGCCATGATCCTAGATCTGTGGACGTAACGGTCTACGTGTTCTCCATCAGCATAAATTTTAGGAATCAGTTATATTTCTTTTGTTATAAATAACGTGTTTGTATACGCATATTGAATTAGTCTCTGTTAGTTTTTATTAGTCTGCTCTGTAATGTAATTACGCTGCCACTGTGCCGTAATATCACCTTGCTGTTATGACTGCATTTTAATATAAGAAGACTGTTTCCAAACGTAATTCGTACTTGAAGATTGTTGCCAAGGCTGGTGTAGAGGGCCCCTGCACTTGCCAAGGTTCTGTGTATTATTGTATAGTTCTTGTTTTATTTCCTTAAAGCTCATTGTGCCATAATCCATTCACATGTTTATACATTGCATCTTTCATGGTATATATGCTTCATTTCTGTTTATAATCTTGCATGCTTTCCATTTTACTTCTATCTTTCATGTTTTATGTTATTGTTAAACTGATCAGTGTTCTTGTTTTAGGTTATAAATAGGAAGCCCGGACATTTGCATAACTTTTTGACTAATGACATGGAATTAACATTGTTCTGCTGCTAATTTGTTTTTCTTAGTTTCTGTTTAATTTCAGTACTGCTTTGTTTAATTCAGTTTTTCTCATTTGCTTCAGTAGTTAAATTTAGATATATTAAATTTCTCATAACATCTTCAGTTGCCTCCGAAAGCCACAGCTGGACTGATGGTGAGGGATTGTATTATGAAATGTGTAGTTTGATATTAGTTTCCTTTATGCAAATTTAGATATATTAAACTGCTCATAACATCTTCAGTTGCCTCCGAAAGCCACAGCTGGACTGATGGTGAGGGATTGTATTATGAAATGTGTAGTTTGGTATTAGTTTCCTTTCTGCAAGTTAGAAATATTAAATTGTGCATGACATCTTCAGTTACCTCCGAAAGCCACAGCTGGACCGATGGTGAGGGATTGAATTATGAATGTGTGGTTTGATATTAGTTTACTTTCTGCAAGTTAGATATCAGTTACTCAAGTTGTTTATGGTTACTTCCGAAAATCATAGCTGGACTAATGATGAGGGATCGGAAGACAAGTTGATGTAATTTGATTTAGATTTACTTTATTGCAACTTTTGGATTTCTTTCAGCATAGTTTCTTTTGTGTTTAGACAGCAGCAAGAATAGTTTGGTTTCATGCTCACTAGTTCACTATTTTGATTTATTAGACTAGCAGCACCTTTTCATTTCAGCAGCACATTTTCATTTCCTTTCAAGTTTTGTCATTGTAAGTTTCAAATTCCTTTTTAAGTTTCAAGTTGGTAAATCATTATAGAGGATATCATTTCCTTGAACAAACATAACCATACTTGTTTTTATTTTAGAATTTCCATCTCACGTTAGAAAATCAAAAACGACAAAAAATTAAGAAATAGGTTATCTTGCACATATAGTGCGCCGCACTTCATCAGCTTACGAATCCCGGATTGACAAATTAAATGCAGCAATTTAGGACACACTAAATTGACCAAAACATTTTGGTGCCATTGCCGGGGAAGTGTAACTAGGTAGCCAATTTCTTAAAAAAACAAAAACAAAATAATAAAAGAAGGGAAAACTTGATAACTTCTTGAAGTATGCTCTCCTCTTGCACCTAGTGTGATCTGGAGGATCAGAAAAGAGAGTTATCGGTTCAGTAATTTCTTAAGTATGCTCTCTTCTTGCACCTAGTGTGACCTGGAAGATCAGAAAGAGAATTATTAGCCCAACTTTTTTTAGAAATAAAAAATATATAAAAAATGACATGCATAGAGCAAGAGATTCTAGGGGAAGGTTTATAGCTAAAGCCAAGAGTTCAATTTTCACAACTCCATCTTCTTCAAGTCATAGACCAGATTCACCACCATCTACCCCTAGCCTTAATATTTTTGGAATTAAAGGAGCAGCTGAATTAGAGGATTCTCCTATACCACCTACTAAATCCCATTTAGAAAACAAAGAGACTCTCTCTCATCCTCCCTTGATAGAAGAACTAGAGGACTTTAAGGACTCTAAAGAAACTATCATGGCAGAGGAAGTAATAGATGGAGGTAGAGGTAGAGGTAGAAGAGGAGGAAACAATGGAGACAACAATGGTGAAGGAAATAATGAAAGAAATAGGGAAGGAGACAACTTGTTTGGATTCCCTATAGTTGATGAGGAAACTAATACAACGATGAAAAATATCTCACCATCTGTTCTCCCTAACTTTTATGGATTGCGAAGTGAGGATCCTGAAACATTTCTGTTTGAGTTTGAAGTCGTGTGCCGAACTTATGACTATATGGAAGACTCTCAAAAACTCAAACTGTTTCCTTCAACATTGAAGGGATCTGCTTTGAAATGGTTCATGGGATTAGCCACTCAATATATTAGGACTTGGAATGATATGAAACAAACATTTTTGGATAGATACTTGGATTATTGTATGCCCACCAATCACAAGGATGAGGTATTCAAAATGATGCAAAAAGAAGATGAAAATTTGGAAGACTTACTTGAAATATTTCAATACAACTTGAAAAGAGCAAAGATGAGAAACTTAGATGATGAAACCTTGAAAGCCCTTATATTAAAATCCATTAGAGATGAATGGATAGATATTTTAAACATGATGGGGAAAGGAGACATTTCTCAACTCCCACTTCGTGACATAACAGAACTATGTGTCCATCTCTCAAGAGGAAAATCTAAAACAGGAAAAGGGCCTAGGGATCCTTCTCTTATTAGGGCTAACAAATCTGCAACTGGATCGGTAAGTAGGGCAGAGATTGGTAATATGCTTGATGAGTTCAAAACTGATATCTTAGGGAGCCTTAGTGAACAACTAGACACCCTTAAAATCCAAAACAAGCAGAAAGCAGAAACAGATGCTTTAGCCATCTTTTGTCCAAAATGTAGGAAGAAACATGCTTTAAGGGAATGTCCCTTGGATGCAAAAGTTGTAGAAACATGTATGATTTGCTCAGAGAATCATGAGACCAAGGATTGTCCTTCAATTCCTGGACTCAAAGCTGTTTTTCAAGAAGACCCAAATTCGGTTAGAATCTCTCTATTTTGTTGCAAGAAGACCTTGGCAGGGACAACAAACTCAAGGGTTTAACAACCCTATGAATCTTCAAACCCCACCAAATTGGAATCCTTGGCAACAACCTTGGCCCCAACATCAGAATCCATATCAGCCATGGGTACAAGGGATGCAAAATCCTTATGGGAGATTTTCTCAATTTTATCAATATCCTCCATCTTTTCAAAATCAACAAGCTCCACAACTTCCAAACCCAAATCCACAACTTTCATTGTCATTTCCACAACAACAACCTTCTCAAAAAAATCCAAATCCTCAACTCATGCTCCCATACCAACAAAAGACAAATCAACTTCCAGCTCAACCATTGCCAAATCCTAACAATAAGAATCCTCAGAATACTTACATGGTAGAAGGGCAACAATTTCCTACCTATATGATTGTTCCTCTCAACGATGTACAACTCAGATCTGGTAGAGTTTTAGAAAAACCTTCTATAGATATTCAAGAGCAAGATACCTCTGAGGAGGATTCTCTTCAAGTCAATAAGGGTTATGAGGAAGCATCTCTTCAAAATTCAAGCATTCAAAAAGAAAAAGAAAAGTTAACCCCCACAACTCCTATAGTTGAGCAACCTGCATCTTTATCTACACCTCCTTTTCCTGAAAGACTACAAATTGATAAGGGGGTGGAAAAACAAATCTTGTTGCCTAACTATGACTTTCTAGATGAATTGAAGAATGTTTGTATCAATATTCCCTTGCTACAAGCCATTCGAGAAATTCCTATTCTAGCAAAAACCATAAAGGAGTTGAGTTTCAAAAGACCGGGAAGGAAACTAAAAGACACAAGAAGAATCCACCTGGTAGGAAAGATTGCAGATATTATGATGGGAAAAATTACCATGCAGAAGTATGTAGATCCGGGAAGTCCAATTGTCAAGACACATATAAATGGGATAGAAATTCCAAACACATTGATTGACTTAGGGGCTGCTATCAACATTATGAGTAGACAGACTATGGACCAGCTAAAACTTCCTAACCTTCTTTTTACACCTACTTTACTGCAACTTGCAGATCGATCCATTATTAAACCAGATGGTGTATTAGAAGATATTTCGGTCTCCTTAGATTCTTGGGAATATCCAGTAGATTTTATGATTTTGACTCCCAAAAGTAATCTAGGAGGGCACCCACCTATCTTAGGAAGACCTTGGCTAGCCACAGTTGATGCTTTCATTAGTTGTAGATCTGGGGATATGTACATTTCTAATGGTAATTTGACAAAGAAATTCAATTTGTATCCTCCAGCAAAAGCAATCACAGAAGTAGGAGACAATGAATGGGTTGATGATGAGGACACTATACAACTTGTCTTTACCATTTCTGAAATCAGTGAGGATAGTCAAATTCTGAACACATTAGAAAATTTTGAGATATCTTCAGAATATGACCCCACACAATTTCAGTTGGAATCTGACATAGAATATTTATCATCAAGACAAATGTCTCTTTACTCTATGGAAGAGTTTGGTAGTTCTACTATTGAGATTTTTCCAGGAAAAACATTGAATATCAAAAAAAATTGGAAAAGTCACAACAAGAAGAACTAACCAAAATCCTGCAAAAACATTCTACTGCATTTGCATGGGAGTATACTAACATGAAGGGTATTGAACCTAAGACTTGCATCCTTCATATCTATATTGAGGAAAACAGTAGACCAATCAGACAACCTCAAAGAAGGATGAATCCAAATCTTAGGGAGATAGTGAAAGAAGAGCTCCAAAAACTACTCAATGTAAACTTCATTTATCCAATTTCAGATAGCCGATGGGTTTCTCCTTTGGTTATAGTACCTAAAAAGAATGGTAAATGGAGGGTATGCATTGATTACGGGGAATTGAACAAAGAAACTTTGAAGGATCACTTTCCTTTGCCTTTTATCGATCAGGTATTAGATACATTAGTAGGTAAAAAGTACTTTTCATTTTTGGATGGTTTTAGTGGCTATAATCAAATTCAGGTAGCACCTGAAGATCAAGATAAGACCACATTTACTTGTCCATGGGAAACTTTTGCCTACCGAGTGCTTCCTTTTGGGTTATGTAATGCACCAGCAACATTCCAAAGAGCAGTACTAGGAATTTTTTCTGATCTAATCCATGATTGGGTAGAGGTTTATATGGATGATTTTACAGTTTATGGTAATTCATTTGAAGAGGCATTAGAAAATTTGGAAAAAGTTCTCATAAGATGTAAAGAAACAAACATTTCATTAAGCCATGAAAAATGCTTTATGATGTTTACTGAAGGGATTGTTTTAGGACATCATATTTCGGGAGATGGGATTAAGGTTGATAGATCGAAAGTTGAAGTCATCTCCAAATTGCCTATTCCAAATTGTCAAAGAGATGTTAGAAGTTTTCTAGGATTTACTGGTTACTATAGAAGATTTATAGAAAACTTCACTAAAATAGCATCTCCACTCTTCAAATTGCTTACAAAAGATTGTGAATTTAAATGGGATCCTGATTGTCAATTAGCTTTTGAAACTTTGAAAACAAGAATATCTGAAGCACCTATCTTGAGAGGACCAAATTGGAAACTCCCTTTTCATATTTCTACAGATGCTTCAGATACAGCTCTTGGAGCTGTGTTGGGTCAAAAAGATTTAATACCTTATGCCATTTATTACACCAGTAAAAATTTGACTCCCACAGAGTTGAACTATACTGTGACTGAAAAAGAGTTTTTAGATGTTGTTCATGCAATTAATAAGTTTAGACATTACATAACAGGCTATGAAACTTTTATTCATACTGACCATTCTGCAATTAGATATTTAATGAACAAACTTGTTACTAATGGCAGAGTGACAAGATGGCTCTTACTTTTGCAAGAATTCAATATTACTGTGTTGGATAGACTAGGAAAACAAAATACAGTAGCTGATTTCTTGTCTAGGATTCAGAATACTAAAGAAGATTCTCCTGTAGAGGATAAGTTTCCTGATGAATACTTGTTTGCAGTAACTATTAAGACTCCTTGGTATGCAGATATTGCTAACTATTTGGATACAGGGAAACTACCTTCACATTTATTTCCAAGTGAAAAACGAAAAATTATTCAGGAGAGTTCAAAATATTCATGGATTTCTAACGAATTGTTTAAAACAGGGCCAGATCTTGTGATCAGAAGATGTGTCGGGGAAGATGAAATGCCTGATATTCTTAAGGCATGTCATGATGAACCATGCGGCGGACACTTTGCAGACAAAAGGACGGCCTATAAAATCCTCTCTTTAGGATATTATTGGCCTTCCTTCTTCAAAGATGCAAAACAATATGTCAAAAGGTGTGACAGCTGCCAAAGAGTAGGGAAACCTACCCTTTCAAATGAAATGCCACTGCAAACACAGGTACTCATTGAACCCTTTGAAAAATGGGCTTTAGATTTCATTGGACCTATTAATCCACCATCTAAGCAAAAGAAGTATATATTGGTTTATACTGATTATGTTACTAAATGGGTAGAAGCCAAAGCATTAGTATCTGCTACTGAAAATTCAGTTGTTCATTTTCTTTATGAGGATATTTTTACTCGCTTTGGTGTTCCAAGAGAAATTGTGGCAGATCAGGGGAGCCAATTCACATCCAATTTGGTGGAGAAGTTGATGGAAGAATACAAAATCAAGCACAGAAGATCTACTCCTTACCATCCACAAGCAAATGGTCAAGTGGAGTCCACAAACAAAGTTCTTGAAAATATCATCACCAAAACTGTTCATCTACATAGAAGAGATTGGGCAGAAAGGCTTCCTGAAGCCTTGTGGGCCTACAGAACTACATGGAGAAATACAACAGGGCATTCTCCCTATGAACTTGTTTATGGGAAAGAAGTCTTGCTCCCCATTGAGTTCCAAGTCAAGACCTTCAAGATAGCAATTCAGTAGGGGATGAATTTATCAGAAGCCCAAAAGCATAGAATGGAGCAATTGAATGAGCTAGATGAGATCAGACAAGAGGCAATTCTAAGAACTGATCTAGTTCAATATCAAAGAGCTAAATGGCATGACAAGTACATCAAAGAGAAGAAGTTTCAAGAAGGAGACTGGGCATTGTTATTTGATTCCAAGTTTAAAGATTTCCAAGGAAAATTTCGGACTCATTGGCTTGGGCCATATGAGATTGACAAGATCTTTAACAATGGAGCGGTAAGAATCAAGACCATTGATGAGTTTCAAACTCCTCTTATTGTGAATGGCCATAGATTGAAAGTTTATCATAAGCCACTCTCAAAAGAGGATTTTGTCAAAATGTTTCAAGAAAGTTATGCAATCAGGCTGGTACAGAAGAATTCTTCTTCTCCACCAGCCTAGCTTTTGTTCTTTTCAGTTTAAAAAAAATAAAAAAAAATAAAAAAATGTATAAGCCTGAAAACCAATCACTGATTGGCAGTCTTATATAGAAAATATAGGGTGAAAATCAGGAACACCTGACACTCTATATTTTCCAAAAAAAAAAATCTCTCTCTTTCATTTCACAAGTCTTGTGACCACCCACTCCATTCCATTCCACTTCATTCCATTTCATTTCACTTCATTTCACTCCATTCCACTTCATTTTATCTATTTCATTCCATTTCATCAATAAAATTATTTTTCATGACCGTTTCCATCTGGTCATTTGTCATCTGTTCATCTCCATTCATCCAAATAATAGCTGTGTCAGTTTCCGCAGCTGACTCCAGTTTCCGCAGCCAGAAGCAAATTCCGCAGCTACTACTCTATTTTCAAAAGAATGTACAGCCAGATGTTATTTCCATAATCATGAAATAAAATGCAGGTGAGAGGATAAAAAATGAAGACATGGAGTATTCAAGACACCAATAAAGAGCAACTAGTTGAAGACCAAGGGAAAAGGCAAAATATTCCAAGGTATGAGTAAAATTCATTTCAAATAGCATTGAAAAACACATTTTTATATAGTTCTAAACCATAAGCTCCATCCATTATGTGCAATGATTATATTGACAACTTCCGTAACCCTTTCACGATCTCCATATGATCCTCCCACATTCATTCTCAAACGGTTCCATAATTAAACCCCCGATATTCACTCATATTCCGATATTCCACCGGCGACAATGAGACGTAATTGATTTGACCACGGACTCTTACAGCCGCATAAATCCATAGTCGTTGTTTAAACGTGCTCACATTTATTTCACAGCCACCAAATTTCAAAACACTGCCGAATGTGTTATACTCTGTTAATCTCACAGCCGTATCTCTGTCGTGCTCACGAAAACCCCTCTCTGTTCTGTTCACTCCATTTCGTTCTCTATTACGCTATAGTCTGTATACCCACTCTCTGATATCTACCCACAGTCATTGTGCTCATCTCTGTGCATTCAGCCGTTCTATTTCCATTGAACCCTCACGCAGGCAAATTTGTGAAGAGCAGAAAGAAGAATGGGTAAATTGCTAAGAGCAGAACCGGAAGGACCTAAGTTCATGGAGGGATATCCACAAGTAAGGGATATATTGAAGAAAGCAAAGTGGCTGCGGTTTATCCAAAAATTTAGAGGCTATCATAAAGAAGTGACAAAAGCATTCGCAAGGTCGTTTAATGGCTTGGAAGTAGAGATTGGAGACCTTAAGTTTGCGGTCAATGAAGCATCTATAGCATCTACCACGGAACTTCTTCAAGAGGGTGAGCGTTGGTTTAAGAATAAAAGCATCAGTGATGAAGCCTGGAGAACAATCTTAAGAAATCAAGGTATGGACATAACTATTTTTAAAAGAGGAATTCCTGTTCATGCATTGAAAGAGGAATGGGCTACTTTGCTGCTAGTTGTTCAGAAATTCATTACCTGTGAAGGCCGTTTTGGGTCCATGTATATGTACCACACCAGATTGCTGATGAATTTTCTAGATAATAAAACTCTCAATCTCCCATATTTTCTATTAAATAGTTTGAAGAAAATGTCTGTGACTGTTCAGAAGCATTTAGGAGATGTAGAACCACATCTATATCACCACAGTCTTGTAAAAATTTTGATTGAAAAATAATTAAAGGAGAAGAAAGACACATGGGAACAATTTCTAATTAGAAATTTCTTTGAGGAACCTCAGGAAATTCCTGAAGGTAGTACAACAAGAAGGAGTAGAAGAAAAAGAATAAATGATGAAACTCAAATTACTCCTACTCAATAAATTCCTGAAGGTAGCACAGCAAGAAGAAGTAGGAGAAAAAGAACAATTGATGGAATTCAAAATACTCCTACTACTACAATTGAAAGAACTGATAGGGAAGAGAGACAGTCAAAGAGGAAGAAGAAAGAAATCAAGGGTAAGAAGCCAATAACACCAAAAGAGAGAAAAAATATTGAGGCTATACATCAAACCCCTTCTTCTTCTGAAGAAGATCATCAAGTGTTATCTGAAAGATTAGTTTATCTTCAAAAACAATCATCTATGGCCAAGAAGACAGAGAAAGGAAAACAAAAGCAAAAGGACAGTGGTCCACAGCGTGTGAGAAGAAGTTCCAGACTTAAGGGGAAATTGAGGAAAACGCAAATGAAAGGACCCCATTTCATTGATTTGGGAGAAGAAACATCTGAACAGTCCCCAGCTGACCATAGTCCATCTCACTCTCAGTCAGTTAGTGAACCTGGTTCATTTCATTCTCAGTCAGAGATTGAACATAGTCCATCCCATTCTCAGCAAGATGTTGATGTGAGCCCTTCTCAGCCAGATTTTGAAGATAACTCTCCTTCACGGCATTTTGGGGACAACCCAATAAAAATGACACCTGAAATAGACCCCAAGCAACAAGAAGTATATGATTATATAGAATATTTGGAAAAAGCAGCTATCGGCCCCAGTACTTCGTCCATCCAGCCTCACACAGTACAAGATGATCTAGTCCAATCACTAAAACAGGAAGTCTTTGAGCTAGAGCTTTTAAATAGACACATCAAAAATGAAAATGAGACATTGACGGAACAAGGTAAATTGGACAAAATCATTCATGATAATACCATGCTACATCTGGGAATATGGCAGAAGAAGAACAAGAAATTGAAAAGGAAATGCCAGAAGTTAACCAGAGCACTGGTTAATATCAAATTTAGGTGCTTAATGAAGAAACCCAGAATGTTGGCAGCACCAAGGAAGAGGAGGAGAGGATTGGATGTGTTGGCTGAAGTGTCAAGGCATATGAACTAAGGAAGGAATATCAAAATTTTGGTTGCATGAGGACATGCAACACCTTCACAGTGGGGGTATGTTAAGTCTCAAATCTGCATCTTTTCCATACACTTTTCTATACCTTTTTCACTCACCTGAACCTCCCAAGTTGTCAATATCATTGTATATTAATTGCAAAAGAGCATCTAACATGGTTTTTAATTATATTTTTGTTTCTGCTGTTTGATTTAGATTTTGCTCATCTAGCTGCGGAATCTTGCCACTTTCCGCAGTTGTTGCAACTTTCCGCAGCCATTTTGTGAAACTCTATGTTACAGGTGTCTACAGGAAAAACAAGCCACATGGGCAAGTCAGAAATGATGTGGACATGGATCGTGTCCTATTGGCTCGAGCAAATTCATCTAAAGAGGCTGCAGTCAAAGGTGTCCAAATGGAAGTCAACCGTAGAGTCCCAAGGTGACAGGACTCTGTTTCGTGTCACGTGAAGGTTCATATGGCCGTTTCTGAGTTGCGGGGGACAAATCAACATCTGTACACGACTCCATAGCCAAATTCAAACATCCATTCCTCAGAGATTTACTCTTCAATATGGCCATGATCCTAGATCTGTGGACGTAACGGTCTACGTGTTCTCATCAGCATAAACTTTAGGAATCAGTTATATTTCTTTTGTTATAAATAACGCGTTTGTATACGCATATTAGATTAGTCTCTGTTAGTTTTTATTAGTCTGCTCTGTAATGTAATTACGCTGCCACTGTGCCGTAATATCACCTTTCTGTTATGACTGCATTTTAATATAAGAAGACTCTGTTTCCAAACGTAATTCGTACTTGAAGATTGTTGCCAAGGCTGGTGTAGAGGGCCCCTACACTTGCCAAGGTTCTGTGCATTATTGTATAGTTCTTGTTTTATTTCCTTAAAGCTCATTGTGCCATAATCCATTCACATGTTTATACATTGCATCTTTCATGGTATATATGCTTCATTTTTGTTTATAATCTTGCATGCTTTCCATTTTACTTCTGTCTTTCATGTTTTATGTTATTGTTAAACTGATCAGTGTTCTTGTTTCAGGTTATAAATAGGCAGCCCAGGCATTTGCATAACTTTTTGACTAATGACATGGAATTAACATTGTTCTACTGCTAATTTGTTTTTCTTAGTTTCTGTTTAATTTCAGTACTACTTTGTTTAATTCAGTTTTGCTCATTTGCTTCAGTAGTTAAATTTAGATATATTAAACTGCTCATAACATCTTGAGTTGCCTCCGAAAGCCACAGCTGGACTGATGGTGAGGGATTGTATTATGAAATGTGTAGTTTGATATTAGTTTCCTTTCTGCAAGTTAGATATATTAAATTGCTCATAACATCTTCATTTGCCTCCGAAAGCCACAGCTGGACTGATGGTGAGGGATTGAATTATGGATGTGTAGTTTGATATTAGTTTCCTTTCTGCAAGTTAGAAATATTAAATTGTGCATGACATCTTCAGTTACCTCCAAAAGCCACAGCTAGACTGATGGTGAGGGATTGAATTATGAATGTGTGGTTTGATATTAGTTTACTTTCTGCAAGTTAGATATCAATTACTCAAGTTGTTTATGGTTACTTCCGAAAATCATAGCTGGACTAATGATGAGGGATCAGAAGACAAGTTGATGTAATCTGATTTAGATTTACTTTGTTGCAATTTTGGATTTCTTTAAGCATAGTTTCTTTTGTGTTTAGACAGCAACAAGAATAGTTTGGTTTTCATGCTCAATAGTTTACTGTTTTGATTTATTAGACTAGCAACACCTTTTCATTTCAGCAGCACATTTTCATTTCCTTTCAAGTTTTGTCATTGTAAGTTTCAAATTCCTTTTTAAGTTTCAAGTTGGTAAATCATTATAGAGGATATCATTTCCTTGAACAAACATAACCATACTTGTTTTTATTTTAGAATTTCCATCTCACCTTAGAAAATCAAAAATGACAAAAAGTTAAGAAATAGGTTATCTTGCACATATAGTGCACCGCACTTCATCAGCTTACGAATCCCGGATTGACAAATTAAATGCAGCAATTTAGGACACACTAAATTGACCAAAACAGGTTCTCCAATGGCGGAGCTTCATTTGAACATGTTCTCGTAAAGCATTTCACCCCTCTCTCTCTCGGACCTCATACTTTAGGGGGCATCTGTTACACATTAATTTGTCACCGTCCCTACCATTCCCCATCTCGCACAATGGAGGACCCATTTTGTGACCTGTGAACATTTTCATGCCTTGAAAGCATCATCAATGCATTCCTCTAAGCATGAGCTTCAATTTCCCTAAAGACATCTCCTTGCAAAAAATCATGAAAACATCTCCTTTTGCATTGGCGCGGGCAGACAGTTCATCACTCGCGCCAATGAGGAAAATCCTACAAAGAGGCCGCGCCAACTGGCACTTTGTCCCAGAGCAGCAGTCGCGCCAGCCAATTTAAGGAGTGTTTTTTAAATAAAGATGGCAGAAGTTGTGTTTCAACAAACTCAGAAACCATTGCCTATCTTGAGTTGGGAGGTTTGGCTGCGGGAGTTCCATGGAAGGGAAGTAGTTTTCCACCTCCCATGGAACCTTCCTTGTTGATAGGGCCAATCCCACAATAATAGGGATCCCAACTCCCTCCTTCCCCATCTATAAAAGCCTGCTCAATTCCATTGCAAGCTAGTCTTGAAGTGCCTAAGCTTTGAATCTCCAAATTCCCAAGAGCCTTTGTGCTGTAAGAGCCTTCTTTCTTCCCTTAAGGCCGACTCAAGTAAGGAGACTATCGTCGAGAGATTCTAGAGAGGTTTTCCCTTTCCCTGGCGAGCTTTGCGAGACGTGAATGACTGGAGACCCATCCGAAGGAGACCGCGACGTCAGAACATTGGTTGTAATCTCTTTCGATTGTTATTTAATGAATGATTACGGTTATGGTTCCACTCTGTTTTCACTTATGTTAATAACGAGTTATATCCTTTCTAACTGATATATAGTTGCGTATTCTAGATTTTATGCTTGTATTCGTGTTGTTTCTTGCATGTGCAGGTGTCCATCCGCAGAGATCGTGGGAGGATCGTGATCTGCCGAGGCTGAGGAACGGGAACGCTCTCTTCTACGGATCATAGCATTGAATTCCAGGTAGGCCTCCATCTTTGGTCTTTTATTCGTAACTAGGAACTTGTGCTGTAACATTTGATGATTGTTGCTAGACCCCTGCTGGGCTAGTAGGGATCGCCTCTGTCCACAGAGGGGATTTACCTCCTCAACACTCCTGTAACTTCAGGAGAGTGTAATTAACATTAAAACAAACATATGGAAGTAATCACATCAACCTAAACTCATCCGACCCCACCCAGCCATGACAGAAATTTCGTCGGACCTGTCACAAACATAACATCTATTAGCATAAACAATAGATTTAAACAAAGGGGTCTCTTTCTTATCTGAGAATGGCTAAGAATCATTTCTCCCCTACATCATAAGCTATCATACAATCAATTTTACCATAGATACATGGGATAATCATTTACAGGAAAAAAACATGAACGGAGGCATACATCATCACTAATATAATATATGTGCATAATCAACAAATTAACAATAGAAATGCCATGAATACAATAGAAATGAAATCCATACATAAACTAGTATATTTGCATACCAAATAATAGAGAAATGAGCTTTCATTACTGAATGTAAAAACCAACCGGAGATAGGACTTCCACGTTCCACCTGACCATAGATTAGCTAAGCCAAGTCTCACTTCAGCCAATCACCCCCATGCCATATTCCAAGCATGAATGTGGGATTTAATCAACACATCAATCACAATCAATCCAGGGCTTCCAGAGGCCAAACCGACCTCAACCCTCAACTAGTGATTCCACCTCACGGTCGGACATCACAACCATCAAGATTGGTCTCTATCCAAGATGCTCCAGGGCTCTAGAGTGTTTATTCCAAATAGGGCTTCTAGGACTAGTAACTCAACCCCAAATATTACAGGGCTTCAAGAGTGTTTTTCTAACCAAGGCTTCCAGGACTAGTAACTCAACCCACCTAGGGCTTCTAGAGCATTTCTCAAACCAAGGCTTCCAGGGCAAGTAACTCAACCCACATTTGTCCATCGGGATTTGGGAGTATTTGTTCAACCAAGGCTTCCAAGAACTAATACGTAAACCCAAAATCTAAAGGAATCATGAGAACAAACCATAAAACAATCAATGGAAATAAACCCACAATACCATGACTGTGCAAGAAATGGCAAGGCTAGGCAATCCACATGCATACACCATGCATGCCAAATCTAATGAGGAAAACATACATGCAACTCCTTACTTGCAATCAAATCCTGATGTAGATGTTGATCCCGATGTCCATCTGTACTTTACTACTCTTCCTTTGCCTTATTACTCTAAATAACCAAGTATCCAAACTCACCAAGAGTGCTCCAAGAAAACTTTAAGTATCCAAGAGTATGAGAGAGAGAGAGGGAATAATGAGGCAGATCCAAAAATGCACTCGCAAGAGGTTACCAACTGATCCTTATAAGCCTTTTTATAGAATAGACCTTTATTTTCTTCATTTTCCATTATTTTCCTTCAATTTCCTCTTCACATGCAACATGTGACCTTTCACCTAAATTTTCTCCTATATTCCATTATTTTCATAAATAAAATGCCAATTAATGGCTCATGCATTTTCCAAAGCATTTACCATTGCATTTGATAATTTCCTTAGCCATATCAACTGAATGAACACCCACTAGTATGTTTTTCCCACCATTCATCTTAGAATATGTGTCCCATCACCATGGTCTTTTATATATATTTACATGTATTTTTACCAGGGTCGTTATAGAGGTTTTGACCTAGATTCAGTACTTTTACTGTCACCTACAATAACATGTCTTGTTGATGTGGTGTGGGCACACTTGCATCCTAGAAAAACTGGAACAGGTGGAAGCTTGGTTGGTCCAACTAGAACAGCATGTTCGCTACTCTTACTGTGCCCCCCCCCCCCACTGGGGATTGGACCAGATAATCATGCTTCCATCACCTTTAATGATTTATTATGTCCTTTGGTGTTTTGTCAATTTTGATGGTTTTTTGGGATCCCTAGCCCCTGAGGCTATGGACGGCGAGCTTGGGTATTTTGTGGAATGTATGTCTTGGTCGGTCAGCTCAGGTTAACAAAGCCGATTGGGATGAGACCAATAGAATTATCTATAAAATATATGTAAATATTGATATTTGTAGTTAATAGAAAGCTATGATTCATAAATCATAATAATAAATAAATAAAAATCTAAAGTGTTCTTTATATATATTTCCTCTAACTTTCATGTTATAGCATCTTCAAATTTTAAAGCTAATTTTAGGATTCCAGTAAATCTTGCAATCATTGAGAAATACATTTTATTAGGAATTCTTTCTAGCCTATCTCATTTTGAAGCAAAGTTCATGTATAGTTGTGCTAGAGATCTAGTTGTGTTCTCTCTCTCTCTCTCTCACACACACACACACACACACACACACACCCGATATCTAGTTTACACAACTAGAAATTGTTTCTTCCTATCTCTCTCTCTCTCTCTAGCCTATCTCCTTTTCAAGAAAAGAGCATGTATATTTGTGCTAGATATATAGTTGCATTTTTTTTTCTTATCTCTCTCTCTCTCTCTCTCTCTCTCTCTCTCTCTCTCTCTCACACACACACACACACTAGATTTTCTCTCTCTCTCTCTCTCTCTCTCTCTCTCTCTCTCTCTCACACACACACACACACACACAAACACACTAGATTCTCTCTCTCTCTCTCTCTCACACACACACAAACACACTAGATTCTCTCTCTCTCTCTCTCTCTCTCTCTCTCTCTCTCTCACACACACACTATATTATCTCTCTCTCTCTCACACACACACACACACACACATGCACATATATAAAATAAATTCAGGATGGAACATGGGAAGGAGAATCACTCCTTTCAACCACAGCTTGCATCTTGTATTTCTAAATTAATATAGAAATAAATTATTCTTCTGATATTTGATTGTTGTAAAGCTTCAATTTGTGGCCATTGACTATAAATGAAGTTTTTGCCTCATCTATTATTCTTACCTTTACGGATTCATTTTCAAAATTCGCTTCAACTTCATAAGGTCCAAACTAATGAGTGGTAAATTTACCCTTGAAATATTTAAATTGTGAGTCAAATCATAAGGCCCAATCACCAAATTTAAGTACTTATTTTTAATAAACATGTCATTCCATTTTTATTTTTTTTCTTGTATTAAAGTACTTTACTACAAGGCATCTTGGAAATTTTCAGATAATTCATTCAATGGTACAATTATTTGTTGTTGTGCTTCATAAATATTATTCTCTAATTTTGCAATGATTTTGAATGTTTTGATTTGAAGTTCAATTAGATTAAGAACATGCTTACCACACAGTAACTTGTAAGGAGTGAAACCAAAATTGTTCTTCCATTTTATTCTATAAGCCCACGAAGATTCTGCAAGCTATTCTACCTAATATATTTGATGAAGTTGGAATGTCTTGGACAAAATTTCTTCCATAACCTTACTTATGGACTCCACTTATTCATTTTCTTATGGATGATAATGAGACAAATTGTGGTGCTTTATTTGAAATTTTCATATAGTTTCTTGGACTATATTAGATATAAATTGTCCTCCATTTTCAGTAATAATTTCCCTTGGAACTCGAAATTGGAAAAAACATCTTCAAATAGGATATCTACTACTAATTGTTTAGCTTCTATTGCTAATTTTTTTTATCCACCCATTTAGTAACATATTTAGTGCATATTAATATTTACCTCTTTCTCCTTGAAAAGGGGTTAATAGGACACTCCATCGCATATGGTCGATAGGCCTTTAAGTAAGATAATTCACATCCTTGAACACTTTGTCATCATCCCTACACAAATCCCTAAGCATGACTCTCTCAAAAACCTGAATTGATGCCTTTAACTGCTTCATTTCAATGATTTTTAGGCCCAATGCACCCTAGCCTTTTAGAGACCAACCTTCACCTATAGGTTGGCCCTCTCTGGACCTGTGTTGATCACCAATAGGTTTCCCCCTGCTGGGGATGCACTGATTCTAGAAGCTTCCTGGAGTTGTTATAACTATTTACCTTGGATGAAATTCTTGAATCCTATCCTATCCTACCTTGGATATTTCACCCCTTATATGTTGATATCATCCTCCCATCAAGAGTGGATCTCAAGCCTAGATTGGCAAATCTATAAAAATTATTAAACTACCATCCTATCCTATATATTTATCACCATCAAAAAAAAATAGGTTGGCTTTTGGAGATAGATTCTTCCCTTGTCTTGTTAGGATATTCCAACACAGGAAATAGTTAAGTATAACTTGATCTAGTGTAAAGTTAGGTAAAGTGTGTTTCTTTAGTATTTACTTTTGTAATTTATAATCCGATGTTCACGATATGTAGAGATCTGATGGTTCATTCTCTCCTCAGCATTATTGACACTTGATCCATGGCTTCACACCCGATTGGTCCATGACCTCTATTTAAAGAGCATGGAGGGTCATTTTTATAGTGACAGTTTATGAGAGAGCCTTATGTAAAATTTATTTCTTTACATTAATAAATTTCCTGAAGTGACCACATTGGCTCAGGCTGTGTATTGTTTCCCTGTTTGAGGGTTTTAACCACATCAAATATTGGTGTACTCATATGTGATATGTTTTTGAGCGGTGACCTTTGGTGTTTGATATAAGGAACTTACCATGTAAATTCATACATGGTATCACAGTTGTTTGAAGGCCGAATCCATTTTTGATCCAAATATGAAGCCTGTTTCGACTGCATGCGACTGTCGTTTTCCATATCTATTGTTTCTAACCACTTTCGATCTGAGAGAACTGCTCTCTTGTGTCTCGAGCCTATGTTCTCGTGAGGAACCCATTTCGTTTCATGCGAAAAGGCTTTTGGTTTCCCTAGCTATGTCATTTTAGTTCTGGAGATATAATTTTTTTTTTTACAGTTATATTTATTTATCCGTCTATTTATTCTCGTTTATAGTCAATTTTTTTATTATCGTATCTATACCCTATCCTCTCTCTATGATCTTTGCTCTACGCTATGTGCGATCCGGCAAACTAGAAATAGAAAGACGTGATTTTTCTCTTACGTATGCTCTTTCCCTGTGACTTTGTGTGATCTTGGGAAATCAGAAATAGTGAAAAGAATATTTAGTTTCCAGGCAGACTAACCATATATATATATTTTTTGGAGGGAAAAGAACATGCACAAAAAAAAAAATCTTCCTCCTTTCCAACAATTACTAAATATTTTAACTATATCACTTCGTCTAAAGTTACTTTATGAGAATAGAGATCTTGGATTCAAGTATTTTTGTCAAGTTCCTTTTTCTAAATATCTTTTTTTCAAGTTACTTTTTCTAAAAATATTTTTGTCCATATTTTTTTTTTTAAATGGATTTCTATCCAAAAAAAATTAAAAATGACATGTAACGTATCTTTTAAAGTTACTTTATGTAATAGTGTTTCTCACACATTATAAAAAGTGAGTGACTTACAGTCTAAAGTCACTTTATCTTTTATTTAAGTTATAGTCTACTTGGTCATTAGTTCATAAAGTAACATTGTAAAAAGTGACTCACTTATTTATAAATGTGGGTCACATAAAGTAGTTTTTTTTTTAAATGTTAGCTTATTATATTAAGTTTGAAAAAATGGGGTTTTTTTTTTAAATACAATTTCATCATCAACTTTCAAACTATCACGTGACTACTTCGCATCTACTACAACTTTTCTTCAAAAAGGCATAACTTCTTCATCCAGAAGTTGTTTTCAGAGTCATTTTTTTTAACTGACCTAATTTTTCAAGATCTTTCCATTGGAGCAATTAGTTTCAACCTTTATAGCTTCAGTTTTTAAAAATGGAAAGTACATGCCTGATTATTCTTAATAGCACCAGTTATTTCCAATGGTTATCCTACATGGTAGACTTACTTAGAAGTAAATGGCTTTATAGAATAGCCTCGGGACTAGAATCTAAACCTACCGATGAAGATAAAAATGCTAAATGGGAAAATAAAAAAGATCAAAAACAAGGGTTGATATGAATGTCCATTGCTCAAGATCTTGGATTTCATATCCAAGAAATTAACTCCCCTAATGAAGCTATGAAAAAGCTAAATATTGTTTTCAGCATTCAAAATGAAATCAAATCCCATCAACTTAAAAATGAGTTGCTTACTTTGGACCCCAATAATTTCACCTCTATTGAAGATTTTTTGTCCAAATTCAAGACCCTTAAACTTCTCTTAGAAGGTTGTAAGGTCCAAAAGGAAGATGGTAATCTTATCTATTCCATTCTTGCTAAGTTAGGCCCTACATACTCTGTATTTGTTTCCACCTTCCATTCCACTAGAGAAGCCCTCGTTTCTCAATGAACACCCTATAACTCCCCCTCTTCTGAAGCCTTTTGTGATTATTTGATAAGAGAGCAATAAAAACACTTACACCTTGGTCTTATTAATACTAGAAACTCTTCTAAGAAAGCCTTAGCAGCCCAACAACAACTAAATATAAATAATCCTAAGAAGCAACATCCTAAAAAGAATGGTCCTAAAAAAAACGAGGGTCTTAAGCAATCTCAGCCGCAAACTGAAAAAGAAACTGAAAAAACTGAAAAGGCAAATAAAAACGAAGGAAGAAGACATATAGACATTGCAAATTTTGTAATCGTGATGGCCACATAGAGTTAAAATGTTTTAAGAAGATGGAATCCTTGGAAGCATAAATAAAGAAGAACAACATCCATTTGGTGGACTCTTCAACTTCATATTCGCGAATGGCACTTTCTACTTGTTTTTGTCAAGCATCAAGATATGGTTACGCATTGATTGTAACTTGTTCTTCTCATTCTCATGGGTGGCTCATTGATTCTAGAGCATCTTACCACATGGAAAAAAATAAAGCCGTTTTTTATTCTTTAAATGATTGTAACACCAAAAATATTTATGTTGGTGATGATAGATCTCTTTGTGTTGTAGGGTCTGGAACCATTCATCTAGATAATGGTCAGTTTAATGATGTATTATGTGTTCCTAACTTGTCCTGCAACATTCTATCTGTTTATTAGATGACTCATTCAGGTGAAGGGGAAGTCCATTAGGGAATTTTTGAGGTCTAAAATGGGCCTCCTAAGGAAATTATAAAATAATGGTGGAAATAATAAAATAATATTAGATTACATCATCAAAGTTTAGAGGGAAGAAAGAAAAAACTTATTATTCAACTCGTATTTTCAACTTATCTCCCTATATGTTTACTCAAAATTCGAGTGGGAGAAATCATTGGATGCATAATTTGATTCCTCATCCAAGGAGTATCCATGTTGAATACTTTCTATGGACCCTGCTACCCGAAAAATGAGAAATACATGAAAAATGTTATTTAAATCACGTTTTTTCAAGTATTTCTCATTTTTCATGTAGAAGGGTCCATCGAAAGTATGAAACATGGGTACTCGTTGGATTACGAATTAAATTTTGTGTCCAACGAGTACTCACACTCAAAAATTGAGTAAAACTTTAGGGAGATAAGTTGAAAAGCAGTTTTATTATTTTATTATTTTTTAATGCTATTACTTTTTTACCCAAAAAATGGTGAATCATCCCCCATGGTTGACATCATCATCTTGAATCATATTGTATCTTATAAATTTTATTTTGATTGTACATTTTTCTTAGGAGGCCTATTTTAAATCTCAAAAGTTCTCTAATGATAGAATTCTCATTCATGATGTTATAATTAAGGACCTAAGAGATCCTAGACATATTTTAGCTATTGGCATTTTTGATGATTCCACAAGGTTGTATAATTTTGACAACTTTGGGTCATTAATTCTTCCCTCCATTTTTGTTGCTCATAATGATGAAATGAGAAAACTTTGACATGAGTGATTTGTGTTAGAAAATTAAATATTACAGAGCAATGCAACACATAAAATATGCGGAAAATACAAGCACACAAAAAACACGTAAAACCAGAGAGACACAGATATACGTGGTTCACCCAGTTTGGGCTACGTCCACCCCGAACAGCCAGTCCTTCCTTTCTATTATCCAGCAAAATGAAAAAGACAAAACCTACATCAGATCAGCTGTAATATCCTCTGTTCTTTCTCACAGTCTCCCTTTCTGTTTCTCGCTCCGAGAATACACATATATTACACAGCCGCAATAAAATACCCTCATATATATAAGGGGGTTTCCTTCTAGGGAAAAAATCCCTAATCTAAACATAACTTCTACCGTCATATCATTTGCCTAATGAATGGCCCAAATTGACTAGAAATTATTATACTTTTACATGGCAATTTTACATCTTTTTTTAGCTTCGGGGGCGCTGCCCCCGAAAACCCCCGCCATGGGGGGGCTCCGAAAAGTGCTGCCGCCCCCCTGGACCCCCGACGGTAGTGATTAATTATGGGCAGCGTTGCCGCACCTTTTAAGGTACAGGGGTCCAATTTTGTGATACAAAGTAAACAAGATAATCAGGCTCCACACCCAACAATCTCCCACTTGGACACTGATTGTAGCAACTCCATCGCTGCTTCATTTGCTAGAAAATGACTCCTCTTTGGACCTGGCTGTTCCTCATCTTCATCGTCATCCTTGAAGACCAATTGAAACTGAGCACATTCTCAGTTTCTCCCTAGTTACAACTTTTGTTAGCATATCTGCAGGATTCTGGCTAGTGTGTATCTTTTCCAGCTTCAACTCTCCATCTTCTAATACTGACCGTATGAAATGGTACTTGAGATGTATGTGTTTAGTCCTAGAATGAAATGTTGAGTTCTTTGCAAGATGAATGGCACTTTGGCTATCACTGTATAACGTGCCCATATCATGCTTCTTACCCAATTCACCCATAAACCTTTGTAACCAAATCATTTTTTTACTAGCCTCTGTAGCAGCAACATACTCTGCTTCTGTTGTTGAAAGTGCAACAACACTTTGGATTTTTGAAACCCAACTGACAGTTGTTCCACCTACAGTAAATACATATCCTGTAGTTCTCCTCATGTTATCTCTGTCACCTGACATATCTGCATCAACATATCCCTGTAGAGCAAATTTTGAACCACCAAAGCATAATGCTTGATTTGTGGTACCTCTCAAATATCTAAGAATCCATTTTACTGCCATCCAATGTTCTTTTCATGTATTATTCATGTACCTGCTTACAACTCCCACTGCATGTGCAATACCAGGCCTTGTGCAGACCATTGCATACATTAAGCTTCCAACTGCAGATGCATATGGAACTTTAGACATATAATCCATGTCTTCTTGGGTCTTTGGGCACATCTCCTTACTAAGTTTGAAATGGCTAGCAAAAGGTGTACTAACTGGTTTTGCATTTTGCATATTAA
The DNA here is from genome assembly GCA_034641835.2 of Pinus albicaulis. Lineage (NCBI taxonomy): Eukaryota > Viridiplantae > Streptophyta > Pinopsida > Pinales > Pinaceae > Pinus > Pinus albicaulis. The sequence goes on from CM076579.1 coordinate 1,611,145,822, forward strand.
ATCTTTTCAACACCTTTTCTATGTACTCATTCTGAGACAATGTTAATTTGTGATTTTTCCTATCTCTAGTTATCCTCATACCAAGGATTTGTTTTGCAGCTCCCAAATCCTTCATTGCAAATGAATTTGCCAATTTTCTTTTGAGCACATTTATTTCCTGCATGTTAGATCCTGCAACAAGCATGTCATCTACATAAAATAACAATATAATATAGCTGCCATCATTTTGCCTTTTTAGATAAACAAAATGATTAGAGTGACATCTAGTATAACCTTGTTCAGACATAAACTTGTCAAATTTTAGATACCACTGCCTTGGAGCCTGTTTTAAGCCATACAAGCTCTTCTTTAACCTGCACACCAATTTTTCTTTCCCTTTTACCTCATATCCTTTTGGTTGTTGCATGTATATCTCTTCCTCCAAATCTCCATGGATAAATGTTGTCTTTACATCTAACTGTTCAAGATGTAAATCTTCCACTGCTACAAGACTTAAAATAGTTCTGATTGAATTCATTTTAACAACAGGTGAAAATATTTCATCAAAATCAATACCTTTCTTTTGTGCAAACCCCTTCACCACAAGTCTAGTTTTGTACCTCTGTTTTCCTCCATCTTCTTCCTTCAGCCTGTAAAACCATTTATTTTGCAATGTAGTTTTACCTGCAGGCAACTTGACTAAGTCCCAAGTCTGGTTATGCATTAAGGAGTCCATCTCTTCTTCCATGGCTAGCTCCCACTTCTTCCTACTTTCAACCTGCATTGCTTCTTCATAACATTCAAGTTCACCAGAATCAATCAACATTAAATAATATAATGAAGGAGAGTATGGATTCGGTCTACTTATGATTGAATCTTCCTTTTCATACCAGTGTTTGGTGCATTCTTTGTTGTGTTGATTTAATATTTCTTTGCTTGTGGTTGTTGATTATTATTGTTTTGGAGCCTTTACTTTTTCAGATATCTCGCCAGAACTATTATTCTTGCTTTCTTTTTCCTTTTTCTTTTCCTGCGAATGATTCTTATACAAGACCTTTTCATTGAATATTACATCTCTGCTCCTAATGATTTTGTGATTTTCATAATCATATAAGCGATAACCAAAATCATTAACACCATATCCAATAAAGGTAAATTTCTTTGATTTTGCCTCAAGCTTTGTTCTATTTTCTTTATTAATATGGACAAAGGCCTCACAACCAAAAGGCTTTAAAAAAGAGTAGTTTACGTTTTTACCTGTCCATTCTTCCTCTAGAATACCACCATCCAAGGAACTTGAAGGCCATCTATTTATAAGATAAACAGAAGTATCTATAGCATGTGCCCAAAATTTTAAAGGCAATCCTACATGCAATCTCATGCACCTTGCACGCTCCATGATTGTTCTGTTCATCCTTTCTGACACACCATTTTCTTGTGGTGTTCTTGGAACTGTCTTCTCTCTACGAATTCCATGCTCTGAACAGTACCTATCAAACTCTTTTGCTGCAAATAATATTCCTCCATTGCTCTACGTCTGAGGCGGCTTAAACTTCTTTTCGGGATAAAGCTTCGGCAAAGCTTTCCATTTCTTGAAAATATGATACAGTAGATTTATGCATTCTGATAAATCCATTTTTTTCCTAGTTGCATAATCAATAAAAGTAGCATAATAATAGGAACACCGAAGATGATACGGCAGGTCCCCCATACATGCAACATGCACAAGCTCCAATTTTCCTCTTTCTTTCCCAACTCACGAGAAATATGACTCTCTTTTGTTTTCCATAATGCAATTTTCACAGAAATCCAAATCAACATTCTTCAAACCTGGCAACAAATTTCTTGAGTGAAGAATCTTCATTCCCTTCTCACTCATGTGTCCGAGCCTATGATGCCATAATCCTGCATCTGCTCCTTTGGAAGTTAAAGCATTAACAGAGTTAGAAATACCATTGCATAAATGCAATGTACCAACCTTTTCACCTTTTGCTATTACCAGTGCTCCTTTGGTGACCTTCCAAGTTTTATCTATGAAAGTTGTCACACAACCTTCACTGCCTAACTGCCCTGTTGAAATCAGATTTTTCTTCAGATCTGGAACATGCCTTACCTCCTTTAGTAGCCATTGGTTTCCATTTTGTTGTTTTACAAGAACTTTACCCATTCCAACAATTTTACAGGGTTTATCATCACCTAAAAGAACTTGTCCAAAATCTCCTTGAACATAGTCATGAAAATATTTCTTATCAGGTGTGGCATGGAATGAAGCCCCTGAATCTACAACCCAAGAATCAGTAACATTTTCGAAAGAAAGAATCGAAGCATCTTGTAACACATCACCTGTCACATTTGCTTCATGATTGTTTTCTTGCTGTGTGTCTCCTTCTTTTCCCTTCCGAGATCTACAGTCTTTCTTTAGGTGTCCTTTCTTTCCGCAATTCCAGCACACTATCCCCGATCTAGACTTGGATCTGCCTTTCCTTGATTTACTGCGATATCCAGAGCTCTTTCCTCTTTCCATTCTTCTTCCCCTAGACTCTGCACTCAAAGCATTACCTGATGTCTCACCGGAGCTTTTCCGTCGCATTTCCTCGCTAAGGATAGCACCAACAACATCATCAAACTTTAAAGTACTAGATCCAGAGACAGAGTTAATAATGGCCATTACTAAACCATTCCAACTCTCTGGCAATGAGCACAAGAATAACAGAGCTCTAACTTCATCATCAAATTTTACCCCTATAGAAATTAACTAACTGGTAACTGTATTAAATTCATTTAAATGGTCTGCAACAGATCCACCTTCTGACATCTTCATATTAAATAGTTGTTTCATAAGAAATACCTTGTTTGAGGCCGAGGGTTTTTCATATAGTTTTTCCAACGTCTGCATCAAACCCTCTATTGTTGTTTCCTTCGAAATATTGAAGGCGACTGACGCCGCAAGACACAACCATACTGTTCTGAGTGCCTTTCTATCGAGAATGTTCCATTCCGCGTCTGTCATGGCTGTCGGATTCTTTGTTTTTCCACTCAATGGTAGGTACAGATCTTTCTGATACGGATAATCCTCCATCTGCATCTTCCACAGCGGAAATTTTTTTCCGTTAAATTTCTCGACCCTAAACTTACCATCTTCCGCCATTGCTCCCACTCGAACCAGGAACCCTTCTTTCCTGTGAGTTTATCAGCCAAATATACCTTCGGCTCTGATACCAGTTGTTAGAAAATTAAATATTACAGAGCAATGCACAACATAAAAAGTGAGCAAAATGTCCTTTAAAAAACACATAAAACCAGAGAGACACAGATATACGTGGTTCACCCAGTTTGGGCTACGTCCACCCCGAACAGCCAGTCCTTCCTTTCTATTATCCAGCAAAATGAAAAAGACAAAACCTACAGCAAATCAGTTGTAATATCCTCTGTTCTTTCTCACAGTCTCCCTCTCTATTTCTCACTCAGAGAATACACATATATTACACAGCCGCAATACAATACCCTCATATATATAAGGGGGTTTCCTTCTAGGGAAAAAAACCCTAATCTAAACATAACTTCTACCGTCAGGTCATTTGCCTAATGAATGGCCCAGATTGACTAGAAATTACTATACTTTTACAAGGCAATTTTACATCTGTTTTTAGCTTCGAGGGCGCTGCCCCTGAAAACCCCCACCAGGGGGGGGCTCCGAGACCCCCCGCGGCAGCGATTAATTATGGGCAGCGTTGCCGCCCCTTTTAAGGTACAAGGGTTCAATGTTGTGATACAAAGTAAACAAGATAATCAGGCTCCAGACCCAACAATTTGGTCACTTAGACTATGGCTCTCTTCAAACTCTATGTAGATAAAATATGGTGACAGGTATTCCTATGGTATCTTTCTGAGATGGTGTTTTTTCCAGTTGTGTACTCAGAAAACATCATCGGGATAGTTTTTACAAATGTTCCTCTTGGCATGCTTCAACCACTTTGCAGCTTGTGCAGAGTGATTTATGTGGTCCACTTCAGGTTGTTTCTTTCTCAGGCTATGAGTACTTCTTAACTTTCATTGATGATTTTTCCAAACGCACTTGGGTATACTTCTTAAAACTCAGGATTGAATTTTTTAACATGTTCTTGGCCTTTAAGGCTTTTGTTGAGAAACAATCTGGACATCAAATTCTTAAGTTAAGATCTGACAATGGAGGAGAATAGGTTAACAAAAATTTATCAACTTTTTCACTGAGCATGGCATTCAATTGCAACATATTGTTTTGTATACTCCACAACAAAATGGTGTAATTGAAAGTAAGAATTGCACTCTAAAAGAAATGGCTAATTATATGCTTCAAGCTAAAGGACTTAGTCTTAATTTTTGGGCATAAGCAATTAACTGTGCAAATTACATAGTAAATCGCACTCCTACTAAGTAAATCACTCCAAATTTAAGTCACTTTCGTGTTTTTGGAAGTGAAGCTTGGGCCCATATTCCAGATGAGAAACATAAAGCCTTAGAACCTAAGAGTGAAAAATGTATTTTTGTTGGATATTCAGAAGATGTCAAAGGATATATAATTCTTTAACCGAAATCCAAAAATGTAATCATTAGAAGAGATGTAAAATTTGATGAAAATATATCGGCTTGTGAGACTAGTTCGATTGGTGTGCCACCTTTGGCCTGCGAGCCTGATTTGGCATATCTGCCAGCTCTTTCTATCTCTTCTACTTCTAACAGCATTCCTTCTACATTAGATGATGACAGCGAGGACAAAAATCCTCCTCCACCTCCTCAGGATATTCCTTCATCTCTGCAACTTCCAAAATAGGTCTGCTCTACTTGAGATGCAGTAGGTTCTCTTGCGGGTGACCCTGCAGATCAACATCGTACATGTTCTGAGTTCGATAGACCCTCTTCTTTATTGGCTCAAGTTCCAGAAAATTATGATTCGGATACCTTTGAAGAAGCTTTAGGTCATCTAGATTGGGATGTAGCTATGAATGAAGAATATCCTTCCTTATTTTCAGACGATATTTGGGATCTTGTTCCTCTTCCAAAGAGAAGAAAACTTGTCAGATGCAAATGGGTTTATAGAATAAAATTTGAACCAGATGGAAAAGTGGATAGACATAAAGCTCGTCTTGTTGCTAAAGGATTTTTCAGAAGTTGAATGCATTGAATATACTAAATCCTTCTCTCCTGTTTCAAAAATGAATTATATCTGCCTTTTTATTTCCCTTGTTGCCTCACTTAAATGGGAATTCCATCATATGGACGTTAAATCTGCCTTCTTACATGGGGACTTGCATGAATAAATATACATGGAGCAGCCCCCTTGCTTTATCCAAAAATAGTCTAGCCTTATTTTTCACCTTAAGAAGTCTCTCTATGATCTCAAAAAGCCCCTTGGGCTTGGTATGCCACAATTGATGGCTTTCTCTTAAATAATGAATTTTCTAGATGTCATTCCAACAACAATGTCTACACCAAGAAAGTACGTAATTCCTTAATCATCCTGGTTCTTTATGTTGATGATCTTATCCATACTAGTAGTGGTACCAACCATATAAACCATGTGAAGTGTAGCCTCAAAACAAAGTTTGAAATGACAGACTTAGGACACTTGCATTATTACCTTGGTCTTGAAGTCTTGCAATCCAAAGAAGGTATTACCCTTTCTCGGTCCGAGTATGCATGTGATCTTGTACACCACTTTCACATGGAAGACTGTAAGCCATCCCCTTCTCCCTTTCAGTCTAGATTCAAGCTTTCAGTCACTTGTACTTCCCTTGAAGTTGATGCTACCTTATAGAGTCAACTTGTTGGTAAAATTTTGTATCTAACCCATACCCATCCTAACCTTTCCTTTGTCGTTGGTCTTATTGCTCGGTTTATGCAGAAATCTCATGAAAGTCACTCGAAAGAAACCAAAAGAATACTTCAATATGTTTGAGGTACAGTTCAGTTTGGGATTCATTACAGTGTAGGAGCATTTCGTTGTTCGTTGGTTTCACTGATTCTGATTGGGCTGGTGACCTTGATGATCGAAATTCTATTGCAGGATATGTATTCACTCTTGGTTCAGGACCTTTTACATGGTCTTGTAAGAAACAAAGTGCCATCTATCTTTCTTCGAAAGAACAGGAGTATTGTGGTGTTTTTGAATCCAACAAGGAAGCCTTGTGGCTTCATCAGATCTTGTCTGAATTTGGTCTTCATTAGCAGCATCCAAATACACTTTGGTGTGATAATCATAGTTTCATTCATTCATGCAAAGATCCAATTCAACATCAGCACAGCAAATACATTGAGCTACACATACACTTCATGAGAAAGCTCATTCATGATCGTATTCTTGAAGTGCATTATTGTTCAACCAATGATCAAGTTGTTGATATATTTACAAAGGCTCTCACAGAAGCGAAGTTTACCAAACTTCGATCTATGTTTGGATTTTAGGAAAGTTGTCATTAAGGGGGGGTAGGATCCAATGCCTCCTTCCTTATCCTATTGTGTCACACTTGTAAATCCTTAAATCCTATCCCAATTTGTTCTTAAGGGTGGATGTTAGGATATTCTGACACATAGGAAATATTTAAGTATAACTTGGTCTAGCGTAAAGTTAGGTAAAGTGTGTTTCTTTAGTATGTACTTTTGTAACTTATAGTCTGACGGTCATGATATGTAGTGATCTGACATTTCATTCTCTCCTCAGTATTACCGACACTTTATGCATGTCTTAACACCCGATTGGTTCATGATCTCTATTTAAAGAGTATGGAGGGTCATTTTTCCTTTGACCATTTATGAGAGAAGCTTATGTAAATTTTCTTTCAATACATTAATCAATTTCCTGAAGTGGTTGCGTTGGCTCGAGTCGTGGATTGTTTCCCTGTTTGAGGGCTTTAACCACATCAAATACTGGTGTATTGATCTATGATATGTTTGTGAGTAGTGACCTTTGGTGTTTGATGTAAGGAACTTACCCTGAAATCCCCTACACATATTTCTGCTATGGGATTCATTATTCCATGTATTAGGGTGACATAGAGGTACACTTTGCGGCAAGGAAGGACAAGTCAACTTATAGGAGCTCTTCTACAAGATCAAACCTTATATATGGTTGTAAATCTCTCCATTTATGTTAATACAAATATTTCATTGTTTTCCTATATGTGATGTTATGATTTCATGTATTTCAATTCCATGTTTATCCATTGAATAAATTTCCTGGATGATGCTACATAGATGTTGTAGATTTTTGGCTTGTGTTGTTTGATTGTAAAAGTTCTAATTATAGTGATCAGAGCTAGGATTGGAAAATACAATCCAAAATAGGAGAGAATCTTATGATAGATTCCAGGTAGGATTCATCTCATTGTCCATTTACTTTAAGGATACCATTAACTTGTTTTCTTTATGTTGTTCTAGACGAGGCCATCAAGTCCAGGGAAGATACTTTTGTTTGCAGTTGTAGATTTTGTATAACAAATTGGATACCATACTAGGGAATGGTGTATTCCCTTGGTGGTTTCCTTGTTCTTAGTGCTAGTTCTACCTCTTCTTCAGACATTCGTTGTCTTATTCACTCAAGAAAAAAACCTAGGAAGACCCTTTCATTGAGTTTCGATTGCAATTTTTGTGTCGAAACCTTACATCCCCCAATCAGCGCTCCCTCTAGTGTAGAGAAAAATTATTGCAACACTCCTAATATTTCTTTGTACCTATGTTGCATAGCATTAGTGCCCCTCCAGCACCTGCGCTTACCCCTGTTCATGCATAAATTTGATTTTTTTTTTTTTTTTTAATTTCTCTGTCCATCTTTGTTCCATGTGTTCTTCCTTGAGTCTTTGGGTGTCTTGTGGTCTCTTAGAAGCCTTCATTTTTTTTCTTTTGGTTTTGAGAGCCTTTGATAAGCATTTTTTTATATTTCCATGTGTTCTTATAATTAGGTAATTAGCGAACTTCAGATTTGTTCATCATTGATTGCTTGAATGAATTATTGTTCAAGTCATCATTCTTAAAAGTCTGTTTTAATCAATTATTAGACATGCATCTTAGTTTTCATCATATTTGAAAATTAAGCTAAATTGAAAATAAAAATATCTCTGCATCGACATATAGGGATTTGTGTGTGCATAAACATTACAAAAATTTCATTCAAATGGAATTACACTTATCATATTCCTTCATGCATTTTGTATATTGCATATTCTTTGTCTCTTCCCTCTTTTAGATAGGTTTTAATTGAAAGTGAAAGATTTCATTTCTTCATGTTAGCTTGTATTTTAGGGAATTCAGGTGAAACTCGTGGTGAGCCCTAGAACAAAAACTTAATTGAAGATAATAATTAAAATTTATTAAATTAACTTAAGGATAATTTATAACATTAATGCAAACATTTAGAGGTCTAATTTAGAGACGTGTTCTGGCGTCATTAAACGTGGGTGTTGTTGTGCATTTCCATTGTTGTATCCCAGTGGTGATATCTTGTTCCATGTAAGTAAGTTTATAGGATCGGTCTCTCTGCACATTCGGGTATATTAGATGGCACTACATGATTGATAATTGTATGGGAACAATCTCATCGAATGGTTATGCATTAGACAACACTACAATGGAATGAACTTCCACATACTGTTGAGTGTATTTTGGAATTCCACCATAGGTTGTTATCATTTCCATAGTTAATTGATTTGAACACATTTTACACTGTGATACACCAAACATAGCATTCAGGTATATTTTCTTCCTGTATGTAAATCCTTGGTTCTCCAATGTGTTATATTGCAGTTCACGGTTTCTCAGTAAATTTTTATGGCTACATTATCCTCTTTGCTTTATTTTTTATGTTAATTTATAAAATAAATTAATTGAACGTGAAACAACATCCTCATAGTGTAACAACTCCTTAGTAAATCTTAGGTTGAGAGTGATGGAAATAGTTCCCAAAACCACCATTCAAGGAAACCCCTCTGATGGGAATCCTGATCCCTTTCCTTCTTTTGGAAATATTGGTGCTCCTTATATGGAAACAGTGCCCCTTCCTAGATTTACCATTATTTTTCCAATTTGGTTGTTTTCTACCTCCTTGGTACCGAATGTCCAAATTGCTTCTCAACCAAATTGTCCTCCACCTGAACAATATCAAGCTCAAGTTGATCCTAAAGTTGACCCTTTTCCTTCTTCACCTATTGTTTCTTCATCCCTTTCTTCCTCCTTGCCTAGTGAAAGTAGTGATTCTAGTAACCAAGAAGCTAAGAAGAAGAAGAGGAGGACAAAGAACAAGAAGCAAAATAAGTAGCGGGCCAACCAAGAAACCATTGCTACAAATGCAACTAGTATGTAAATATATTCCAATCATCCCCACAAAGTTAAATTCCCTTGCAAGTTATGTAAGGGTGACCACTTTCCTAGATATTTTCCTAGTATTCCTAAGATATTATAATTTTGGTCTACAGTCTCCCATCAACCTTTTTCATCAGCCTCTAGAGATCATGCTCATGATAAACCATCACCTAGTGATAGTAAGGTCCATGGGAAAAAGGTTAAAGTCAAATTTCCTTGTAAATTATGTGAAGGGAATCATCTTACTCACCTTTGTCCTTATATGGATGAAGCCGTAAAATTCGTGGGAAGCCTTACAAATTCTTAGCCATGACTTCCACCTGGTTACCGAAATATTTCTCCCAATCCTCCACTAGTTGATGAAGTGATTGATTAGAATCCAAATCCACTCAAATCCACTCTCTCTAAATGTGGATCCCATGATTTTTTTCCCGACCAACCATTGGTTGATAAAATGGTTGACTCAATATTCCACCTTCAGTTGATCATACTTTTCCTGTAGATAGTGAGGATCATACCACTCAAGTTTCTTTTGTTTCTTCTGATTCTACCGGATAAGGGGGAATTTCTCCCATTCCTACAAAACTCCCTCCAAGAAAATAGGCTTATGATAAATATCATGGTAAAGGCTTATGATAATAATATTCATCACATTGTTATTGATGAGGGAGCTTATGATAGTATTTTATCCTCCACTTCTTGGAAAACTTTGGGTTCCCCATGGCTTGTGTCTGTCACTCCAAATATCTTAGCTTTTAACAGAATAACTAGTCAACCCTTAGGGATCCTTAATCGGTTTCCTATTACCTTGGGAGGAAAAATTGTATGTATTGATGTTATGGTTTTCATGTGCCCTTTTGACTTTAATTTTCTCATAGGGCGAGACTATGTTTATACTATGAACGCTATTATGGCAAAGCTCTTTCAAGTGACGTGATTCCCACATGATGCAAGGATTGCAACTGTCAATCATGTTTCATTTGTTGGTCCTAATTTGACTGTCAATCATTCTAATTCCCTTAGAATTCCAAATGTGCAAGTGGTATCTTCCCTACCACATTTCAATTATGTGGCAGCCTATCCCATTCACATACCTATTGATGAATATGCTCCCTTCATTGTTCACTCAACTTCTTTTGACCTAGATCCAATAGGTAATATGGTTAATCATTTAATATGGTTAATCATGGTTAATATGGTTAATGAGAACCTCTTGGAAGTCATGGTCTCCTGGAGACCATGATCTAATTTCGGAGCAGAGTTCCTTTTCTTGTGTCAAGATACTTAAAAAATAAAACAAGGTCATAGAGAATATTTTCTTTTCTTTTGTCAAACTCCTTAAAAAATAAAACAAGGTGTTGTGAGCATAGCTCTTTTCCTGTGTCAAGCTCATTAAAAAATTAAACAAGGTCCCATGAGCATAGTTCCTTTCCTTATGACAAGCTCATTAAAAATATGAAACAGATCCCCTTTTATTTCAAGTCTTTGATTAGATCTCATAATTCCTAGTCAAGTCTTTCACTTGATCTCGTAAATGAACCTTCATTCCATCCACCTGTCAGCAACCACTAGTCTACTTAGGTGAATAAAATGAAGCTTGGGGGGCATGTTCCTATAATTGATTAATTATGTTGGGGGCATGCAAAAATATTTCAAGCATAGTTTGTCTCTGTTTCAAGCTTGTGTAAAAATGAAACCACTCTCAAGCATAGCTTTCCTCATGTTTCAAGCTTGTGAAAAAAAGAAACCATCTTCAAGTATTCTCAAGCATAGTTTCCCATGTTTCAATCTTGTGAAAAAATGAAACCATTCTCATCCTATCTCATGTGGTTTCCTTTTTATCATTCTATTTCAGCCAAATAAGCCTTGGTTTTCTCATTCCAACATCACCATCTTCTTGGCAGATCATACACTTTCACTTGTCTTTTTACCCTTTCCTAGGGAACCACTGTGATGAATGGTTTTATTAGCCAGACTCTTGACCTCTACGTGTTTTTAGAAGTTCCATCATCATTGAAACTATTTTCTACCCTTTATACCACTCATTCCTCTAAGAAGAAACATCTTTCAGCTCTTTTTCGACTTCCAAAATATGAAAATATTGTCGAGCGCTTGCCTTTTCAAACTCGTTAAAGTAAATTAAAATACCTCTACTCAGTATAAGCTTAACCCTTTTTCGCACTGAGATAGAATAATTATGAAAAAGGGATACCTTATTCAACCACGACTAAGAGGTTCACTTTGGTATTGTTTTCTGGCTTTTGAAGCTCAAGGGACTATATATGAAAAGGAACCTTTGGAGTTTTCTTTTTCGCATATTTTTCAAACTCTCTAAACATTAAAAAGACGTCGATTTTTACCTTTGTTGTACTGATAAAATCATCAAATAGAAATGGACTTATCGCACATGATGAGACCGAACCACTCCTTCTCAAGGTTATTTAAACATGCTTGGAGGGATTCATCGAAAGGATGAACTTACATATCAACAATATTTTATCCTCCTCAAGCTTGTTAAAAAATAAAGAGGTATTGACCAATATGGTTGGGGAAATTGGGAAAACAGGGTACTCCATTTGTTAATGGCAGTGCGTCACTCTTGAACATGAAACTCTTCCACTTCATATATTTGGTTGTTGGGTAGGAAAATTTTCTTGTCTTTTGGTTCATCATACCATATCAAATCCTTCATTTTCAGTTTTGGGCCAATGTTTCCAACTCCATTAAGTGTGAATGATATGTTTAAGATAATTCATTAAGTCAATATCTGCTAAAATACTCTTAATCCTTCATTCCATGTTTGTCATTCCTTATCCAGTTCTATATCAACTTCATTTTGTCTCAATTCAGGATACTCATTTCGTGTCGTTGATGGGAGATACATCAAGGCCCTCCTGCGATGGGTCACTTCGTGTTGACATCAACTCATTATATAGGAAATTGAATTAGAAAAATCCTTTCAGTACCTTGGTCCTTGCATAAATCAATGGCAAGTTTCCTCACTCTTAGCGATAGGTTTTCATCATTGACCTTTGATTAAAATATTTTTTGTGGTGTTCGACTTCAATTCATTTATTCACACCATACATATTTCACTATAGTACCTTGAGAGTCATTAACATCATTGGTGTTTTCTCTAGCATTTGTTAATGACTTACATCATTGTCCAGTAATCAGATGGTGTCTACCATGTTCAACTCCAACTCATTGATTCACATGGCTAGACTTTTACATTGAATGTTTGTATGATCGAGGTAGAAGACCCCATATCTAGTTCCATCCATCAAAGATACGATTTCAGGATTAACACAAGATTACTAAGTATGATGGCTATGATCATACAAACGATCATCTAGTAAGCGGTCCACCATTTTTCATCAGTGGACTTTTATTTTTATCATTTTACACGTAATGATAGCTTATGTGCTAAGTATGGGTATGCCTCCCTCAGCAAAGATATCATGATATAGATGTATTGTAACCGATAATGATCTCACTGGTTGTTCTTGATACTGACTTGTGTCAAGGTAAATAACTTCAGTCATCAATTGTCATTTATGACTTTACGCTTTAAGGAGTAATATGTTATTGGGAATTTTGTCACATATGGTTGATATTCCTTTAAACAGGATCATTCACATCCTTTAACACTTTTTCGTTATCCCTACACAAATCCCTAAGCATGACTTTCTCAAAACCCTGAATTTCTTCCTTTAACTACTTCATTTCAATGATTTTTATATGAAACACACCCTGGCCCTTTAGAGAGCAGCATTCATGATTAGGTTGGCCCTCTCTAAACCTACATTGATCACTAGCAGGTTTCCCCTTGTTGGGGGTGCGCTAGCTTTAGAAATTCAGGAAAAATAAAAATAATCTTGAATCTTCATGTTCTAGAAGCTTCCAATAGTTGTTATAACTATTTACATTAAAAGAAAGTATTGAATTCGATCCTATCCTACCTTGGATATTTCACCCCTTATCCCTTGACCTCATCCTCCCATCAAGAGTGCATCGCAAGCCTAGATTAGTAAATGGATAATAATTCCTAACCTACCATCCTCTCTTATATATTTACTGCCATCCACAAGCTAGAGGTTGGATTTTGACTATAGATTCTAACCTTATGTTGCTACTATGAGATTCATTATTCCATGCATTAGGGTGACATGGAGGTACACTTTGTGGCAAGGAAGTACAAGTCAACTTAGAGGATCTCTTCTACAAGATCAACTCTTATATTTGGTTGTAACTCTCTCCATTTCTATTAATAAAAAGTGTTCAATGTTTTATTATATGTGATGTTATGATTTCATGTATTTAAATGCCATGTTGATCCATTTAATAAAGTGACCAAATGATGCTACATATATTTCATATATCATTGGCTTGTGTTGTTTAATTGTGCAGGTTCTAATTATAGATATTAGAGCTAGGATTGGACTGTACAATCCAAGAGAGGGGTGGAGCTTACGACAAATTCCAAGTAGGCTTCATCCCATTGTCCATTTAATTTAAGTAAAACATAAGCTTATTTTCTTTTTGTTATTATATACTAGGCCATCAAGTCTAGGGATGATACTTATGTCCACAGTCATATATTCTGTATAAAAGGCCCTACTAAATCTATAGCCCGTTCCTTCAAAGATTCTATGAGAAATTGTGGGTAAATAGGAATCTCATCTACTTATATTTTCTTATCCATTATTTTACAACTATTTCAACTCCTAATGTACTTTTTGGAATCTCTAAAAGGAGTTCTCTAATAGTATTCCAAGTAGAGAACCCCGCGTATATAGGAGTATTTGGAACTTTTTCTAAAAATCCTTTCCTTCTACCTTGGTGAGAAGTGTGATGGTATTTTTCCTCTAACTAGATAATTAGCCACATCAGAAAATTCTAGATATTTAATAGGCATATAAAATAAATTTTCACGAATGAAATTATCTCTTACTAGAGAAATATCACAAATATTATCAATACAAGAAAAAAATACTACAACTCGGTTTATTTTTCAAGTCAATGGAAAATGGTAATATTGAATTCATATGATAGAAACCACCAACTTGTTATTGTGGCATAATGGTTTGTGTGGACAAAAACTTCATAATCATATAATTTTTCTTTGAAGTTTGTTAATAACATCAATAATTACCAACATTTCTTTTTCAACAACAATATAGCTAAGTTCAGCAAAAGTTAAGTTTTTATTAATGAAATATACGACATAAGTTTTAAAAAAATAATTTTGGCCTAAAACTACTCCTATTGTTGTATCAAATGCATGTGTAGATATATGGATTGGTAAATCCCAACCTATTCCTCTTAATACTAATGTTGTTTAAAGTTCTTTTTAACGGCATTGAAATTGACATGATAGTTATTATTCCAAGAAAATTCAACATCTTTCATAAGTAACTTGAATAAAGGAAAGGTTATTTCTCTAAAATTTACGATGAAACATCGATAATAGCCTTCATATTTGAAACAAATTCTTACATCCCTTTAAGTAGATGGAATTGGTAGTTTAACAAATTCAATTTTATCTAGGCCAAATTTAATTCCAATAAGATATACATGGTGGCCAAGTACAATTTCTTCAGTTAACAACATAAAGAATTTTTTATTAAAGTGTGATATTTATTTCTCAACGTTTGATTGAAACATTCTACATATTATATAATTCTTCTACAAAATAATTCCCATATACTAATAAATTTTCCAAGTAGAGCTCTAAACAATCATCTATGAGATTAAAGAAAATACCTAGTACTACACTTTGAGAGGTGGAGGGTGCATTACGTAGTCCAAAGGACAATTCCTTATATACATATGTTAGCCAAGCGCATGTAAAGATTATTTTGATATGATTTGATCTAGAGATATTTGGTTCTTAGTATATCCACTAAATCCATCTAGGAAAGTGAAATAGTTCATTCTTAGTAATGTGTCTAAAATCTGGTAAATGAAAGTTAAAGGAAATTGACCTTTCAAAATTTATTTGTTTATGTTAATGTAAATTCTTAACGCAACTATATGAAAAGAGATCACTTTGGATGTGCATGACAACCAACCCTAAAAACAAATATGGTTGCTTAACTTCCTTAGATCTGTAATAGATAGTTGAAACAAATGCTGCCAGAAACCCAATCTATGCAGTAAAAGTAGCCAAACTGTAAAAATAAATAAGAAAATGCTCTAGATATCCAATGGACAAGACAAGATACATAAAGAATTTTATATGTATTAACACTTGGGAAGGGAACAAAGAATGATGTTACCAATCCCCCTTAATGGGATGGGTTCTTGGTTGCCCTCAACGCTTCAGATCCAGAAGTTTCCCTCTCTTAATGGTATAGAAAACCCAAGGTGTGTTGAACTCTGTGGGAACTCAAGAAGCAATAAAATAGTAGTAGCAATGAGAATGATCAAAGGGCGACAATGAAAGTGATCAAAGTGAATAATAAATGGAAAACAATCCTATTTATAACAAAACATTGACCTATCCTCAATAATGGAAAATAATAAAATATTATTAACCGAGATCTAGATCTAACTACTTGGAATATTTTATTATATTTTTTTTGGAGGGAAAAGGAATTTAAATTGGTTAAATACCTTTATTTAGAAATAATAAACAAATAAATTATTTATTTATCATTTCAATAATGGGGTTAAGGAATAATTTAACAAATAATGATTCATTTAATTATTTCTAGTTGATTTAGTCAAATTTAACAAGGAATAATAACTAAATAATGATTTTATTAATTATTCCTAGAGAAAAATAAGATAAATAATGATTTATCTAATTAATTCTCATAATTGGGTTAAATATGACCAAGAATATTATTTAAACAATGGTTTAATTAATTATTCCTACAGGAAAATCAAATAAATAATGATTTATTTAATTATTCCTCATTTTCCTATTTGAACCAGAAATAGCTTAATAAAATATGGTTTATTAAATTATTTCTTATAGTGAAATCAATTTTACTATCCTAAAATTAGTATTACATGTTGTACTTCGATCCATATGATTGTAAATGGTTATATGAAAAAAAATTGGTGTAACAAATTCCCCCCCAACATGTGAGCATTAGGAGCTAATCGTATGACTGAAGTATGTTTTAAGAACACAATCACGAGGCACCGAAGGGGAGTCAGAGACAGAGAGATACATAGACAGAGTGAAGTGAGAGAGGACAATAACATGAGGGGGCGAGACCTACAAATGCCATAAATCTCCTTTAATGTTTGGGTACATGTTCTCAATGAGGTGGGGGAGGAAAATCTATGCCCGCCGAGATGACAAAGTACAAAGAATAATGGTGCGCCCAAAAAAATGAGACTGAGCTATAAAGTGCATGATATGCTGGAATAACATGGGCCAGACCAAAATATAATGGATCGCACATACATACTACACCTAGGACAACAACCAGGACTGAATACAATAATATCTGAGTACATGAGACATAATAACAACCGAAGAAGCCTTGATAAATAGGAAAGGGCTCTGAAAATATGAATGGATCATCTAAGTCATACAAGCATGCTATGGATGTTTCAAGAGGCTGGAACCGAACCCATCAAATATGTAGAGCTGCATCTTAGGCTGTAGAATAAAATGAGGTCATCCGGGCATGTGGGGGACTACCTGTAGGGCCACCCCCTCATGAGGTTTGAAACATCTCACACACACCTAGGAATCACTGGGACAATCTACTAGATTACCAAACCATCAAGTATACGAATCTTAGTCATGGAATAAGGAGCTGGATGAGAAACAATCAAATCAAAGGGAAATGAGGAGTCCCTTTTCCTGATCCGAGGCATTGAACAAGAATGGAAGTTGGAACCAAGGTACACCGCCCTCTAGACCTGTCTTCTAGAATGAATGTGTTGATGTCGACAGAATGAGGTCCGCCATGGGTGAGGTAATGAGGAATACTCAACCAAAGCATGAGGGATCATAGTAGAGTGACAAATGGACTGACACCAGGGATGATGATGGAACGGGGGATATTGAGTAGCGGACGGACGACTTCCCTTGTCAAAGCATAAAAATCATGGATGACCTGGCAGCGACTAACTCAATTCCTAAGGGAATGGGAGACAGTATGACGGGAGGCCAAAATGGGCAACACGAGAGACATACAAGGAAAAAATGGATGGAATATTGTGATAGGAGGCAAAGGGAGTCAGGATAGACTCCTTGAATGTGATGGTGACTCAACTCGGATGCTCTGATCAAGGGTGACTAGATGAGGCTGCAACACAGAATAGGCCCAGGGAGGGGCATAAAATCATGAGAAAAAGGTGGCTACTCATGACAAAAATTGTCACACATGTTGACAAGCATCAAGGCAAAGTGGTGCCCCAAGTACAAGCAGCAAAGGTGAAGAAATTGTATTTTGAGAGGTGGTGAAGTGACCCTTCTTGGAAAAATAGCTTCCAGTTGAAGTATCGAATCACCAAAAAAAAAAGGATACCCATTTTAGAGCTCGCTGAGAGCTTTCCAATGGTTCTGATGGTTCATCAAACTAAGCTACGATTTGGTCACAATTGGAGAAAGAAAAATTAGGGTTTTTCTTTTAATAGGGCGATTTCCCTCCAATTTGATTCATTTTCTATTAGAGTTGTGGTGAACTTGAAGAGGAGGAGAAGGCCCTAAATCTTGTGGTAATCGTAGTGGGAAAAACGATTGTTGGAATTGAGATCTGTCAGTTGCAGGTAGGTGGCCTAACCTTACTCTTCATTTTCAATAGATTAGATTTTCAGATACAGTGCTCAGAGCCCAAGAAAAAAATCGTACCCTTCTTCACGGCTGACTTGCACTTCTTAGGCCCTGTTCTGTGAGTTGGCTCGCAGTTTCCAGATGGGAAAAATACAAGCTCGCAGGTACAGGGCTGGGAAAATGTGAGTTTGCCAGAAAGGTGGGCTTTGACCTATTTTTTGGCTGGAATCTGGGACTTGATGTTTTTGATGCAGTTTTTCTTCCTCTGAGCTGAGAAAAATGTTGGGTTTGTGAAGGAATGGCTGAGATAAAGATAAAATAAAGGGATATTTGTACGCAATTCATTTTGAGATCCAGGCGAATCAGGTGGTCTGAGGCACACTAGCAAGGTACGAGGTTCTCAAGTTGATTGATAACCCATTGATGAGGGCAGGGGAGCCCTTGCTGTTAGTATGATTCTTTCATCATAAAAGATCAATTTAGCTATGCATATTAAGTAGCCCTAACATCAAGTATGGCTGCAGAATATCTTTAAGTTTTCTACATAAAATTAGATCTAAGCATAAAAGATATTAAGCAGATAAGATACAAAATGGCTCCATGCATCCAATGAACAAGACAAGAACAATGTATAAAAAGAATCTTATATTATATTAAAGAATGGAGCACCTGAGAGGAAAACAAGAAATGTGTTTTCCAGTTCTCCTCAGTGGGATGGGTTCTTAGAAGTCCTCAGTGTTTCAGATCTAAAATTTCTCTCTTTGGTTAATGTGGAAAACCCTAACAAACATGGAACTCAATGGGAGTTCAAAATGCAAACAAATGGAAATGGTGACCAAGAGTAGATCTAGTGTGATGTAATGCAATGGAGGTGGCTAATGAATGGGGAAAACCCTCCTATTTATAACAAAATATTGGGGTGTTCTAGAACTCGGTGCATGAATAAAATATTATTAATCAAATTCTAGAATCACCCTTTAGGAGTATTTTATAATATTTGTTGGAGGGAAAAGGGCTTTTGACTTGGGTCAATTCCTTTATTTATAAATAAAAAATAAATAAATGATTTATTTATTATTTTAAGGGAGCTGAGGGGAATATAATTAAATAAATAATGGTTTATTTAATTATTTATATGTGATTTAGTCAAATTTAACTAATAATATTATTTAAATAATGATTTAAATAACTTATTCTTAGGAAATAATTAAATAAATAATGATTTATTTAATTGATTACCTTGTTTTGGGTTAAATATGACCAAGAAACGTAAACAAATGTGGTGAAAGCAATTTTACTTGGGGTAAAATTGGTCTTACATGGTGTACTTGGGTTCATCTAACGATAATGGGTTAGATGACTAAAAAATGGTGTAACAGATTGCCCCCCAATGTACAAGTGTTAGGAGCAAATCGTATGACCGAAGTACGTTGTAAGAACTTAAGCATTAGACAGTAAGATAGAAATGAAAGAGAGGAATGTAAGGTAATCTAAAGTGGTGGAGGACTAGACCCAGAGGAGACGAGACTTACAGGTGCAACAAGTCTCAAGTGTATGATGTGGTACCAATGTGAAAGGCGGCGGGGAAGGCATACCTTCGCCTACCGAGACAATAGTACAAAGGATAAGGCACCCAGAAAACCATGGAACACAATAGTAAAGCCAGTGCTGGCCTTAAACATGAGCCAGAAAACAAGAAGGATGAATCCCACATACATGTTATGCCTGGAATAATCGTCAGGACTTATACAATAGTTTTGTAGTACATGAGATATAAATACACCCAAATTCCCCCTACACACGGGGAAGGGCTCGCGAAATCGGACCGACACGTGAAAATAGAAGAGGCGTTGCAAGCGACTGAGGCCGATATCATCAAAGGAGAGGAGCTGCATCAAGGGCTGGATGAAGAAGTCATTCGGGTATGTGGGGGGCTACCTGCAGGGCCACCCCCTCATGAGGGCTGAGACATTTCACACACACCCGGGTATTACTAATAGCTGCTGCTACATTACTGAACCATCAAGTGTGTAGATCGTGATCGGGTTGAAAAGAGCTCGAACCAAGGTACACTGCCCCCCTAGACCTGACTTCTGGAGTAAATGGGCTGATGTCAACAGAAGTAGGTCCACCATAGGTGAGGTAGTAAGGGAATCTCAATTAAGGCACGGGAGAAAATAGTGGAGCGACGCACAGACGTAACTAAGGATGATGATGAAATGAGGGATGGTGCCAATGGGGACCATAAAAATCATGAGTACAAAATAGTAACTCATGATGGAAATTATCACGAACGTAGATGAGTGTGTGGGCAAAGTGGTGCCCCCCCACTGAACTGTGGTGTAAGTGAGAAAATCTGATTTTAAGGGGATGTGAGGGAAGACTTCGTGGATAGCGGGTGTCCTGTTGAAGTAGTGAAATGTGAAAAAAAATATATGCTGGCTATCTACAAGAAAATAAAATGTGCATTTCGAATGGGAAATGCTAGGGGTAATATTTCTTGAGATAGAGTGCATTGCGAGGATTAGGAAGGGGGTGGCCTTCAAAGTCCTCTAAAAGATAGGCCCCCTTCCCAAGGTCTTTACTGATAATGTAAGGACCGAGCCATAGTGAGTCGAACTTCCCATGACCAAGGGTAGCATGGGCTTGGTCATAGACTAGAACAAGGTCACCTTCGTGAAATTGGCGAGGGTGTACTTTTCTGTCATACTGAGCTTTGGTGCACTTTTTGGTCGCTTCAAGAGTTTGCAATGCAACACGACAGTCTTCAGAGGCGCGCTCGAGCATGATAAGTCGTTGTTCTAGAGGTTGGGTATCAGGTAGGATTTCAACGGCCAGGTGAAGGGAAGGGATTTCACACTCGCTTGGTAGGACTACCTCCTCACCGAAGACAAGTTGGAAAGGAGTGAAACCAGTGGCGGTTTTAACTCGGTATGCAAAAGTGCCCCACAGACTAATGAACGCGGTTTTAAGTTGATCAACACGATGGATAACGATTTGGTTGTATCCTGAGAAGCCATCCATAAAGGATAAGACCTCGTGCCCCGCACACTCATCAATGATTTGGTCAATAAATGGTGTGGGGAAGTTGTCTTTGGGACAAGCTTTGTTCAGATCGCGAAAGTCAGTGCAAACACGAATGGTGCCTTGTTTTTTGAGAACAGGAACTGGGTTGGACACCCAAGTGGTGTACTCAATGGGGTAAATAAAACCAGCCTGCCAAAGCTTATCGATTTCAGCTTTGATGGCTTCACGTCTAGATGGATGAATGGGTCTTAAATTTTGATGGATTGGAATGGCGTCAGGCCATGTGTCGATGTGGTGTTCGACAATGGCCGGATCGAGTCCTGGCATTTCTGAGTAGGAGCAAGCGAAAACATCACAGAACTCTTTGAAGAGTTTCGTGTAGGCTTCAATTTCTTCCGGATTGCAGTGGGCGCCCATGGTGATGTGTTCTTCGACACCTGGTTTGATAGAAATGTCTATTTTGATGGTAGGGGAGATGTTAGCCATATTTCCTTCTTCGAAAGCATCAGGGACAGGGATGGGGTTTTTGAACCAATCAACTTTATAGGGAATGAAGTCTTTGGATTTGAGAGCATAGTGGTCATGTGATTGATGTGGTAGGAAGTATGCACGATGGTGCATATCATCCCATGGAAAGTCAGGTTCGGTCATGGCTTCCATGATGTCTTCATCAGACTGGAAGAGGGGAATAGTGGATGACATAGGATGACTTGAAGAGGTAGAAATATGAGATATCTGATGTTGAGGGGAAAGGCTTATATTTTTTTCGATATGAGAAGTGACTACGGGGTCAATAGATGAGTGGGTAGGAGAAACAGCGGGGGACGGGGCTAAGGGGTTGGATGCCAGGGAACGCAGTGAAGAGCCAAGGTAGGAAATAGTGGCAGAAGTTTCGTTCATGTCAGTATCGGGATGAGAAATGGAAATTGGGGTGGACGCGTGGTTGGGGGTTAAAAAAGGAGGACGGGCAAGCGTGGCTTCGAATTGGCAGTAAGCGGCCAAAGAAGCACGATACTTGTCAAGACGGGGGTAAAGGTGGGTATAATGCCCATGGAAGTCACATAAAGAACAAGGGTGATTGGTGCGCAAGTTTTTAATTTTGGGAAGGGAACCAGGGAGGGTGACCTGGACCGTGGGAATATCAGATTCGGGAAACGTTTCATTGACCACGGTTTTGAGGTGTGGTAATTCAGGACAGGTATGGGTGGTGTGGTCGACAACATCGCACAAGGCGCACTGGATGGGATGTTTTGGAAGGCGAGGAGGGGTGGAAGTTTTCAACGCTACCGTGTCCTTCGGTGCCCCCCTACGAGATTTGTTATTGTTACCGGACGTGGTTGTAATAGGAGGAGGTGCTGGGTGAGGAGACTGAGGTGTTGGAGCAACGGAAGAGGTCATGGGTATTGGTTGAACCGGAGTCAAAGCAAGATACGGCTTGGGTTGACTAGGCAGGGTAGGGGCAGGGGGACTTAGATACCAGACGGGTATACCCAAGGTCAAGTTGGGTAGGGAGAGGGTAGCCAAGATAGGTACAGAAGAAGCTCCAGGAGGGGGAGCGAGGAAAGGAATCTGACCAGCAGGAAAATGGCCAGGAGGGATGGGGCCAAGGGGATTGAAATCGAGCAGAATTGATCCAGTAGGGAGGGGATACTCTGAAGGAAAAAGACTGGCTAGCAGGGGCGAAGGGCTAGGAGCCGGAGGAGTTGGGGAAAGTTGAGGTTGTTGACTAGCCAAAGTGGGCTGTGTAAGGTCAACCAAAGATGATTGCATCATGCAAACACTTGCCAGGCTAGTGTCAGAGAGGGTAGGTGGGTCAAGAAAGGTGTCGAGCAAGGAGGAGTCTTTAAAGAGGTCGGGAGAGACATTGGGCCAAGACGTAGTGGCGGTGGAAACAGAGGGCTCAGGGGAAATCTGAGATTTGGGGGTACAATACGATAACTGGTCGATGGTGACGATTTTGTTGTTATGTGGGAAGAACATCTTGCGGTAAACTGTGGATGGGACGGCAGACATGGCATAGGTGTAACTACGCCCCAAGAGGATGTTGTAGTCGAGAGGGGCATCGATCACTTTAATGTCAACACACACAAGTTTGCCTGCGAGAGTAATAGGACAGCGGCGGAAGAGGCCGACGGGCTGGGAAGCATGGCCATCCCACGCACGAAGGGTGATTGTGGAAGGGGCCAACACAGGAGATCCGAGTTGTTGCCAAACCAAAGCGAAAATTACATAGGTAGATGCCCCCTCATCAATGACGCATCGAGCAATAGTGGCATTTTGGATTTGGACCGAGATTTGGAAAGCAACAGATGCAGGAAGAGGGGGATGGTCAAGTTGACGGGGATCGAAAACAATTAACTGGTCATCGGTAGAGTCGACAGCATCCAGGGAAATCTGATCAGAGGCAGCATTTCGGCGTAATGGGCCCTTAGGAATTTGGGTATGAATCTTTGCATTGGGTGGAGGAATTGGCAAGGGACCATTGGGTGTCGATAGAGGCTTAGTAAGGCTCGAGGCGGGGAACTCGGGGGTAGAAGGAACGGGAGACCGAGTTTGAAGGGAAGGATTGGCGGTGAGAGATTGGTCTGAGGCCATCATGAGGATCTGGTAATCAGAGGAACTAGAAGGAGAAGGTTGAGTGGGTTCCGGGCCATGAGGTGACTGGGTGGCCACGAGTCCTTGTTGAGGGAAAGGATCGGGAAACATAGCGGGTTGAGAGGTAGCCGTATGGGAAGGGATAGAAGGAGAAGAGTGTTGTCCCTGCATAGTGGCCTGAGACTCCCACATGTGCCGCATTTGTGGTAACCGGGGACAATCGTGAGTGTAATGACCATAAACACCGCAACATGAACAGGGCTTATTGGTGCGCAATGGCCTGTCTTGCTTGGGCTGAGAGCTCTGAGGCTGGTCAGCAGTGTTAATATCAAGATGGGAAGGATTGGGTCGACGATTACCGGAAGCGGAGGGAGTGCCTTTCCTCTTTCGTTGCGAAGGAAGAGGAGGAGTTGCACCTGGATGCGCAAATACGTGCCCTGGAGGGGGAAGTAAGTGCAGCTGTGGGGGTGGAGAAGGCAAGGGAGCAAGAGTTCCAAATGCGGGACGAGCTGGGACACTAGGCTACGGATAAGGGTAAGGGTGAGAATGGGCAACATTGAGGTAAGCAGGAAAGTGGGTAAAAGGGGGAGGCATGCCAAATCCTGGATACATGTTACCGGGGGGGGAAAAGGGGCTGGAGGTGTTGGCCCCACCGGGAGGAAAACCATAGGGCGTAAGAGGTTGAGCAGAGGTATGAGACATGGCTTCGATGATACCATCGGCAGAGTGAGAGGTCCTGGAGGTGTTAGTGCCCCTGGGCTGGGGGAGATCAGGAAGGACAAGGAGAACCCAAACAATCAAAGGAAGAGTCGGAGTGCGGACTCGGGGGAGGACTTACTCGATGACGACGGGAAGGAGGAAGTCGACCAACTGGAGACTGAGGGTAAAGGCCAAGAAGTCGCCGGGATAAACGCCTTGGAGGCAAAATGATGACGGGAAGAAGAAAGACCGACAAGGGCAGCAAGGTGCAAAAGCAAGATGCGACAAGGGCAAGGAGGTGCAATGTCGATTAATTTTAGATTCTTTACCAGGCGGTGTTAACCAGGATCTTCTTCACTTAGGGTCAGTGTGTGGCATGCGTTAATTTTAATTGATTAAAGCCAGACATTTTGAGAGTAAAAAAAAAGTGTGTTGTGTAATGGAAAAGAAATCTGCAGTAAATAATATTGAAAGAACAGAAAAATAGCAACTAAAAAGGCAGCAATCGAGCCCAAGAAGGTGGGTCTCTCAAAACTAGTCTAGAAGGGGTAGAGCATGCTAACAAGAGATCAATAGATCTAAGGTCTGGACGGACTGGGATCTAATGGAGAAATCTGCTGGAAAGTGGTGCAGAAAGTAGCAAAGAGGCAGGGGCAATGTTGCTGCTAGAAAATAGGAGATCAACTAAAAAGAGGGGGGTCAAAGAGGTGGCCCTAGAGATGAACCCAAACAAAGCAAAAGGCAGTGTATAAAAATGGAAGAAAAGCTGACCTGTGAGGATCTGAACAGGAGGTATCAGATCTGAAATAAGGCTGAAACTTCTGGAAATTCAGATTTCTGAAAATAGAAAAAAACTCTCCCACAAAAAGCGGAGGGAACTAAAGCCCTAAGGGGTAAGAGTCCCACTTAGGTGAGTGAAATAGATCAGCAACAGGTCTGAACAGGTGGAGACAGAGGTTGGAAAACCCTGACAGAAGCTTCAGTGAAACCCAGAAAAAGTGCTGGCAGATTGCAGAAAAAATTGCAGGTCGCATATTTGGGCCTGTTTTCAGGCCAGGTCGCATATTTAGGGCAGAAAAGTGTGACCTCAAGGCCAGGTCACACTTTTTCGGCCGATAAGTGCGACCTGCAGATCTGGGTCTGGTGGCGGCAGATTTTAGAAAATTTTGTCGTCTCAGCAGCGCCTGATGTCGGTCACCTACGCAAAAAGGCCAAAAACACATGGAAGTTATAAATTTGAATGTTTGATGGTTTGAGAGGGGAAAACTAGCATAAAAACGGGAAAAAATAAAAAATCAAAGAGAAACCCTAGGGTCTGAAACAGCTGGATATGCAGGAATATAGAAAACAACAATGGTCGCAAAAGAAAACACGTGTGGAGTCGCCAATTGTTAGTATGATTCTTTCATCGTAAAAGATCAATTTAGCTATGCATATCAAGTAGCCCTAACATCAAGTATGGCTGCAGAATATCTTTAAGTTTGCTACATAAAATTAGATCTAAACATAAAATATATTAAGCAGATAAGATATAAAATGGCTCCATGCATCCAATGAACAAGACAAGAACAATGTATAAAAAGAATCTTATATTATATTAAAGAATGGGGCACCTGAGAGGAAAACAAGAAAGGTGTTTTCCAGTTCTCCTCAGTGGGATGGGTTCTTAGAATTCCTCAGTGTTTCAAATCTAAAATTCCTCTCTTTGGTTAATGTGGAAAACCCTAACAAACATGGAACTCAATGGGAGTTCAAAATGCAAACAAATGGAAATGGTGACCAAGAGTAGATCTAGTGTGATCTAATGTAATGAAGGTGGCTAATGAATGGGGAAAACCCTCCTATTTATAACAAAATATTGGGGTGTTCTAGAACTCGGTGCATGAATAAAATATTATTAATCAAATTCTAGAATCACCCTTTAGGAGTATTTTATTATATTTGTTGGAGGGAAAAGGGCTTTTTACTTGGGTCAATTCCTTTATTTATAAATAACAAATAAATAAATGATTTATTTATTATTTTAAGGGAGATGAGGGAAATATAATTAAATAAATAATGGTTTATTTAATTATTTATATGTGATTTAGTCAAATTTAACTAAGAATATTATTTAAATAATGATTTAAATAACTTATTCTTAGGAAATAATTAAATAAATAATGATTTATTTAATTGATTACCTTGTTTTGGGTTAAATATGAAAAAGAAACGTAAACAAATGTGGTGAAAGCAATTTTACTTGGGGTAAAATTGGTCTTACATGGTGTACTTGGGTTCATCTAACGATAATGGGTTAGATGACTAAAAAGTGGTGTAACACTTGCTGTCCAGGATAGTCAGCTACTAGGATCCAGACCAGGAAGCCTTTATAGCGCAGGGGCACCGGATCGAGTTGATCACATAGGGCACCTATATCTTGATCGGATTATCGCCACTGGGGTGGTGGGAGATATACATCTAGTATTACCGAGAGGGTGGAACATATCATAGTTCATGGAATGGCACTGCAAACCAGATGCTCGTGCTAAGGGCACGACCATACCAGTTGGTGATCTAGTGAGACTAGATACACAAGCTATCGCCACAGCAGTACTGTGGATCCTTGGCAACAAAGCATTCCACCACATCATTGGAGGGCAGATGATGTTAGTTGAGAGTGTGTTAAGTGGGATATAATATGGGTGGGCCAAGATGATGTCGTCGTCAGTGAAACGAAATTTGTCGCATGACTGTGTTTTCAGTACAGTGTTGTGCTCGTTCTTCTTCGAGAAGATCCCCACACTTCGGCCTCATGTACAGATCCACGATGGGGGCCCAAGAGAGCCCAAGATGCGTCATTGGGGACAGCTACTGTGGAGAGTATGAGGCGAGGGAGTCAAATGAGTGTTTCAAACTGAGTTCTTCACACATTAGGACTAGATTCCACTGTATATAGACGATTATCCATACAATGGTATGAAATTTCAAGGTGACCTTGACTTTCCACTTCCATCAGGTTGATCATGGGGACCAGATTGTAACTAAAAGTTTCTATATGCTATGCTGCATTTAAACTTTTTAGAATATATATGTGATATTGATTCGTTACTTTTTGTATGCAGATATAGCACCGATGAAACCGGCAAGGTATATGGGACGACCCGCAGTGCTAGGGGCTACATATTCTAGTGGATTGAGAGGGGATCATAGACCTGACTTGGAGGATCTATTGGAGGAAATCCATCGTAGGTGCAAGATGATGATTATTGGCATATCTGAGTGTGGATGGAATGATTTTGAGGACTGGTACATTGAGGGATGTATCGAGTTAACCCTCTGAGTGGCGATGGGTCATGAAGCACATGGCGATGGCTGGTCAGGCTATGTGAGATCTGTGGGCTATAGGAGCCAAGCCATTGGCTCAGAAACCTCCAAATAGTGATTAGATGTAGGGGTGTGTGGTGCCCCCAGTTTTTATTTTTGTAACATGCTATGGCCATGTCAGGTGTATTAGAGTAGAGGACTCCAAAACATTTATGATTTTTTGGACACATATTATGGATATGCATCTTTTTATATATGATGAGTATATGGTTCGCCATTTGTTTTATTATTATTGTCTTGTGTTAAATGCATGTGATAAGTGCCAATATAGAATATTGTTTGCAATGCTATCTACATAGTCATTATGAGCTCCAGGTACATGACTGAATGTAATGGTTTCAAATTCACATAGTAAGGAATCTAAAAAAACATGAATATGAAGGATGCAATGATTAAGGGCATCAAGTAACAAACCTATCACTGCATCATATTCGACCTAATTATTGGTGGTACATTCAATGCATATGCCATTGGAGAGGAATAACGAATGCATGGGGGTAAATACGGTCGAGGCTTCCGAGGCTAGATTCTGGGAGAAGAAACTTACACCATCGACATAGCAAATATACGGAGTGGATGATGGATCCATATGAAAGGTGCCACAAGACAACAAATAAAATGATGAACAATGAAAGCTACCTAAATGCATGACAAAAAAAACAAAAAACATCTCAATGGGAGATGTTATGGGTAAAGTTTCTTAAGGTAGAGTGCACTGCGAGGGTTAGGAAGGAGTTAGCCTTAGAAATCCTCAAGAAGATATGCCCCCTTGCCCAAGTCCTTACTAATGACGTGAGGTCCTAGTTATAATGAGTCGAACTTTTAATGACCAAGGACATCGTGAGCCTTTTCATACATTAGAAAAAGATCGCCTTCATGAAAGGTATGAGGGTGGAATTTTCGGTCATATTGAGATTTGGTGCGCTTCTTAGATGCTTTGATGGCTTGAAATGCAACAAGAAGGTCTTCGGAGGCACGCTCAAGGATGATAAGTCTTTGTTCTGAAGGTTGGGTTTCAGGGATAATTTCGATGGCTAGGTGAAGGGAGGGGATTTCACACTCGATCCGTAAGACTGCCTCCTCGAAAAAAACAAGGTGGAAAGGAGTACACCTAGTGGCAGTTTTAATATAAGTTCTATAGGCCCATAAAACAGGGAAGAGAAAAAGATGCCAGTTAGTTTTTTGCTTGTTCACCATTCGTTGAAGCATATTTTTAAGGATTTTATTGACCACTTTAACTTGACCATTACCTTGGGGGTAATAGGACGATGAATATTGGTGCTCAAAGCCTGAAAGAAAGGATAAATCACACCAAATCTCATCTTCAAAATTTCAGCCATGGCCAGAGTCCAATTTTTTCAGAACCCCGAATCGAGCGATAACATGGTTAAAGAAAAATAGAGTTGCGGTAGTTGTCGTGTTATTGAATGCTGGCATGGCCTCAGACCATTTGGTGAAATAACCAACCACCACAATGATATACTTCTCACTGCCAGTAGATGGAGGTCGACACTCCATAAAGGAAATGGCCCACTTACAGAACGGACCGACTAATATGATAGGATGGAGGGGAGCTGGTGTGGCTCATGCCTTAGGGGTGAAAAGTTGGAAATTGGAATAGTGTTTGACTGCTTCAATGAAATCACTGAAGAGAAAAGGCCAAAAATACCTAGTGCACATGACTTTCTAGGTAGTAGCCAAACCAGAGAGGTGGCCACCACAAGCACTGCTATGACAGGCATTAAGGACTTGCTCAGCTTCAGAGTGCAAGAGAAAAAGACAGAGAACAGAGTTAACACCATGAAAATAGATATTGTCACCAATTAGAACATATAGGGGGGATTGGTGTCATGTACGTCGTCGAGCATCATGATTAATGTTAGCCAGCTATAAAATTTGTTATACCAAATGCTGGCTAAAAAAAATTTTGAGCCTTTAGGAACAAATTTTATTACTAAAAAGTGTTGGCTCTTGAAGACTCTTGAAGGCCTCCTTCCTCTGTCCTCAAATCTTCACTACTGTGCCTATTCCCCTTTCAGAATCCTGCTGGTTCCCAAGAAAGAATACTGCTGCAATACCCTTTTCCCCTTTTCCCATTTTCCAAAGCTAACCTCATTTTCTATCCCTCTATTTCCCATGAAAATCCCTCATTTTCATGTTTTTCCCATTCCCCTTCATCAAAATCCCTTTTATAAGGTTTAAAGACTCCTTCTTTGCCTTGTTCGAACCCCTCTATCCCTTTGAAAATCATTCAAAAAACCATAAAAACCCACATTTTGGGCATATATGGGTCCTAGCCCTTTTTCCCATTGACCCTCGGTCACATTATTTCCCATGCGCCGAAAGGTCCCGCAGTTGGGTGCCAAGCCGCATCGTAAATTAATATAAACCTTTGGTTATGTTAATTTTTCGATTTTTTATTATTTTATTAAATTTCCGCCGGTTCAAATTTTAAATCGTTCCGCATCGTCGATCTGATCCGAAGATCGGCTGGCGCAGATTTTGTCTCCCCTGTGGTCCCCGAATTCCACTCACCTATCCAAAAACCGCGCGGTATTCATCCCACCGCCTTTGGGAGACGGTGGTTTTTTCCCGATCGCCAGTGATTCCACTCATCGCATGACACGGGTCATGGGCACTGTTCATAAAACCGCCGTCCATCGATGTTAACATTCGGACATGGACCCCCCGCGATATTATCATCCACCATTCGATCTGGGGCGGGCCATCCAACGGCTATCGCTCACCAAAGATGCCCGACAGTTAACCGGGCTACAGTGCGGCATTTAACAAATCTCTGCCGTTGATCTGATCTGCAGATCGACGGCCCACATTTCATCGCCCTGTTTCGATCACCCAGTCAACGTTTTCCACTTTGACTTCCCGTTTCCACTCCCAACCGTCGATCTCTGCGCGATCGACGGCTCTAATTTAAATTTTCTTCCGCATTCACTATGCCTTCTCTCGATCAATCCTGACCATTGGATGATGCCATCCAATGGCCACGCTTCCTCCACGTGCCTTCCACAGCAATAAACCTATATATTCAGGATTTTTTAATATTTGTTTGTATTTTGCAGGTTTTAAATGGTTTTCTCGCCATTTTTGAAGAAAATTCGAAGGCAGAGGATGATGATCTTCCTGCCTTCGATTCACCAAAGAAAATCATCACATGGTGTTAAAAAACACGTTTTCATCAATCTTTCATGAGGCATTGATGCCATATCGCCCCTGCGTAGCCCTGTACATCAGCAAAAACCATGAATCGGGTGCAGTCAAAAAGTATCAGCGACGAAGACTAAAGTTTATCAGAACAGAGGATTAAAGGCAGATTTTGTGGGGATCAAGGCTAAGAACAATTATCAAAAGCCTAATCCTCGATTTAAAACATCGTTTAAAGAAGATCTTAAGGGTTTTATCAACAAGAGCGCTTCCACTGCCACAATTGAGGCAAATTGATCCCTTTAGCTACCATGACGCCACCTGTACCTCAAAGTATTCAATCAGAGGCCGAATTTATTGATCAGGATCAGATATTTGTCTCAAAACGTAGCCAAAGAGGAAAATCTACCAAGGAAATTAATGACAAACATCTGCAGAGTTACTTCGACGCCACACAGAGCCTCAAAGATCAACAAAAGCTCCCACCGAGCTTAAACTTTATGTAAAAACATTTAATACAGAGTGCACCCATGTAAGTTTCTTCATTGAGCTCCTCAAAGGCCAAGAAGCCATTAAATCTGTATTAATTGTAATTGGAGATCGTTTATCAGATCTCATCTCCTCATTCTTCTATATATACTTCTGCAGAAGATGAGTGAGGGGTTGGTTGATTAGGTTGTTGAACATTGTAATGTAAATTGAGCTTGAGACTTCTATCTGTAAATAGTGTTCACTGGCCCTTGAAGCACTGTTTGTGTTAGATTAGTTAGGCTGGATAGTGAAGATGATTGCTGAACTGAAACATTGGACCTGAGTACTGTCACTGGTTTGACATCAATAACAAGTTGTTTCTTGGGATCTTGGTTTATATCACTAGTGAAGTGCTCCTTTCTTTGTTATTTTTTTCCTTCTATGTATGTCATATTGTTCACTATTCTCTGATAAAGAACATCATTTATAGAGTTAGGACCTACTGTACATCAGTAACCTTCTCTGACTGAAAAGCTTTATCTCAATGTTTTCCTCTAATTTATTTGTTTAACAATGATTTAATACAGTTTAAGCAGTTAGGAATGCTGGAGTTCCCTCTTCCTACTATTTTCTTTAAACATTGTTCTTGAAAGTTATTTTCCTTATTTGCTTATTAAAGTTAGACTAGAAAAGTGATGGTTTGCCCTATTTCTAGCTTATATTCTCCAAAAGCCAATTCTGAAAGTTTCCCTTGGTGTTGAGTGAAAGCAGACTAGGTTTGAAAGTACTTTATCTGATCTTAAGTTTACACTTTGTCTTCTCTTATATGCTTTCATACTTTCTGAAGGTAATTATGTGGATTACTGGATTGTTTGTCAACTAAGCTGCTTTAATACAAAATTTCCCAAGAATTCAATGGTTAGCCTTGCACTTGGTTGGTTTTAAACAGTTACTTAAGAGGCTTTTTTGTTTGGACTGACTATAAATCCTTTGTGAAATTATTATCAGTTTCCACCTCCCCAACACTTTATTGTTCCCATTCCATCATTATAATCTCAATAATCTTGTGATGTAGATGACTTGCCCCTTGGATCACTCTTGATGTTGTTGCTCAATTAAAGCCCTTTTATGACTCCATAGCCCAATGGACTAAGAACCAACGTTATATCTATATTTTTAGCCTAGTTGTTCTATTCACTTGCAACTTCTCACCTTTGAAACTCTTTGCACTTAGGACTTTCCACCTCAAACAGTATTCATGCTCAACCATCCAAAAACAAACAAAACCCTTGGCCTTCATAACTAGCCTAACATTATAACCCCAAACTTCAAATACAAATCCATCTTTGCACTTATTGGAGAGATCCCTCTCCGGATTCAGGAGGGCTAGATCCTAGAATCCCAAAGTTGGTTGAAATAATGTTGCTTCTGCAGTTTTAGTCTCACCAATCTGCTAAAATTATATATTCCTAACAATCAATATGGGAAGCAAAGTTTTGGGTTCACAGGTAGGTAAGGATTTTCCCATACTAAGGTTCTTCCGAACTATCGTGAACAAGTTCTCATCGATTAAATCATCATTAACCGACAGATATTGGGTACGAGTAGGAAATTCAGAAATGAGCTCAGTAAGGGCTAAACCTTTCTTACTCTTGGATGCGAAAAATTTGAGATCAAACTCCAGAAGGATAATGATCCAACAGGCCTATTTCACATTGATGATCTGTCTACTCAGTAGGAAAGTCATAGGGTTGGAATTGGTCACGACCTTGGTGGAATGCGTAGGATATAGCGATGAAGTTTATGGACCAAGAACACAACGGCCAGTGCCAAATTCTCTTCATGTGAGTAGGACACAAGGGGAACCACAAGGTTATTTCTTACATAATATATAGCTTGTTCATTTCTGGTATCATCTTCCTAGATTAGGACCCCAGCGATCGAATGGGTGGAAGCTGATATATGAAAGATGAAATCCCTCTCAAAGTTAGGAGGAATAATCAAGGGAGCGAAAGTAAGAGCATGTTTCAGGGCATCAAAATATTGTTGAGCATATTCATCCCAAAAAAATGGAATGTTAGATCAAAGTATTCTTAGAAACCCATGCACGATGGTGGCATAGTCAGGGACGAACTGACAAAGGAAGTTAGCTTTGCCTTTGAGGTTTTGTAACTGGCACAAGGTAAAAGGAATAGGAAGCTCAAGGATGGATTGAAATTTGAGGGGATTGAGTGTTATACAATCTTTCGACACAATGAAGCCTGAAATATGGCCGGCAGGAACACAAAATATGCACTTCAGCGGGTTGAGATAGATATTATACTTGCAACATCGAATAAATACGTTGTGAAAATTATGAAGGTGTTGCACCCAATGCCTAGAATGAGTAGTAAGGTCGTCAAGGTAGGAAAGTATAATATGAGCCAAATCATTGAAAGAGTATGACATGGACCATTGGAAAGTGGCTCCATCATTCTTTAGGCTGAAACGACATGACCCTATAACCAAACATTCCCCAAATACTAATGAATGTGGTTTTTAACTGATCAACATAGAGGATAACGATCTAGTTGTATATGGAGAAACCATCCATAAATGATAGAACCTCATGACCCACACACTCATCCATGGTCTGGTTAATGAACGGTGTGGGGAATTTGTCTTTGGGACAAGATTTTTTCAGGTCATAAAAGTCAGTGCAGAAATGTATGGTGCCTTGTTTCGTGAGAACGAGAACCAGATTAGAAACCTAAGTGTTCTATTCAATGGGATAGATAAACCATCTTGTTTGAGCTTGTATATTTCATCTTTGATATCATCTCATTTGGAAGGATTAATGGGTCTCAAATTTTCAGAGATAGGACTAGCATTGGGCCATGTATCGATATGGTGTTCGAAAATGGTGGGATCAAGTCCAGGAATCTCTGAATAGGACCAGGTGAAAACCTCACAAAATTCCTCGAATAGCTTAGTGTAAGCCTAAATTTCTTCCAGGGTGCAATGTTCCCCCAAGGTAATGTTTTCTTCTACCCCTGGTTTATTAGAAATGTTAATTTTAACGGTAGGAGAGATATTGGCCATATTTCCTTCTTCGAATGCATCAGGTGTAGGAATGGGATTTATAAACCAATCGACCTCATCTGAGATGAAGTCTTTAGACTCCATAGCATACTGGCCATGGGACTGTTGCGAAAGGAAGTACGCACGGTGGTGCATATCATCCCAATAAAATTCAGGGGTGGTAATTACTTCCATAATGTCCTCATCAGAATGAAAAATGGGCGGACTGGTAGAATAAATACCACATGACACGGCAGGGCTACCTAATGCATAATAATGAGAGATATGGTTCACATACGCATCATTATGTAGGTTAGATGAAGAGATAGTAGATGAAACATCTACCGATGTTGAGCCCAAGGTGATCATTGAAGGAGGCTCATTCTAAATAGAAGGGGATGCCCCAGAGGGGTCTTCCACCAAGGATCTCATGGATGATGACAGATAGAGGATAGTGGCCGAAGGTTTCATCATCTCAAAATTGAGGGGAGGTATCACAATGGGTGCGGAAATGTCCTCTGGTTCTGCTGAAGGAAAACTTGCAAGTAGAGGAGTACAGGATCCACTACGAGCAGCTTCTATTTGGCGAAAAACCTCAAGGGTGTCACGAAAGTCATCGAGACGGGGACAAAGGTGAGAATAGTGACCATAAATATCACACATAGCACAAGGGTGGTTCATGTGCAATGAATTGAGCTTCTTATTTGAATCGGGTAAGGTAACATGGACCTCTGGGATATCGGATTTAGGAAACGTTTCGTTGACCACAAGTTTGAGACAAGGAAGCTTAGGACAATTATGGGTAGCATGCCCAAAAATATCACACAAAATGCAAGGAGGTGATTACTTTAGAGGCTTA
Organism: Pinus albicaulis; assembly: GCA_034641835.2. Lineage (NCBI taxonomy): Eukaryota > Viridiplantae > Streptophyta > Pinopsida > Pinales > Pinaceae > Pinus > Pinus albicaulis. The sequence goes on from CM076579.1 coordinate 1,611,181,113, forward strand.
GGAAGAGCAGGAGTTATTTGGAAGGCCTTGTCCTTAGGTTCCTTATTTTTGGCTTTGCCCCCCTCACCAGATGCTTTCGCAATAAGAGTAGATTCCTTTTGAGGTGGTTGATTTTGGAAATACTAAGAGGGGGGGTGAATCAGTTTCTCACCAATTATCACTTTTTAAATATTTTCATAGCATTATTTAATCTTTAATTATTCTTGATGTTTATCCAGTAACAATAGTAAACAATAAAACACAATAGGCACATGAATTTTAGGTGGAAAACCCCCTCCGAGTCAAAAACCCCAGAACGCTTTTCTAATAAATTCTTTAATCTTCAGCCCCAACTGATAAGAAAGGTACAACTTCCTAGAATTCTAGAAAAAGATTTTTCTCCAACTCCCTCTGGAAGGATGCCCCAATGTCGTGGTTCTTCAATAGTCAATTGAATGGATGCCCCGACATCCTAGACCAACCTACCACCCTGAAGTGTTCACAGCCTCTAACCTGTAGGTGACTTCATGCACCAACCTATCACCTCCTTTCCACCCTATAATGATCATAAATAACACAAGAGTGTAGAATCACATACCAGGGACAATGATCCACGATACAATATGATTCACAATGATTTTCTTGAACTATACCAATCACCCAATCACACTATGACCTGCAACCCAACCATAACATTATCCAACAATGACACTAATACCTCCCAATAATGCCTCTCAAACTCTAGGCAGATTGACTCTTTTACAATTTTACAATGAATATTTTTACAATATTGACTTTTGACACGACATAATACTTGATTTGACATTGCTTCTTTGAACACTAGCAACTACTGAGGTATTGTTGTGCTTGCTTCAAGTAATGGTACTTTGGTGTTGCATTGTCCTTCTAGTATGTGTCTGAGTTGTTCTATTGTGTCCTCCTTCCTTCACATGGAAGATCCAAACCAATATACAAAAAAAATACTCACACTATCCTGCAAACCATATATCAAAGAAATATTCAAAATTCAAATGTAAATACATTCAACATTTATGAACAAAACCCAATCAAACATACATAAAAAATACTTACATTGTCCTGCAAAAAAACATGTTAGAGATGATACTCAAATTAAAATTCAAACACTAATCATACATACCCTTTTGTAGCAGACTTACCCTTGAATGTTGATGTGTTGTCCTTACTACAGTGATCCTTGAATGCATATTTTTTTCTTGCCTTATAAAAGTTCGATATTGAATCTGTTGTATCTGTGTAATTTCAGATCTCCAAGATCTGAAATTTCATCTTGTGGTAGCCCTCTGAGTCCTCTTTCCAACCTCATAGGTCTAATCAACATTGGATTCTTCAAGAAATAGTTATGCCCAATATCCTACGATGACCTAATTATAGACTAGTTCAGTATAGCTAACTTGTACGAAATTCCACATGTCACTGTTTCAACCTTTGCTCCTGAAAATGATATAAAACAAACTACAGCATGTCCTCTTTCTGTCACTTTTTACAAAATTTGAATCCTATGCTTAGAGAGAAATTTATGACAATTTTCCCAAGGTCACATGTTTGACATCAAATTCGGGAGCCTCCAAAAACCCTAACTTCCTCATATCATATCTTCGGAACTATATTGGACCATTATTGAAAATAAAACACAAGAGTTATCTGTATTTCACCCAAATGGGTTTTTAGTTTCAGCATCTGAAGCTTCGCAAAAAACAATTTATAGCGAAAATTCCACGATGACCTGTTATAAGTAGCGAAATCTTTACATGAGGAGGATATGAGGGTCACAATTTATATAATGCTTAGGTTAAGAGGGTATTCAACAATTGAATGTTGGAGAGATTTTAGGAGCTTAAAAAATTATTAATAGCCCACTAACTGGGGTTACTAACTTCAAACACGAATATCTCTCAAACTGTGAAAAATTGCATGGCATGCCATATATCAACAGAAACATATCGACAAGTAGAAACCATCCAAAATATCCTTGACTCGGAATAAAGTAAGTTTTCAAGTCAAAATTCCTATGCAAGATAGGGGTATCCAGTGGTGCTGCTTGGGTTGACATCAATGACAACCACTGATCAATAGTTGAGACACTGAAGCAAAGGGACAATTCATAGCAACCAGTTGGACCAGGGTCAAATCGGTATAAGGCTTGAGCTGACCAGGTAGAGTGTTAGTTGGGGGATCAATGTACCAGACTGGGATCCACATGGTCTAATTGGGAAGGCTCAACGTATCCATAACAAGCATCAAAAAGACTACAAAGGGGGGAGCTAGAAATAGTATCTGACCCAAAGACTAATGGCCTGGCAGAATGGCTCCCAAATGGATAAGGCTAGGGGGAACCATTCCTAGTTGAAAAGGGGTGGAAGAAACACCAACATAGGGAGAAGTTCCTTGAATAAAAGGCTCTGAAGGCTCCATCGGGTGACCACCAGCAGGTTGCAGAGGCATAGGCTGCTGGCTAGTTGAATTGGACCACTTGTGGCTAGCCCGAGATGATTGCATCATGCAAACATTCGACAAGCTGGGGTCAGTGATAGGGGGGGGGGGGTAGGGAATGCACCTAGTGTTATCACTCTGCCATATCTCTAAGGCTAAAGAAGAAATCCCAAAAGAGGTAACCACAGACCAATATTTTGGCTTGGTATCTAGCCCTACCAAGCCAGAGAGGGATCTCTCCACAATGCCGCAGCCAAGAGGGCTGGATGAATTATGGTTTTAGGCTAGGTATAAGTAAAGGGGTTTGATTTTATTTGATTGGGTTGTTGGATGAGGATATTAGGTCAAAGAGGCTAGGTCAAGGAAAATAAGATTAGGGTTACAGTCCATTAAATGGGCAAAGGTAGGTAGTAAGGCTAGCACATTAGGGTTCTTTGGATGGAATGATTCAGACAAGTGAGGAGCTAGGAAGAGCATGAAATATGAATTCTTCCTAAACTGAAAGAAAGACTATGAAAACTTTCCCAAAACAAAGCATGTGAGATGACTTATGTTTCTCTAACTTGAAAGTGATCATACAATAAACATGAAATAGAAAATGGCCCAAAAATACATTCATACAAATGAAAAAAGAGAATAAACAATTCTAGACAACCATACAATAGGTATCCCAAAGAAATAGCTGCAACCTTTTCATTAATTTCCTGCCAAAATGATTACACTATAGTGTCTAATCAATGCCTTAACATCCAACAATTTCCAACCCGTGAAATGACTGAAAACATACATGATATACGCCTCAAAAAAACTCATCCTAGCCTTAGGGGTCGAATCCATGAGAGGAAGAGTAGTTCCACCAAAAACTAAGTTGAATACCTAGAGTGTAGGGTGGTCAAACTGACTCATCCCTCACTTTTTGCAAACTCATTCATTACACCTCATCATGAGTTTTTCATCAAATGTATTTACCTAGCTAATAGTAAAAACATGAAAATTACATTTACATCATCAATTACATAAGTAAAATATTTATTTCCCAAGATGAAAATCTTAAAATTTGTAGAAAAAATAGAGCAAAATAAAAAAAAAGTCAGGTGTGCCCTCAAAATGTCAGGAGCGCCCTCCCAGTGCCAAGTGCGCCCTCCAACTTGCAGTTGAGTTTTGGATGGGCTCCCAGTGTCCAAATTAAGCTTAGGATAAATCATTGGAAAGCGTATCCTATCTATTTTCCAGATCTATGCTTGGTTTGCAGAATGCACTTGATTTTACCCATCAAAACTTCATTCTCCCAAGACTGCTCAATGCGCAGCACCAAGGTGAAAAAGGAGGCAGAACTCTGATTTTTAGGGTGTTTTTTCACTTTTTTACTTTACAGTTGTCCAAAAAAATCTTATAATTTTTTCTTTCCTGTATGTATTCATCATTATGAATCTAATGGTGGTCTCATTTTGGCCAAAAAATGCCTCAAAAAAAAGCGCAACGCCTAGGGAACTACCTACATGACAGTTAAATTGTTACATGATTGTCTAGGAATAGACAAAAACTTTCAAAATTTGCAAAAATGTACCAAAACTTGTCAAAATTTTCTGAATGATGACTGATGATGAAGGTTATGCATGGAGTGAGGCTTCAACAAGGATATCAATCCTCCCTTCCTCTTTTTGCATGGTTAGGGTTTCAATTTTTGCATTAGTTTTCTTAAGTTTTGACCTTGCAATCTTGTTTCTATTGGCATAGTGTTTTTCCATCCTCCTTTGTATGTAATTCTCTATTTTATATCTTCCTCCTCCAATCTATCTTCCTCCTCTTACCTATCATCCTCCTTTTGCATGTATTCTATGTCTTCTTCCATTGTGTCTAGGTCTAGAAACCCTAGGGAGATGAATTGGGAGTGAAATGTAGTTTTAGGGAGTGGGGAATGGGATGGAAACAATTAGGGAGATGGGGGAAGGGATTATCGAATTGAGGGATGTGATAGGGAGTATAAGTGTTGTGGGATTTTGGAATAGGAATTGTGTTACAGGTATAGGGATTTTGGAGCCTAGGAAATTGAATTACCTAGGTCTTAAGTTTTAGGGGATAAAGGACTTTGGGGAAAGGAAATGGTAGTGTAAGGGTAGAGATATGGTTTCTAGATATGTAGGAATGGTTTTGAAAGACTTAGGAAGTATATTTGAACATTAGGAATGAAACTAGGGTTGATAGCGAAGAAGACACCAAATTTTACATAGAACATTAAAACACCATAAAATCATTGTTTAGGAGTGAAAGGAGGCAAAAAAAATTTCATACTCACTTTAAAGATGATGAAACAAGACTTTGCTGAAATTTTAGAGTGATGGCACTTTTCTTTGAAGCTTGGTGATCAATTCAGGCATGTGCACAGCGCTTGCTACACATGCGCCCTCAAAATGCCAAGTGTGCCCTCCATATGTCGAGGTGCGCAATGCCGGCGTCAAATCAATGTTTGAGTTCCTTCCCGAAGTCACAATTGAGATCATGATATCTCATTGCAAATATATCTCTCTTGGCTACACAATGGACCTATCAAGCACTGAAAATGATCAATTATAGCCCCCCACAAATCAATTCTCCCAAGACTGGTCAAAAAGTACAGAATGAGGGTGAAAAAATGAAGTGTGCTCTTGTAGGCAACATTTGGAGATCTCAAGAAACTCAAAATTGAGCTCATGATAGCTCATTGGAAATATCTTTCTATCTAGTTAGCATTTGATGCATCAAGTAAGTAATTTGGACACTCTATCTAGGATAAATATGGAGTTTCCAAAGGTCACTCCATAAGCGCAGAAAACCTCTTGTAGCAACTATATTTTTGACATTTCTCCAAAACCATGATACCTGTGTAAAACTTGAAGGAGGTTTTTCTTCCTTGGCCTATGATGGACAGAAACCTCTCTCATGTTTTTCAAATTCATCTATGTTCTTTCAGAAACATAGTTTGAATAAAACCTAGCCCAATGTGTGGCAAATGATTTGTCCCTTGGAATGACTTCTTGAAAAATGATAGAGACAAGATTTTTATGAGTTGGAATTGCCTAATACTTGCTGAAATGACCTCCCTTATGCCTCCTCTTCTCATATTTCTCTTATTCCATTGCAAACCCTAGCTCAAAGGGAGAGGAAATTAAGGTTTGGGGTAGGCAAAATAGGGGATTTAGGAAATTTATAGGAATGAAGGGAAATAAAGGGGATAAGGGGCTTCTAAATTCTTAGGAAAATTTTTGGAGGTAGGGAGGGATGTTAGGAAGCAGGGGAAAGTGAAATTTCAAGGATTGAGTGAGGATAATGGGTCCAAAATGGAAAAACACAACACTAACCTAGACAGATGTCAAAAGTGTAGCAGTAGGCTAGGGTTTGTAGGAAAGTGAGGGAAATGATAGGAATGGGCTTAGAGAGAAAATGAGTGCCTCTTGGATGTTTTAATGACCTTTATACTTGATGGATTGAATGAATTAGTTCTTGGGACCCACTTTGCTATGTTCAAATTCACCTTTAAACTTCACAATTTAAACCCTTTCACTTTGATTTCTTTCCTTTGACAATTAATCATTTTGATGGACTAGGAACTCTTTTCACTTTGATATTTTCTTTGTTGGAATGTGGAACTCTGAGTTGGAAGCTTGGGAACCTTGTACTTATTACATTTAAATGACATAAAATTACAAAATGAAAATTAAAAATATTACATTTGAAGTCAAAATTACATGATGAAATAAGAATTTATCTCTACAAATCATCTTCACATGGTGAAGAGATGTTATTCGATCACTCTTTCCTTTTTGGGCTTATACAATGGAATGGATTTTTATTGGAACCTTGGAAACCCTAATGACCTAATGAAACCTTGAAAAACCCTACATTAAATCTAATGGAACCTTGAAAGATTGGATTTCATGATAACTTTGACCTCATGACTCATGTAATGGCATGATGACATTAACTTTATGGATGAGGTACAGTCAGCAAGGTATGAAAATATGCACACAAGTAATCAAATTTAAGGAAGAGTGATGTTTTTTGGGCTAGGGCTACCATCAGTGAGTAAAGTTTTGAATGAAAACCTAGTGGAATGATAAAAAATTCTGAATGAGACCCTAATATAATATGAAAAGAGGATTTTTTATCACTGATGAGAGGATGAAAATACTGATACTAAAATTCGCTCCAACTAGGGATGGTAGCTCCTTGGAGGTTCCAAGAACACCGTAAACCAAGTGTTATCCATTGGGCGTGGAGTCAAAGGCCAAAAACCAAACTGAATACTGAAAACTTGACTTAATAAACTGAACTGACTTAGACTAAAACACATCTAACAAACTGAAAAAGATGCTCAGAATTAAGCTTATTCAACAAAACCTACTCTAACTAACCTGTTCATCACCTTATCAAGTGAAATGAAATAGCCAATGCAACCATGTTAGCATTCTGGCTACTGTTTGAATTCTTCGCAAGTGCTTTCTTATGAGCAAAAAGAGAGAACTACTGAAAGGAAACTCCCATGAAAGCTTGTCAACAGATTGAAGCTTAATGAATTTTCAAAGCATGCGTCCACGATCTGACCTCAAGAATGACGCAAAAGGATCTTCATAGGAATACATATTGATTTCCAGCCCATCTAATACATTACTGCTCTGCTCTAGGTAGTCTTTGTACCTTGATTTTAAAATTTTCCTAACATCTGTGCTTTCTTCCTTTGATAATTGTATCATGTTGACAAAAGTATCCTAAAACTCGTGAATAAATAATTTTTCTTGATCATCAACAACAAAAAAATAATATTCTTCATTACTCTCCTGATATGACTGCAAATCTTTGTTTGAGCTTTGTAATGAGACTCCTACTGAACAAGACAATGAAGTCGGTTGTCAGATCAATTTTATATCAACACTCTTTTTAGCCTCACGGTTAGCTAATGGAGAAGGAAATTTACTGAAGATATCATCCAACACATCAGCTATAGGGTCATGAAAAGCTTGAAAATACTAATGTAACCTATTTTCCATTGGGTCTAATGAGACTGCATGACTTTCTACAGGCTAATCATCCTTTGATTTAGAGACATTATGAAAATTTTCTTTTAAAAAATGAAATGCTTAAAAACATAATGGTACATAATCATCTTGCATCATTTGATCATATTTTTGAACTTCAAATCCTTCATCTGCAATTTCAGATTCAATGGAATTTGGTAGCTGCAAATCTAGAACTGAGGAGTCTTGATCAAGGATTTCATTGCCCTTTTGATTGTCAAGATAAAAAATTAATGACTGCTGATTTCTGATTGCATGAAAGTTGTCTCTAATGAACTGAAATGAAATAAAACAAACAAGAAAATATCCTTCACTTACTTCCAAATTTTCTGCACTTTCCTCCTCACTGCCATAGTTGATATGCATCGGATGATCATTGTATTCGAGCTACTGAAACTGAGCTTCCTCCTCCCACAAACCAGATGTTGATTGGTCTACAAGATTAGCTTTTGTTTGGAGAACACAATTTTCTTCATACCGATCATACTTAGGAAAATCATCAAAAGAAGGAATGTCATTAGACATACACATTACATCAACAGATTGTTTCTCCTCGAATTGATCTACAAATCCATTTTTTGATCTATGGAAGCTGGGATTAGCAGGAAAGTGTTTAGGGAAATAAGTGGGTCATGGTGATCTTGAACGTAAAATCCATCTCTCATGGTGATATTTTGCATCATTTCCTCTATTGTACTTACAAAAATGTCGAGTTTTACCTTTGAAGATGCCAGGTGCTCTGCAATTATCTCCCTCTCTTCTTCCTTCAGCTTTGCCCTTCTGATCAACAGATTAGCCTCTACATCTACTGCACTATTCTAAATCTCTTCAAGTGTTGAAAGGTTCCTTTCTCTCAGCTGAAACTCCATTTCCAAATCAAAGGCATCCGGGTAATGTAAGAGAGCTGAGCCAGGAGGAGTTTTTATATTAGCAGGTATCGAATAATAGACTTTATTAAATCTGATAGAAAACTGTTGTATTGTCTCCCCTAGCTATATTTTTCAGCTGCTCATACTCTTCTAGAATCAGGAAAGGGTTTTCTTTGACCACCCACTTGTCGAGGAAAACTTTGACAAACTGTGGGAAATATGAGATGCTCGCAGTAGGTAGGTTTTTAAACCAAATCTTGACTTTGCCTTGCAAAGAAAGAGCAAATAGTCTGATACTGACATCCTCTTCATCAACTTCAAAAAGTTCGAAGAAAGTATCAAAATTCTGCATATGTGTCTCAATAGTGATGTTGTCACATTCACCATCAAACCTCAGTAGATATAAGTAATGATTTTCAGGAAAATCATGGAGTATAGGAGGTAAGATGAGTGGTTTGTATCTATCTATAATTTTACAAGGTGTAGGAGTATGTAAAAAAGTTGTAGGATTAGTCTTGATCTCTTGAGGTTCATCAATTTGAATATGGTCATCATAAGATTCAAAAAAAGGGTATGGACCAAGATCAAAGGCATATGGGGAATTTGTATTTACAACCTTTAAAGGATAGGAATCCAGCAAAGGTCCATGATCTTTTCTCAAATATAATATACCTTGGAAAAATTTTTGGATATTCTTAGGAAAAGAGAAAAATATTTCATGATAAAGAGCATGATGTCTTGAATAAAATTCCAAGTTGAATACCTCATCTTCCCATGTTGTCCTTTCATATTTCTTGGCAAGGTTCATCCTCAAGTGGAGTCTTTGGATTTTATTTCGAAATTGATTTGGGGTTGCGAAGTGAATGATGCACAGCTGTCGTGTGCCTGATCGTTGTTTACCATAAACAATCAAATTTGATCTTTGTCGTTCTTTCTCAGGGAAGATTTGTCTTTTCGCCTCCCTGGAAACGGTGCCAGTATGTTATCACTCTGCCAGATCCCTAAGGCTGAAGAAGAAATCCCAATAGAGGTAACCACAAACCAATATTTTGGCTTGGTATCTAGCCCTACTAAACCAGAGAGGGCTCTCTCCACATTGTCACAGCCAAGAGGGCTGGATGAATTAGGGTCTTAGGCTAGGTATAAGTACAGGGTTTTGATTTTATTTTATTGGTTTGTTGGATGAGGATATTAGGTCAAAGATGTTAGGTCAGGGAAAATAATATTAGGGTTACATTTCATTCAATGGATCAAGGTAGGTAGGAAGGCTAGCACATTAGGGTTCTTGGGATGGAATGATTAAAAAAAGCGAGGAGCTAGGAAGAGAATGATATATGAATTATTACTAAACTGAAAGAAAGATGAACAGACTATGAAAACTTTCCCAAAATAGAGCATGCGAGCTGAATTATGTTTCTCTAACTAGAAAGTGATCATAAAACAGAAATGAAATGGAAAATGGACCAGTAATACATTCATACAAATGAAACAAGAGAAGAAATAATGCTAAACGACCATACCATAGGTATCCCAAAGAAATAGCTGCAACCTTTTCATTAATTTCCTGCCAAAATGATTACACTAGAGTTTCTGATCAATGCCTTAACATCCAATAATTTCCAACCTGTGAAATGACTGAAAAAATACATGATATAGGCCTAAAACAAGCTCATCCCAGCCTCAAGGGTCGAATCCCTGAGAGGAGGAGCAGTTCCACAAAAAACTAAGTTGAATACCTAGAGTGTAGGGTGGTCAAACTGACTCATCCCTCACTTTTTGCAAACTGATTCATTACACCTCATCATGAATTTTCATCTAATGTATTTACCCTAGCCAACAGTAAAAACATGAAAATTACATTTACATCATCAATTAAAGAAGTAAAATCTTGATTTCCCAAGATGAAAATCAAATTTGCAGAAAAAACAGAGAAAAAAAAAAAAATTGGTGCGCCCTCAAAATGCCAAGTGCACCCTTCCAGTGCTAGGTGCGCCCTCCTACTTGTAGTTCCGTTGTGTATGGGCTCTCAGTGTCCAAATCGAGCTCAGGATAGCTCATTAAAAAGCTTATCCTGCCTATTTTCCAAATATATTCTTGGTTTTCATAATGTACTTTATTTAATCCCTCAAAACTTCATTCTCCTGATACTTCTCAGTGCACAGCGCTAAGGTGAAAAAGGAGGCAGAACTCTGATTTTAGGGTGTTTTTTCACTTTTTCCCTTGTTATTTTTCCAAAAAAAGCTTACCAAATTTTTTTTATTGTATGTATTCATCATTATGAATCTAATGGTGGTCTCCTTTTGGCCAAAAAAATTCCTCAAACAAAAGTGCAGCACCTAGGGTGTTGCGCACCTGAGAGTGAAATTGTCACATGACTATCTAAGAATGCACAAAAACTTTCAAAATTTTAAAAAATGTACCAAAACTTGTCAAAATTTTCTGAATGATGACTGGTGATAAGGGTTATGCATGGATTGAGGCTTTAGCAAGGATATCGAGCCTCCCTTCCTCTTTTTGCATGGTTAGGGTTTCAATTTTTGCATTAGCTTTCTTAAGTTTTGACCTTGCAGTCTTGTTTCTCTTGGCATAGTGTTTTTCCATCCTCCTTTGTATGTCATTATCTACTTTCTATCTTCCTCCTCCAATATATCTTCCTCCTCTTACTTGTCCTCCTCCTTTTGCATGTAGTCTTTGTCTTCTTCCATTGTGTTTAGGTCTAGAAACCCTACGGAGATGAATTGGGAGTGAAATGTAGGTTTAGGGAGTGGATAATGGGATGGAAAAAATTAGGGAGATTGGGGAGGGTATTATCAAATTTAGGGAGGTGATAGGGAGTATAAATGTTGTGGGATTTTGGAATAGGAGTTTTATTACAGGTATAGGGATTTGGGAGCCTAGGAAATTGAATTACCTAAGACTTACGGTTAAGGAGATAAAGGGCTTTAGCAAAAGGAAATGATAGTGTAAGGGTACGGATAGGGTTTTTAGATATTCATGAAGGGTTGTGAAATTTTTAGAAAGTATATTTTAACATTAGGAATGAAACTAGGGTTTATAGCAAAGAAGACACCAAATTTTGCATAGAACATTAAAACACCATGAAATCATTGTTTAGGAGTGCAAGGAGGCAAGAAATTTGTCATACTCACTTGAAAGATGATGAAACAAGGCTTTGCTAAAATTTTAGAGTGATGGCACTATGTTTTGAAGCTTGGTGAGAAATTCAGGTAGGGGCGCAGCGCCTGCTACAGGTGCGTCCTCAAAATGACAGATGCGCCCTCCAGATGTCCATGTGCGCAGTGCCGACTTAAAATCAACTTTGGAGTGTCTTCCCAAAGTTCAAATTGATCTCAAGATAGCTCGTTGGAAATATATATCTATTGGATAGAAAATGGACCTATCAAGCACTGAAAATGATCAAGTATATCCCCTAGAAAATAAATTCTTCCAAGACTGGTCAAAAAGTGAAGAATGAGGGTGAAAAAATGAAGTGTGCTTTTGAACATAACGTTTGGAGGCCTTACTCAACTCCAAATTGAGCTCAGGATAGCTCATTGGAAAGATATTTCTATCGAGTTACTGTTTGACGCATCAAGTAACTCATTTGGACACTCCAACTAGGAGAAATATGGATTGTCCCAAGGTCACTCCAGAAGTGCAGAAAACCTCTTGTAGCAACTATATTTTTGACATTTCTCCAAAACCATGACACCTATGTAAAAATGGAAGGAGGTTTGTCTTCCTTGGCCTATTATGTTTGGTAAGAAACATAGTTTGAAGAAAAATTGGCCCTATGTGTAGCAAATGATTTGTCCCTTGGAATGACTTCTTGAAAAATGATGGAGACATGATGTTTATGAGTTGTAATGGCCTCATAATTTCTAAAATGACCTCCCTTATGCCTCATATTCTTATATTTATCTGATTCCATAGCAAACCCTAGCTTAGTGGGAGAGGAAATTAGGGTTTGGTGTAGGAAAAATAGTGGATTTTGGAAATTTATAGGAATGAAGGGAAATAAATGGGATAGGGGGATTTTGAATTCTTAGGAAACATTTTGGAGGTAGGGGGGGATGTTAGGAAGTAGGGGAAAGTGGAATTTCAACGATTGAGTGAGGGGAAGGGGTCCAAAAGGGAAAAAGACAACCCTAACCTAGGAAGATGTCAAAAGTGCAGCAATATGCTAGGGTTTGTAATAAAGTGAGGGAAATGAGAGGAATGGGCTTAGAGAGAAAATGAGTGCCTCTATGAAATTTTAATGGCCTTTGTACTTGATGGATTGAATGAATTAGTTCTTGGGACCCACTTTTCTATGTTCAAATTCACCTTTAAACTTCACAATTTAAACCCTTTCACTTTGATTTATTTGCATGTGACAAATAATGAATTTGATGGACTAGGAACTCTTTGCACTTTGACATTTTCTTTGTTGGCATGTGGAAATCTGAGTTGGTAGCTTGCGAACCTTGTACTTGTTACATTTAAATGAAATAAATTTACAAAATGAAAATTAAAATATTGCATTTGAACTCAAAATTACATGATGAAATAAGCGTTTCTCTTTATAAATCATCTTCACATGGTGAAGAGATGTTATTTGATCACTCTTTACTTGTTGGTCTTATGCAATGGAATGGAATTTTATTGGAACCATGGAAACCCTAATGACCTAATGAAACCTAGAAAAACCCTATAAATCTAATGGAACCTTGAAAGACAGGATTTCATGATAACTTTGACCTCATGACTGATGTAATGGCATGGTGAAATTAATTGTATGAATGAAGTACAGTCAGCAAGGTATGAAAATATGTCTGCAAGTAATCAAATTTAAGGAAGAGTGATGTTTTTTGGGCTAGGGCTGCCATTAGTGAGTAAATTTTTGAATGAAAACCTAGTGGAATGATAAAAATTTCTGAATGAGACCTTAATATGATATGAAAAGAGGATTTTTTATCACTAATGGCAGGATGCAAATACTGACACTAACACCTATTAAGGTGGAATATTTATAGAATCCAGATGAAACAATGGTAAGAGGTGTGACTGATTTCTTATTAGCCACTGATGATATGATAGACTCGGGAGAGGTTTGAGACTTCGGTTCCTAATATGTTAGTTGATCAATGGTGACGATCTTTCCATTGTGAGGAAGGCACATCTTATGGTGAAACATAGATGTGACAGTGAACATCACATAGGTATAGTTACGACCCAAGAGGATGTTGTAATCCAAGGGGGCATTAATGACTTCAATGTCAACACAAATAGTCTTTCGTGCAAGAGTGAATGGACAATTGCAGTACATGCCAAGGGGCTGAGAAGGATGACTATCCCAAGCACGCAAGGTGATGTTTGATGGGGCTAAGTTGGCTGATCCAAGTTTATTCCAGATAGAGGCAGAAATCATGCTGGTGGATGTGCCCTCATATATGATACAACGCAAGACATTGGCATTACGAATCTTGACTTGTATTTGGAAGGCAACGGATGAAGGTAAGGGGGGATGTTCTGACTTGTCAACATGAAAGATGATCAAATGATCATCTGAAGGATACACAGTTCCCAAAGAAGATAATAGAGCTTTACTTGTGAAGGGCATTACTGGAGGACTTCCAGGATTGACATGGCAGCAGGATATTGTGCCAAGTCATATACTATGTTGTAGGTGTGGGCATCTTTGGCAGAAGCAACATTTCGGCGTAATGGACCTTTGGGGATTATGGGAATAACCTCTACCTGAGGCTAAGGGATCTATGAGGGAGAATTGGGTGTCAAAATGGGCTCTGTGGAAACTTTGGTTTGGGACTCGGTTGTAGAGATAGCAGGTGGATTGTCATATTGGCATGATCGGGTTTGAAGGTTGACATCAGTGGTATTAAACTCTTCAAAATTCATCATGAGAATCTGGTACTCTGGGGTACCATACTATGAAGGTTGATGGGTGGCCTGACCTTGAGGGGTTTGGCCAGCCACATATCCTTGCTGAGGGAAAGGATTGGTGAACACAGCCAGTAAAGCTGGCGCAGTATTTGGAGGAGCCGAAGTAGTGGCTTGTTGTCTTCTAGATGTTTCTTGTGCTTCCCACAATTGGTGCATCTAGGGTAAAAGGGGACAATCAAGAGTATAATGGCCATGGACACCACAACAAGAACAAGGCTTGTTCATACAAAGAGGCTTGTTCTAATTGGGATGATCGCCTTGTTGCTCATTGTTAGTGTTAGGTTGGTTCCCTTGGGGGGTGTTCGGTTGATTATCTTGGTGCCCTCTATTACCCTGTGTTGGTTGATTTTGTTTGCCTTTCCTATTTTTCTTTGAATTAGGAAGATTACTAGCGTGTTTTTGCGCATAAACCTCACCTTGGGGGGAAGTTGGATGTTGTGGCGGAGGTTGAGAAGGCACGGGAGGCTAGGTTGTTGATGTCGAAAGGGCTGGAGCACCGAGATGTGGATAAGGATAGAACAGAGGTTGAGAAAAATTGGGATAAATAGGTTGAGCAACAGTTGGCCCTAGCATCGATTTATGAAAATTGGAAAATGTGTAAGATGTACTTTGTCCTGGATACATGTTGCCTGGAGGGGGATAAGTGCTAGAAGATTTGGCCCCTCTTTGAGGGAAACCATAACCCATGGAAGGATGAGTATATGGATGTGAAAAATATCCAATGATACTGTCAGTGGCGTAATATTCCCTCATTATGTTGGTGCCACCAGGTCTAGGAAGATCCAGTAAAATGGTATAAACATGTTGTGTAACCAGCTCCAAAAATAAAAGAAAAGAGAGATCAACGCCTTAGAAATAAGCCACTTCGAGGGGACAACCTCCAATACATTACATAAATGAACAATTCTCGGATGATACAATTTACAAAACCTCCTTTCTATATATAGGATTCCATGGGGCCATGATGTAATCCTAGTGGGCCACAATGTAATCCTAGCTGACCTAACAATAATAATTTAAGGGCACAATAATAACAAAATGGGGGTTACAAGGGTACAATAATAAAAATAAGGGACTATAATAGTAATATAGTGACCTAACATGCCCCTCTCCTTCAAAAAATTGTTGTCCTCAACGCTTGAGTAGCTCTGGGTGCTTCTGTATAAAATTCTCATCCTCCCATGTAGAATCTTCACTGGGTAAGTTCTTCCACTTGATGAGATACTCTGAAATTGATCGATTCCGTAGTTGTCGAGTTCTTGTTTCCCTGACCGCTTCAGGTTCCAATATGATTTTTCCTTCCTCATCAAGGTCTAGCAATATTGTTTGAACTGGAATATTTTCACCTATAACCATCTTTAAGCATGAAACATGGAAAACTGGATGTACTCATGAAGAAGCAGGAAGCTCCAATTTGTATGCCATAGTACCAATCTTTTGCAACACCTTGTAAGGACCATAGTACATACCCAATCTTAGCTTGCTTGAGGGACATCTCTCACTGCGATGTTGAGGGACATCTGTTTGTATGGTTGTAGCCATAAAAATACCCAATCTCCTACATTAAAACTTCTCTCACTGCGATGTTGATCTACCTGTTGTTTCATTCGATTTTGTGCCAAATTTAGGTTATCCTTTAAGAGTTGGAGAACTTCTTGCTAATGCTCGATGTGATCTTCCACTGCTTGAACCTTCGAATTTTCCCTTAAAGATGATGTGATGGATGGTGGATGATATCCATAAAGTGCCATAAATGGGGTCATTTTGCTGCAGTATGGAAGGAAGTGTTATACCACCATTCAGCAAGAGGTAACCACTTGACCCATTGTGTTTGTTTATCAGATACAAAACAACGAAGATATCCTTCCAAACATTTATTTACTATCTCAGTTTGGCCATCAGATTGAGGATGATAAGATGAGCTATGAGCTAATTGAGTACCCAAACAAGAAAATAACTCCGTCCAAAAATTTCCAGTAAAAATAGGATCTTTGTTGCTCACAATGACCCTTGGGATTCCATGTAGCTTTTGAATTCTGTCCATAAATGTAGTAGCAACTGTACTTGCTTTAAATAGATGAGATAATGCACAAAAGTGTGCATACTTGGTAAGTCTATCAACTACCACCATGATGACACTCTTTCCTTAGGACTTAGGTAAACCTATGATAAAATCCATTGAAATCTCCTCCCAACGTTGACTTGGAATGGATAAAGGTTGTAGAAGTCTCGGGGTCTTAATTGTCTCAACTTTATTCTGCTGGCAAACCAAACATTCCGCCACAAGCTTTTGAATATCAGATTTAAGGCCATCCCAAAAAAATTCTTTCTTTACCCTGTGGTAAGTTTTTAAAAATCCTGAGTGTCCTCCTAAAGGAGAAGTGTGCAATTCCAGAAGAATCTTTTGTTTTAGTTGGGAATTCTTACAAAGATATAAGCGATCTTTGTACCATAAGGAATCATTTTTCCAACTAAATGTATCGGATGTACTAGGATCTTGCTGCAACTTTTGAATGAGTGTCCATACATCTTTGTCCTTCTTCCATTCATCTCTTGCTTCGGTTATCCAATCTGGTTGGATAATAGAAATACCACAAAGCAATGCTTCCACCTCTTCATTCTTTCTTGAGAGTGCATCTGCAACAACATTAAGCTTTCCTTTTTTGTAGATTATTTCAAAGTCATAACCCAACATCTTTGTGACCCATTTTTGCTGCTCTTCTGAAGATAGTCTTTGTTCCAAAAAGTCTTTAAGACTATCATGATCAGTTTTTACCTTGAAGTGTCTTCCCATTAGGTAAGTTCGCCATTTCTTTAGTGCATGCAGTATTGCTAACATTTCCTTCTCATAAATAGGTTTCTGTAAATACTTTCCTTTGATTGGACGACTTTCAAAAGCAATGGGTCTTCCTTCCTGCATTAAAACTGCACCAATTCCATTTTCTGAGGCATCACATTCCACAATAAAGGTTTTTGTGAAGTCTGGTGTAGCTAAGACCGGTGCTAGGCACATTGCCTCTTTAAGACGTTCAAAGGCCTTAGTTGCTTCAGGAGTCCATGAAAATGCATCTTTCTTCCATAATGTTGTTAGAGGTGCTGCTATTCTCCCATAATTCTTAACAAACTTGCGATAATACCCTGTTAACCCGAGAAATCCTCGCAACTGCTTTATGGTTGTGGGAACTTTCCATTCCTTAATGGCTCTAATTTTGTTAGGGTCCACTTTAACACCCTCGTGAGATACAATATGACCCAGATATTCCACCTCTTGTACTCCAAAGAAACATTTGGACTTTTTTGCATATAATTGTTTCTCCTGCAATAGTTTGAGCACCCTGTCAACATGTTCAACATGATCCTTCCAAGACCTGTTGTACATTAGTATATCATCAAAAAATACTAGCACAAATTTTCTAAGGAAGGGTTTGAAAATGGAATTCATCAACCCTTGAAATGTAGAAGGTGCATTGATAAGGCCAAAAGACATGACCAAAAATTCATAATGACCCTCATGAGTTCGAAATGTTGTTTTGGAATATCTTCAGTCTTCATTCTAATTTGATGATATCCTGAATGAAGATCCAACTTGGTAAAATAAATTGCTCCATGTAATTCATCCAATAATTCATCAATCACAGGAATGGGGAATTTGTCTTTAATGGTGAGCTTATTGAGCTCCCTATAATCTAGAAACATTCGCCATGATCCATCCTTATTGTGTACCAATACTACAGGAGCAGAGAAAGAACTTTGACTAGGTTGAATTATACCTGCCTCTAACATTTCTGCAATCATACGTTCAATTTATCTCTTTTGGAAGTAATGATATCTATAAGGCATGATGTTTGGAGGAACACTTCTTGGAATCAAATGAATAGCATGATCATGATCACGAATAGGTGGGAGTCCTTTGGGAGTTTCAAACACCTTGGAATGATTGTCTAAGACTTGTTGGAGATCTGCAGAAATATATGATTTTGATGTCGGAACTTCTAGTGAGCATAATTATGAAATTACGCCTCGTTGTTCTTTCTTTAGAAGCTTTGTCATGACATTAGAGATTATTATCCTTCCCGGCTTCCCTTCAATACCCCGTAATTTGACTTCCTTTCCTTCTGAAAAAAATTTCAAGAAAAGTTCTTGAAAATTAAAAGCTACCGTCCCTAAAGATTGTAACCATTGTACTCCTAGTACAACATCAGCACCTCCCATAGGAATGGAAAGCATTGGACTAGTAAATACATATTCCCCCATGGTTAGCTTGATATTATGGCATTTTCCAGAGAAATTTATAGTTCCTCCATTTGCAACCATCACTTTACATTCTGGTGCTGGGTATAGGAAACAATTTAATTCCTTGGCTACCTTACAATGAATAAAATTATGGGTGCTACCTGAATCAATCAACACTATTACCTTTTCTTCTTGATTTGTCCTGCTATCTTGAGAGTTTGAGGAGTGGTAATTCCTGCCAGTGCATTACACGATATGGTCGGATTCATTTCTTCCTCTTCTAGGGTTGGTTCCTGGTGTATATCCTCTTCTTGTTTATTTTCTTCTTCCTCTTCACAATCTATGTAAAATAATTTCTTCTCAGCACACTTATGACCTTTAGTGTATTTTCTATCACAACTGTAGCAAAGCCCTTTTGCTCTTTTTCTTCCAATTTTTGTGGTGTCAATGAGTCATGAGTTGTAAATCTAAGCGTTATAAAGCTAGCGATTGATTACATGATATGGTCGATTCATTTCTTCCTCTTCTATGGCTGGTTCCTGGTGTATATCCTCTTCTTTTTCATTTTCTTCTTCTTCTTCACAATCTATGTAAAATAATTTCTTTTCAGCACACTTATGACCTTTAGTGTATTTGCTATCACAAATGTAGCAAAGCCCTTTTGCTCTTTTTTCTTCCAATTGTTGTGGTGTCAACCTTGTAGGTTGTGGAAATCTAGGCGTAGCAACACTTCCTTCTTTATAGAATTGAGTGGTAGGCTTCCTTGTCGCCATAATTTTACATTCAACTTTTCTTGCCAACCTGAATGCCTTTTCTAATGAATCAGGTTCCAGAACGCAAACTTCATGTTGTATGTTATCCCTTAAAGTGCCTATGAAGAGATCAATCCTGTGTTCCTCTGGAATATCAGTTACCCTTATATTCAATTTTTGGAATTCCTCAATGTGTTGCCCCACTAAACCCTTTTGTTTGAGATTTATCAATTGGCTAAAGAAGGTGTTTCTCTTTGTATCCTCATAATGTGCTATCATTTCCTCCGTAAAAATTGACCAAGTGACAATTTTTTACGGGAGAAAAGCCATCGATACCATACAAATGTATTTTGTTCTAAATGTAAAGTTGCAATGCGTACCTTTTGTGTGTTTTGCACATTATGGAGATCAAGATATTGCTCCATCTGTAGTATCCATGTTACAGGATCCTTTCCATCAAACTTCCTCATATCCATTTTTGGAATATGGTGGTTCTTCCCGCCAACATTAGAGTTTATCAAATCACAATTAACATTGATTTTTTTCTCATCATGAGGTTCTTCTACTATATTTTCACCATTAGGAAACATTTCTTGTATCAACTTTGTCAAACCTTCGATGTCTGTTTTTAGATCATTCTTCATGTTTTCCATCTTAGCTTCCATGCCAGCTTCCATGCCATCCATCTTAGCTTCCATGCCATCCATCTTAGCTTCCACGCCTTTATTCAAACCATCCATCTTCTCTTCCATGCCTTTCTTCAAAACTTCCATTTCATTTTTTGTTGCTCTTTGCGAGAGTGAAATTTGTTGCACTTGCTCTTGTAATTTTGATAGATCATGTTGCAATTCTTCATCTTCATGAGTCATAGTAGACCCTTCTGAAGGCTTAATGGGTGTTGAATTATTTTTAAGAGGCATATTTTAGAACCCAATACTGATATCTATTCTACAATATGCCCTTGGAATCAATTCAAATTGATTCTTCAAACAAGACTTATGCAATTCGGAAAAAAAATACACACCTTTTTCTTGATTTTGAGGAGCTCGATATTGAAATTGGATTATCTATGTTATTGCAGAACATAAATATTTTAATTTTTGTACCAACGTAGCCCTCTGAATTATCTTTTGAATGCCACAGGTCTGACCTGATTTGGATTCTCTAAGACAAAGTTGTGTCCAATCTCCCACAATGACCTAATTATGGACTGGTTCAGTAGAGCTAACTTGTACGACTTTCCACGTGTCACTGTTTCTTCATTTGTATCTGAAATTGATATCCAAGAAACTACAATCTGTTTACTTGCGAAAAATTTTTACGGCACTCCAATCCGATGCCCAGAGAGAGAGTTATTGAAATTTTCCCACGATCACCTCTTTGAGATGAAATTCAGGAGCACAGCAGCCACTGCACCTTCCACAGATCATATCTCCAAAATATTGTGAACCAAGCTCTGAAATTTTTGATGAGCTTCCTCAGGATTTCAGCTTCGCACCCTAAAAATTTCAGCTTCTATAACTTCGTAGAAAAAATGTTATAGAAAAAATGCCACGATGACCTGTTCGGAGCAGCGAAACCCTATAATCCAAAGCTCTGATACCAAATGTTGTGTAACCGGCTCCAAAAATAGAAGAAAAGAGATATCAATGCCTTAGAAATAAGCCACTTCGAGGGGGGAACCTCCAATACATTACATAAATGAACAATTCTTGGATGATACAATTTTACAAAACCTCCTTTCTATATATAGGAGTCCATGGGGCCATAATGTAATCCTAGTGGGCCACAATGTAATCCTAGCCGACCTAACAATAATAATTTAAGGGCACAATAATAAAAAAATGGGGGTTACAAGGGTACAATAATAACAATAAGGGGGTTACACTAAAAACAATAAGGGACTATACTAGTAATATAGGGACCTAAAAAAACATAACCAGATTGGGTGTAGATCAATTCCTATTTCAACACAACTTGGAGAGCTTCTTACTCGGTCTGAGGAAAGTGAGACACAACATCTTTTCCAATAGAAGGAAAAAGCATTCTAAGAAACCAATCTATATAGACACAGTGGTCAAATGTAGGAGATTTACACAAGCTCCTCCTTCTACACAATTCTTGGACATGGTCATAAAGGTAGTGTTAGCGCAAGGAGTCATTCTTGACTACAAAAAGAGTAAGCTTTACACATCATAGTTCATTTCAGATTTAAAGGTTTTGAGTGGTGGGATGGCTTCTCAAGAGTTTGAAATTATTTTTATTCTTTAAGAATTTCATGCATTCGGCAAGCTATGGCAATTATAATTTGTATGGGTAAATTGGTAGTATAAGGATAATACTGTAACAAATGGAAGGAGATAGATAACTAGTAATTACTCTAAGAAATATTCATATACTAAATCAGCCACATAGCTACAATAGTGGCTCTTTACATGTAGAAATTATACAACAAGCATGTCTATCTTGGATTCACCCGATCTAACAATGTGCTAAAGTTAAATACTGAATCACTTCTACAAATATTTTTCTGAATTAAAAACACAATCTCTAATCACATGAACATGAAAAAGATCAATCACACACAACATATATAATTTCCTAGGGAAAGATTACAACTAAAAACCCCACTATCTTCTATTTTATATTATATCATGGATCATGAAAAAATTACGTACAAAACTCTTCTCACAAGAGCCCTCAGTACATCAGATAATTGTCTCACACTGTCATACAAAAATTGGAAAATTCCTTAGCCAATTTACTTCCTCCACACAGCCTACCTTCACTGTACAATCCCTGCTTAATGAAATCCTTGAATTGATGCAATCCTACCTGCCTTGGCTGCACAAGTATCATGGGCACATCCAATGTGTGTTTACTTGCATGTGTGCAAGTGGATAATTTCACAATTGATAGTCAACTTCCCTTTCACCTAGAACTCAACTGGGTCTCCACTGAATCTCACATGCATGCAGCTAATAATAATAAATCCTCAGTTGCATGTGAGATCATTGATTTTTAATTAATTAATATTTAATTCATTAGATCTCTCACTAGTGTATCTTTAGTTACAACTAGCACAACTGAGTTTAACTCACTTAACTGAGTTAAACTATTTACAACTTGCACCACTGCACTTCGAACTTTGTTACAACTAGAATTACTCTGCATGTCCCACCAACAAAACTCTAACTCGAAATTCACTAGCTAACTAAATTTTCCACTTCAGTTAACTATGTCAAGTCCACATTGAGAATAGATTACAGTTTAATGTCCATATAAATTAAGGGATAATAAAAATATACATGCACCCAAGTATAGCCCTGTGGGCCCCACCCTAGTGTAGGTGCTTAATGCACTAGTGTGGGTGCTGAATATTCTTTTTGAATATAAACACTCCCTCTCAACAAGAAATGGACTATCCTTCACCTGATCCTGTCTCTATGGTATTCGAATTTTCTCCTAGTGAGCACCTTCGTTAGAATATGTGCATCCTGATCTTCCGTGGGAATGTACTAAAGCAACATGATCCTCCTCTGCACACAATCTCTGAGATTATGGTACTGGATATCTATATTCTTTGACCTATCATGAAACACAAGACTAATCGAGAGTTTAATGCAACTCCAATTATCACAATGAATCACCGTTGGATCCATCTGAGAACAAAACAAACCAACCAAGATCTTTCTCATCTAGATAACCTCACATGCAGCTTTGTTTGCTACCATGTATTCTGCTTCCGCTGAACTGAGTGCCACAGATCGTTGTTTCCTGCTTTACCAGGAAACTATTTTCGACCCAATGCTAAAGATCCCACCTAATGTGCTCTTTCTGTCTGATGGACTTCTAGCCAAATTTACATCAGTGAAGCCATGAAACTTCACTCCATCCATTCTTCTATACCATATACCATACTCTGATGTGCCCCTCAGGTATCTGACGACATGCTTCCCCGCCTTCCAAAAGAGATTGGTAGGCTTAACCATAGCTTGACTCAGTTGGTTAACTGCATAGAAAATGTCTGGTCCCATGTTCACTAGATACATTAGCGAACCCACTAACTATCGATAGACAGTAGCATCCACTACCTCTCCAGAAGTAGAATCTTATTTCCTCCAGTTTCCTGGAAGAGGAGTATCCATGGGTTTGCAGCTTTCCATGTTAAACTTACCCAGTATCTCCTTTGCATACTTGCCTTGAGACACAAAAATTTCACCATCCTACTGCCATATTTCCAATCCAAGGAAATAATGAAGGAGGCCCATATCCTTCCTTCTGAACTCCCTTGCAAGATCCTCCTTGCATGAGTGTATCAGCTACTCATCACCAATCAAAATTAAATCAACAACATAAAGAAAAATTATCAATAGCTTACGCTCAACCACAATTTGGTACAGGTTTGCATCTGCTTCACTTTTGGTGAAGCCCAGTCTGGTGAAATAGTTGTCTATCTAATTGTATCAGGTACGGGGTGCTTGCTTCAACCCATACAATGCTCTTTTGATTTTGCACACATGCGACTCATTTTTTAATATCTCGAAACCTTCAGGTTGCTCTATGTAAACCTCTTCCTCAATGATCCCACTGAGAAATGCAGTTTTCACATCCATCTAATGAATGTGCCATCTCATCTGCGCTGAGAGTACAAGGATGGATCTTATGGAAGAGTACCTTGTGACAGGCACAAAATTATCATCATAAGCTATCCCCTCGATCTGTGAGAAACACTAGACCACAAATTCGGCCTTGTATTTCTCCACACTCCCATTAGCAGCTTGCTTTACCTTGTAGATCCATCTCAAACCTACCACTGATTTGTCTACCGTTCTTGGGACAATTTCCCATGCACTTTTTTTGACAATGGAGTCATACTTCTCCACCATTTCATCAACCCAAGTACGTTGCTGCACTTCTTCCTAAAAGGAAGATGGTTCAGTCACAATGTTAGAAAATTATATATTACAGAGCATTGCAACACATAAAATATGCAGAAAACACAAGCACACAAAACACATAAAACCAGAGAGACACAGATATACGTGGTTCACCTAGTTTGGGCTACGTCCACCCCGAACAACCAATCCTTCCTTTCTATTATCCATCAAAAGGAAGAGACACAACCTACAGCAGATCCGCTGTAATATCCTTTGTTCTCTCTCACAGTATCCCTATCTATTTCTCACTCTGAGAATACACATACAATACACAGCCGCAATACAATACCCTCATACAAAGCGAGGGGTTGCCTTCTAGGGAAAAAAACCCTAAAATAAACATAATTTATACTGTCAAATCATCCGCCTAATGAACGGACCATATTGACTAGAAATTACCATACTTTTACAAGGCAATTTTACATCTGTTTTTAGCTCCAGGGGCGTTGCCCCTGAAACCCCCTACCAGGGGGGGGCTCCATAAAGTCGCAGCCCCCCCCCCCTTGGACCCCCCAGGTAGCGTTTAATTACGGGTGGCGTTGCTGCCCCCATTAAGGTACAAGGTTCCAACGATGTGATACAAAATAAACAAGATAATCAGGTTCCACACCCAACAATCTTCCACTTGGAGATTGATTGTAACAACTCCATCACTGCTTCATTTGCTGGACAATGACTCCTCTTTGGACTTGGTTGCTTCTCATCTTCATCATCATCCTTGAAGACCAATTGAAATCGAGCATGTTCTCAGTTTCTCCCTAGTTACAACTTTTGTTTGCATATCTGCAGGATTCTAGCTAGTGTGTATCTTTTCCAGCTTCAACTGTCCATCTTCCAATACTGACCATATGAAATGGTACTTGAGCTGTATTTTTTTAGTCCTGGAAAGAAATGCTGAGTTCTTTGCAAGATGAATGGCACTTTGGCTATCACTATATAATGTGCCCATATCATGCTTCTAACCCAATTCATCCATAAACCTTTGTAACAAAATTATTCCTTTTCTAGCCTCTATAGTAGCAACATACTCTACTTTTGTTGTTGAAAATGTAACAACAATTTGTATTTTTGAAACCCAACTGACAGTTGTTCCACCTACAACAAATACATACCCTGTAGTGCTCCTCCTGTTATCTCTGTCACCTGCCATATCTGCATCAACATATCCCTATAGAGCAATGTTTAAACCACCAAAGCATAATGGTTGATTTGTGGTACCTCTCAAATATCTGAGAATCCATTTTACTGCCATCCAATGTTCTTTTCCTGGATTGTTCATGTACCTGCTTACAACTCCCACTACATGTGCAATATCAGGCCTTGTGCAAACCATTGCATACATTAAGCTTCCAACTGCTGATGCATATGGAACTTTAGACATATAATCCATTTCTTCTTGAGTCTTGGGGCACATCTCCTTACTAAGTTTGAAATGGCTAGCAAAAGGTGTACTAACTGGTTTTGCATTCTGCATATTAAATCTTTTCAAAACCTTTTGTATGTACTCATTCTGAGACAGTGTTAATTTGCAATTTTTCCTGTCTCTAGTTATTCTCATACCAAAGATTTGCTTTGCAGCTCCCAAATCCTTCATTGCAAATGAATTTGCTAATTTTCTTTTGATTACATTTATTTCCTGCATGTTAGACCCTGCAACAAGCATGTCATCTACATACAATAACAATATAATATAGATACCATCATTTTGATTTTTCGGATAAACACAATGATCAGAGTGACATCTATTATAACCTTGTTCAGACATAAACCTGTCAAATTTTAGATACCACTGCCTTGGAGCCTATTTTAAGCCATACAAGCTCTTCTTTAACTTGCACACTAATTTTTCTTTCCCTTTGACCTCATATCCTTCTGGTTGCTCCATATAGATCTCTTCCTCAAAATCTCCATGGAGAAATGTTGTCTTTATATCTAACTGTTCAAGATGTAAATATTTCGTTGCTACAAGACTTAAAATAGTTCTGATTGAAGTACTCTTAAAAAGAGGAGAAAATATTTCATCAAAATTAATACCTTTCTTCTGTGCAAACCCCTTCACCACAAGTCGAGCTTTATACCTCTGTTTTCATCCATATTCTTCCTTTAGCCTATAAACCCATTTGTTCAGCAATGTAGTTTTACCTGCAGAAAACTTGACTAAGTCCCAAGTCTGGTTATGCATTAAGGATTCCATCTCTTTTTCCATGGCTAGCTCCCACATCTTCCTGCTTTCAACCTGCATTGCTTCTTCATAACATTCAGGTTCACCAGAATCAGTCAACAATAAATAATATAATGAAGGAGAGTATCGTTCAGGGGGTCTACTTATCCTGGTAGATCTTCTAACACCACTTTCAAGTGTTTGAGGTGCCTTTTGCTATTGTGGTGGTTGTTGTTGTTGTGGCTCTTGATTATTATTATTTTCAGGCACCTTTACCTTTTCTGTGATCTCATCAATAACTGTGTATTCTTTGTTTTCTTTTTCCTATTTCTTTTCCTGCAACGGATTCTTATCCAATACCTTTTCATTGAATATTACATCTCTGCTCCTAATGATTTTGTGATCTTCATAATCATATAAGCGATAACCAAAATCATTAACACCATATCCAATAAAGGTACATTTCTTTGATTTTGCCTCAAGCTTTGTTCTATTTTCTTTATTAATATGGACAAAGGGCTCACAACCAAAAGGCTTTAAAAAGGAGTAGTTTACCTTTTTACCTATCCATGCTTCCTCTGGAATACCACCATCCAAGGAAATTGAAGGCCCTCTGTTTATTAGATAAACAACAATATCTATAGAATCTGCCCAAAATTGTAAAGGAAATCCTGCATGCAATCTCATGCACCTTGCACGCTCCATGATTGTTCTCTTCATCCTTTTTGACACACCATTTTCTTGTGGTGTTCTTGGAACTATCTTCTCTCTGTGAATTCCGTGCTCTGAACAGTACCTATCAAACTCTTTGTTGCAATATTCACCTCCATTGTCTGATCTGAGACACTTCAACTTCTTTCCTGTCTCAATCTCAACCAAAGCTTTCCATTTCTTGAAAGTATCAAATACATCAGATTTATTCTGAATACAATAAATCCAAGTTTTTCTAGTTGCATCATCAATAAAAGTAACATAATAATGAGAGCCACCAAGAGATGATACCTGAGCAGGTCCCCATACATCTATATCCACAAGCTCTAATTTTTCGCTCTTCTTTTCTTTCCCAACTCTGAGAAATCTGACTCTCTTCTGTTTTCCATAAATAAAGTTCTCACAGAAATCCAAATCAACATTCTTCAAACCCGACAACAAATTTCTTGAGTGAAGAAACTTCATCCCCTTCTCACTCATGTGTCTGAGCCTATGATGCCATATTTTTGCATCTTCTCCTTTGGAAGTTAAATCATTAACATAGTTAGAAATACCATTGCATAAATACAATGTACCAACCTTTTTGCATTTTGCTATTATCATCACTCCTTTGGTGACCTTCCAAGTTTTATCTGTGAAATTTATCACACAACCTTCACTGCCTAATTGCCCTGTTGAAATCAGATTTTTCTTCAGATCTGGAACATGATTTACCTCCTTTAATAGCCATTGGTTTCCATTCTGTTGTTTTACAAGAACCTTACCCATTCCAACAATTTTACAGGGTTTATCATCACCCAAACATACTTGTCCAAAATCTCCTTGAACATAGTCATGAAAATATTTCTTTTCAGGTGTGTCATGGAATGAGGCCCCTAAATCTACAACACAAGAATCAGTAACATTTTCGAAAGAAAGAATCAAAGCATCTTGTAACACATCACCTTTCACATTTTCTTCATGATTTTTTTCTTGTTGTGTGTCTCCTTCTTTTCCCTTCCGAGATCTATAGTCTTTCTTTAGGTGTCCTTTCTTTTCGCATTTCCAGCACACTATCTCCGATCTAGACTTGGATCTGCCTTTCCTTGATTTATTGTGATATCCTGAGCTCTTTCCTCTTTCCATTCTTCTTCCCCTAGACTCCACACTCAAAGCATCACCCGATGTCTCACCGAATATTTTCTGTCGCATTTCCTCGCTAAGGATAGCACCGACAACATCATCAAACTTTAAAGTACTTGATTCAGAGACAGAGTTACTAATTTCCATAACTAAACCATTCCATCTTTTTGGCAATGAACATAAAAATAACGGAGCTCTAACTTCATCATCAAATTTTACCCCTACAGAACTTAACTAACTGGTAACTATATTAAAATCATTTAAATGGTCTGCAACAGATCCACCTTCTGACATCTTCATATTAAATAAACGTTTCATAAGAATACCTTGTTTGAGGCCAAGGGTTTTTCATATAGTTTCGCCAATGCCTTAATCAAACCCTCTATTGTTGTTTCCTTTAAAATATTGAAGGCTACCGATGCCGCGAGGCACAATCATACTATTCTGAGTGCCTTTCTATCGATAATATCCCATTCTGTGTCTGTCATAGCCGTCAACTTCTTTGTTTTTCCGCTCAATGGTAGGTACAGATCTTTCTGATACACATAGTCTTCCATCTGCATCTTCCACAGCGGGAATTTTTGGCCGTTAAACTTCTCGACCCTAAACTTACCATCTTCCACCATTGCTCCCACTCGAACCAGGAACCCTTCTTTCCTACGAGTTTATCAACCAAATAGACCTTCGGCTCTGATACCAGTTGTTAGAAAATTATATATTATAGAGAAATGTAACACATAAAATATGCAGAAAACACAAGCACACAAAACACATAAAACCAAAGAGACACAGATATGCGTGGTTCACCTAGTTTGGGCTACGTCCACCCCGAACAACCAGTCCTTCTTTTCTATTATCCAGCAAAATGAAGAGACACAACCTACAACAGATCCGCTGTAATATCCTATGTTCTCTCTCACAGTCTCCCTATCTGTTTCTCGCTCCAAGAATACACATACAATACACAGCCGCAATACAATACCCTCATACAAAGCGACAGGTTGCCTTCTAGGGCAGAAAACCCTAAAATAAACATAACTTCTACCGTCAGATCATCGGACTAATGAACGGACCAGATTGACTAGAAATTACTATACTTTTACAAGGCAATTTTACACTTGTTTTTAGCTTCAGGGGCGCTACCCCCAAAACCCCCCACCAGGGGGGGGCTCCATAAAGTCACAACCGCCCCCTTTGAACCCCCCAAGCAACGTTTAATTACGGGTGGCATTGTCGCCCCCATTAAGTTATAGGGGTCCAACGCTGTAATACAAAATAAACAAGATAATCAGGCTCCACACCCAACACATAATATATTTTCTCATAAGAGCCATGTATCCAATAAATTGGTCAGGAGACTGTCTCTGTCTGCGATGTGAGGTAGGGGCTCCTACATTCTGTGCAACATCAAGTCTCAGCCTATCAGCTTTTGTGGTGCACCTTCTGCCATTTCTAATGGATGGATCTGCATGAGTGATTTCCTCCACTCCATGAACCTCCTCATGTGGCTGATCCACATATTGAGACTCATCCTTGGGAACCAACAGTTCCTCCTCTGCATGCAAGTCCATCTCCCTCTCAAGGGACAACTACATGGCTTTCCCCTCATCAAATTTTATATCCTGTTTCACAACAGTCATTTTGTTGTTTGGAAAATATACACGATACTTATGGGGTGTTTCTGTGTACCCCACAAAAATCCCAACTTCAGCAGTCGGTTCCAGCTTCTTCCTAGCATCCTTGATCACATGCACATAAATAGATGAGGATGTTAAAGTGTGAAACATCTAGTTTCTTACCAGTGAAATCTTCTTCAGGTGTACTCATGCCAAGTACTCTATGAAGACAACGATTTTCCACATAAGCCACAGTGTTGCATTCTTCCACCCATAAATGCATTGGTAGGCCCTGATCATGTAACATCACTCGTGCTACACCCATGATCATTATATTCTTCCTCTCCATGACCCCTTTTTGATGTGGGTTATGAGGCATTATGAGTTCTCTTCGAATTCCTTCTTTGATGCAGAAGTTCTTGAATTCATTAGAGATGTATTATCCACCATTATCACTACTAAGAGCCTTCACTTGATTCCCTGAATATTTCTCCACCAATGCCTTAAACTCATAGAACTTAGAGAATGTTTGAAATTTCTTCTGCATGAAGAAGATCCAGAATTTACGAGAAAATTCATCAACAAAGATTACATAGTACTTACATTTTTTTGTTGAAGAAACCGAGAATGGCCCACACACATTTGTGTGAACTCTATCAACGATCCCTGAAGCACGATTCTCCTTCTTGTGAAAGGTGGACTTTACATACTTCCCCATGGTGCAACCCTTGCACCAATCTAACTGAGCAAGTGTTCCCATTAGAAGTCCAGTAGAAATTTGTTGCATGATTTTCAAGGCTCCATGATGAATATGGCCCAATCGCTTGTGCCATAATTCACCCTCATCCCGGCTCACCACTTTTTCCACCTTGCCAATCATGGAAGCGTAGCCATCTACCTCCATCTTGTAGAGATTCTTAACTCGAATCCCTATCCTCTTGGCTTGATCCATTTTTTTATGTCATAGGAAAGCTTTTCCATCACTAAAAAAAATGGCATAGCCTCTGTCCTCCAACATTGCGACTAAGACCAAATTTTTCTTTAGACCTGGTACAAGCATAACATCTTTTAATTGAAATGGTTTACCTGAATCCATATGAAAGGTAATGGTACCAAGCCCGGTATCACTATACTGTCTGTCATCGCCCATCTCAATATGCATCTGGAGATCTTTCTCCTCCAAGTCACTGAAAAGTTCCTTATCTCCCGTCATGTGAAAGGAAGCACCACTATCCAAATACCACACCAATCCAAATGCACTTGACACCATGCATACAATCAAGGATAATTCATGCTCAAATTGCGAGGAAAGGGCCTCACCAGCTACAAATCTAGCAGCCTTATTGTTCTTCTTCTTTTTTGGACAGTTAGTAGCAAAATGCCCATGTTCATGACAGTGAAAACACTTCACCTTGGACATGTCCTGCTTCTTTCCTTTAGAATCAAATTTAGAATGGAATTTCTTTCCCTTCCCCTTCTTCAGCTTGGTAGCCAAAGCACAATCCTCTTCATCATCATGCTCTGATGAAGAGCCATCTCTGGTGTTCTGTATGAACTCCTCTTGCACCAAATCCGACCACAGTCGTTCCCAATCTGGAAATTTTTCCATCCATTGACAAAGTCTTCACAACTGTGCTAACTCTTAGCAAGTCCTAGGAGAGCCAAAATCACCAAATCATCATCAGTGACTGTTATTCCCACACTCCCCACTTCATCCCGACAATGGATAAACATGTGAGATATTTTGGAACGGTGTCGCCATTTTCCATCTTCATCTTGCTAAGTTTATCTTTGAGTGCCAATTTCCTATGGTCGCTGATTCCTTGGAATAGATATGTCAAAGCCTTCCACATAGTATATGGTGTGGCTTTCCCATGGAGGCTTGAGACAATGTGGTCTCTTACTCCCTCCAACAGGATCCTCCTTTCCTTTGCCACTTACTTTTGCATGCATCAAGATTGGCAGCATCTACAGCATCTGGATTAGGAACACATTTTTCAATGAATTCCTTCAAGCCATTGTCTTCAAGTACTACCTCCATCCAGTCCTTCCAAGAAATTTAGTTCGAGCTACCCTCGAGTGCATAATCTAACCTCAAGCCATTTCAATCTTGAATCAGCTATAGCACCAAGAAATTATTTCTACAAATTCGAATTCTATCCAGTCAGAAACTCAGCTCCTGATTCACTTCTGCAATTTCCTCTGTTCTAATACCATGTAGAAATTATACAACAAGCATGTATATCTTGAATTCACCCAATCTAACAATGTGCTAAATTTAAATACTAAATCACTTCTATAAATATTTCATGGAATTAGAAACACAATCGCTAATCACATTAACATGAAGAAAGATAAATCACACACAAAACATATAACTTGTTGGGGAAAGCTTACAGCTAAAAACCCCACTATCTTCCATTGTATATTATATCATGGATCATGAAACAATTACATAAAAAACTCTTCTCACAAGAGCCCTCATTACATCAGCTAATTATGTCACACTGTCATACAAAAATTGGCAAATTCCTTAGCCAATTTACTGCCTCTAGACAGCTTGCCTTCTCTACGCAATCCCTACTGGATGCAATCCCTGAATTGATGCAATCCTGCCTGCCTCAACTGAACAAGTATCATGCGAAAATTCAACATGTGTTTACTTGCATGTGTGCTAGCGAATAATGTCACAACTAATAGTAAACTTCCCTTTCACCTAGAACTCAACTCGGTCTCCACTGGATCTGACATGCATGCAGCTAATAATAGTAAATCCTCAGTTGCATGTGAGATCACTGATTGTGAATTAATTAATATTTAATTCACTAGATCTCTCACTAGTGTATCTTCAGCTACAACTATCACAACCAAGTTTAACTCACTTAACTAAGTTAAACTATTTACAACTTGCGCCAACTCATGCACCACTACACTTTGAACTCTGATACAACTAGAATTACTCTGCATGTCCCACCAACCAACCTCTAACTCGAAATTCACTAGTTAACTGAATTTTCCACTCCAGTTAACTATTTCAAGTCCACATTGAGAATATATTACAGTTTAATTTCCATCTAAATTAAGGGATAATAAAAATAGACATGCACCCAAAAATAGCCCTATGGGTCCCACCCTAGTGTAGGTTCTTAATGCACTAGTGTGGGTGCTGAATCTTCTTGTTGAATCTCAACATTACATAAACTTCGTTTTGTGTAAAGTAAACAACATTTAGAAAGTAGCATACATGTATAAATAATTTCATAAGTCCTTCATGAAACCTTCACTAACATTCTCTACAACATACATATGATTTGCAGAAAACTAAACAACAAATAATTTACTATTAGATCCTCTAACATTTTCTTACTCACACCTTAATAGCTGTTGCAACTCATAAATCAAAAGAAATAAACAATGAGAGGAACACACAATACATTATATAGTCCTTGAATCACAAAATCCTCCAGCATGAAGTGAAAAAAGGAGTTTTATTTATTATATTAAGTCT
This sequence comes from Pinus albicaulis, assembly GCA_034641835.2. Lineage (NCBI taxonomy): Eukaryota > Viridiplantae > Streptophyta > Pinopsida > Pinales > Pinaceae > Pinus > Pinus albicaulis. The sequence goes on from CM076579.1 coordinate 1,611,214,470, forward strand.
TCCGAGTAGACCAACATCCAACCCTGAAATGGTATTTACAGATGGTAGATATATAGAGAGAGACACCAACTCCATCTCTCCTAAAAATAAGGAAACACTATTTCTAACATTACATAAGTGTGATAGGACATTAAAGCTATATCCCGTTGAAATCTAACTGAAAGGGAAGATGTAGATGAAAGAAGAGAATTTATTTTGGACTGAACTGTTGAGTATGCTGACATGTTGCCCCTTTCTCTGTTGATTTGTCTCCTCATGACTTTGGTTCTTTAATAACCATATGTCCTCATTAAACATGACCTTCAACAACCTCATAACCACCCATCAACCATCACTTGTTATATCCATATCATTATGCGTCCTTATATTTCATGAACTTGCTCGGAAACCTTGCTAACGGTTGTCAAAAATCATTAAAAACAACTGCTACCAGAAATTCCGGTAAAAACCTATAACTGCGTAAAAATTGTAATGCTACCGGAATTTTCGGTATCACTCTGTTTCTTTTTCATAAATGCATAGCAAACACTTGAAAAACCTGTGCAAACTTATACACTTTGAAACTTGATTTATTGTTCAAAATATAGTTAGTAAGAAAAAAGGTGTTTTATTAGGAAACCGTTTTACCTTTCTTCAATATGGGTTGCAGCTTCAGCGAGCTTGTCCAAGTCTGATTTATTTTCAAAAATTGATCTTTATCTTGTGTTTTTGGTGGCTGCTTCTTTGACAGTGGTATTTTTCTCCTTTTAATCCTTTTGAATTTTTCTCCTTTTAATCCTTTTGAATTTTTCTTCTTTTTCAAGATTCTGTTTGTTTATTTGTAGGGGCTTTGCCTTTGTATTTTTTCTTGGACTCATTAGTTTGTAACCCTTCAAATTTTCCTTCTACATCTATGACCTTTGTCAACAAACTTGGATTATGTTGGGCTTTAGATTTGACTCTTAACTTGTTGTTGTCTCTGGTGTATCTTTTTCTGCTACCAACAACAGGTTTGGCATCCTCTTTCCTTCGTTTTCTATTGATTTCATACCCTACATATTTTAGGAGCTCTTCATCAAACATTGTGGACTAATATTCCTTTTTAAATTTATGTTGAATTTCTACTTTTGTAATTTCTGGTAGCACATGTGCTTTGGATTTTTCTGCAGTTGCAGACCTTCCTCTCCGAGATCTAGTATAAACATTAGGAAAAGGAGAAATGGGAGGCATCATTTTCATGGATTTAGGCTTATTGATTGATGAGCTCTCTCCTTTCTCTAACTTCCTATCAACCTTGGTTGAAGGAGTCTTTCATTTTCTACCTTTAGTCTTCTTATGGATATTCTCCTTCTCAGCCTTTATCTTTTTTATTTTGGTAGGATGAGGGTGTTTTTCTGAAGCTGAAGATGGTTGAGCTAGAACATCAGGTATGGGTGCAAGTTGGCCTGCCCTGTAAAATTGAAAATGGTCCCATGATTGGTTTCTTTTCCTTAGTTCTTCCTCAACTAACACTTTGATAACAGCTTGATGATATAGGTTGTATCCTGAAGTAGTTGTGTGTGTTTGAATCCTAGCTGACATTTTTGTCAATCTCTTCAGTAGAAATAATGGCAAGTTGAGAGTATTCATACCTGCAATATGAAATAGAAATCTTATATGATAAAGAAAAACTATAATATACCTCCTCTCACAAGCGATGTAAATTTTGATGAGATTAACAGCCTCAACCCATTCACTTTTGAGGTAACTGCTGGGAATTCCTTTGGCCCAGTTGGGATCTTTGTGTCGATATTTAAGGAAATTTTTGAGGTCTCCTCTAGCGATGAATTGACCTTTAAACCACTTTTCTCCTTCCCGTGGAAGTTTGAAAGCTTCAGCAATTGAATTTGTTGATATCTGCAATCTAAGACCATAAATGGTTGCTTCTTTTCCATTGAAAGAATGTTCAAACTCCTGAGCTACTCCTAAATGAGAGCTTCCCAGTCTTGATCATAGTGCATACCACCTTGCTTGATCAAACATCCTTCTCATATTCGAATTAGCATCCATAGGTCCTCTCTTATTCATCTTCAGTAATAAATAAGCTTGTATGTTGAAATATGATAGGTGGCAAGGCAAGAGGAGCTCACCTAACAGGTGTTGCTGTGTCTTCTATGAGATCCTGTCTGAAATCTGAGAGTCCATTCTCAAGCTTCTCACTAGAAAATTTCATTCACCAATAGTTATATTCAAAATTGATAGTCTTTCTTCCTTCTTGGTGGTTTAAAATAGCTACATTGGTTCACCTTCCCATGCAAGATATTTTTCATTATGGTAAGTATATTAGACCGTAGCATGCACCCTGTGATAATAATTATGATCTTTATTTGGTTGCGTAGCTTCATATGGTATGCTACAGGTGGCTGGATATGAGCAGGTCTGTAATTGGCAGTCACCTCCACTAAATATTTATTATACTGGCCTAAATTTCCGACATCGTCTATGCATGATCAACTAAATGATCATCGCATTAAGACTGCAGATCCACGATCTATTCCAACAAAAATCATGTACTTTGACATGAGTATGACCTGACTTAGCTGACAGACAGGATGGAACAAAGGTAAGTTGCTCTTGACTGTGGATTGACACCTAGCCTTCACCACGTATAACCATGACTCTAACTTAACATTGCTAACCATAAACATTTCCTATCACGTGACCTAATCTCATTATAAAATATTTAAAACTTAATTTATAACAGGAACACGTGGCTTGACATAAAGCGAATGCGCATTTTTTTATTTTTTTAAAATAGGGGAAGTTACCGGAATTTCCAGTAGAATCAGGTTAAATAAAAACATACACAAATAGAATTAAACACACTGTTTGAAAGGGCTAAAATAGACGCTATCAGAAATTTTGGTAGCATTCAATTTTTTAAAAAATTTACAAAGTTTCATCCTAAAAAGAAAAAAATAGACTCATGACTTAGCAAAGAACTGTGCTAACAAGCGGGTGGCAGAAGTTTGATGGAATGCGATCAACAACTCGGTATCGGTATCATATTAGAGAGGTAGCTATAATTAGAACAGAAACACTTTAGCAAGAGTCACAAAAGTGGAATGAGAGGAAATGACCTAGTCGACATACCACTTTGTCGCTTCTCTAGTGAATGTACGTTGGAATAACCGAAGACGAATGGAGTCATCGGTGATAGAATTGGACAAACACCACATGTGAAAGGAGAGGATGTGATTAGTAAGGTCTTCTCAAATATTTCCATCAAACTTAGGGATGTTTGAAGGAAGCTTAGTTGGCATAACAAGCCAACCTGGATTGTGGAGTATAGAGTCGCTAATTAACTGGAAGAAATCAGGATGGCTTAAACCTTCCATAGAAAGGTAGAAAAGGAGTAGTTGGAACAATTCTGGTAGTGGTTCCACTAGTAGCAGCTCCAACATTAGGGTTGGGGCTATCGCTAACTTGAGGACCAGCACTTGCATTGGTGCCTAACATGGTGATTGAATGAGGTGGAGGAGAACCAGGTTCGAAATCATGGGAAGGAGCTGATGAACATGAATCAGAGTCAGTATGAGGACTCAACAAAGGAAGAACTCAGATTTTACGCAGTGGAGTAAGTCTTCCTAACGGAAACCAAGGATGAATGCCTTGGAGGCTCCGAGATAAACACCTTGGGGGCATTATTATGGCAAGACACATATCACATGAAAAGATTGAAGAGTGATAAACAAAGGCTCAAAGGGGCAGATAAATTAATTACAATGTTTATGTCTTGGCTTGGTAGTGTAAACCAAGCGCTCTTTGCTTTAGGTGTGTGTTAATTTTAAATAGAGCCAGACGGTTATATAAATAAATAAATAAAAATGTTGAATAAATGTAAATAAAACTGAAATGACAGTAAAATAAATAGCTAAAGATGCATAAATTCAACCCAATAGAAGGCTTCCCAAATAACTAATCTAAGAGGCAGGCGAAATTGAATCAAAACACACAATATGGCCAAAAGATCTAAGGTCTAAGGGAAAGGGATCTAATGACTCAGATATGTTGGAGAAGGTGTAGAAAAAAGCAAGAAACCAGAGGGAAAACTACTGCAAAATCAGAGGTGAATGGTTAAAACCGTAAGGGAAACAAAGGGAACCCTAAGGGAGAGATCAAAAAAAAATCAAGAGGGGTTTTTGATGGAATAATAACCTATCTAAAAGGACCTGAAAGAAGGATAAATCAGACCCTAAACAATGGCTGAAACCGCTGCAAAATCTCAGACTACCTACTCAACGAAACCTCTCCTAGAAAGGTGGAAGTATATTGAAATGCTAATGGGCTTGGTCCTACTTCAAAGAGAAAAACCGAGCATATCCAGACCTAAGACGAGTTGAAATAGAGGTCAGACAACCCTAAACAGTGCTTATGGAAAACCCTGACAGTCATAGAAAAAATCCCGAAAAAAAGTTGCAACTCACAGTTACAGACCTATACGCTGGGAAAATCACAGTCTCTGGGCAGATGTTACACTAAAAATTGTCATCCTGACATTCTTCCATAAGTATGAGCTCATTATTACTCATACTTCCCCCTCTCGCAAGTCTAACATATCAGTTCCGCATGCCAATCCTTGAAAATCAGAAAAAATTTCTAAAAGTATCCTAAACTTTGGTGTCACACTTTCTGGCTATCTTGCATGCGGTCCCGCACCCAATGTTCAACTTTCCTGCATTCCTGAATGCACTTTATCTTTTTTATAGGTGCGGACCCCTGTAAGATTAAAAAGGCCCAAGTAAATCCCAAAAAGCTTAATAAAAGTGAATTCTGGAAGCTTCTAGAATGGATTTTGCGGTGGCAGAACCGCTCTTATGAGGTGCATGTATCCCTTACCTTATGGAGCTAACCCCTTGATGTGAGGAGCTTATCCCTTGGAAGGAGGATTCTATCCCTTCATACTTGGAACAGAAAACCTCCTCTTTTCCACCATAAAAAGAGGCATTGGGTAGCCTCAAAGGGAGTTCAAGCTTAAGAATATTTGAGGTTAAGTGCTGTTGAGATTTAGACTCAGTTAACTAAGACTTTTGTGAGGAGAGATTACATACTGTTTGGTCTCAATCTAGTCTCCTAAATTGAGTTCATTTAATTGTCAACTAGGGTTGGTAAACTGCTGAAGTGAAGCGCACCGTATGTGCCTAGGTGTTTGTCTCTTAATGTGTTGTGTTTAGTGTTTTATGATGTTTTTGGTCTTTTGTGATGATTTATGATGTTTTTGGTCTTTTGGTGGTTTTTATGTTCACAAGGAAAATGTCTAAAAATCTAATGGAAAGAAGCTACTGGTTGAAAATAGAATGAAGCCTAATTGGTTGATGACAAATGATAAATGCAATGTAAATACTGAAACAAAATCAAATCAATACTAAGACTAAGCATAATACTAGGCTTGATAATGACTTTTAAGCAAATGATTCAAAACATAAACTCAACTTGTCCAATTCTTTCATCAAAGGTATTTTGAGAGAGAGCTTGAGAAATGATCAGCTAAGTATGCAAATTCTCCTAACTAAACAGTTAAACAACTAACTTATAATGATGCAACATTTTATCCATGATTAGAGATTTGTTGAAGCATAATTGGAGTAAAACATTGATACCATCATAAGATCTCTACTTTAAGACTAGTTCCTAACTCTATTCTGCAACTTAATCTTATACCACTACACTTCACTCAAAGGTTATAGATTTTTAGAATAGTCTTTTGAGGAATTGTTTGTTTTTGAGATGATAAGGAAGTTGCAAAAGTACTTCAGGCCTTAAAATGATACTGTCTTCTGTTCATATGGTTATGAATCAATTATAGATTTGGAACAAGAAGAGGTTTGTAAATAATGAAGGCTGTTTTGTTAAGTTTAACAACTGAAGTAATCTAATATGCAGTGAATGATAACTAAATGTGGAGTGCAAATGCAATGAGTTAAGCTAAAACTGAACTTAAGATGTCACTAGTCTAAAACAGTGTTGAACTAACAAGTCATTATCAAACTCAAAACAAAATAACAGAGCATGAGTTGAATGCAATTAGACTCCGGAGTATCCTAACTAAGCTATCATGCATTATTCTATGGAATTTATACAGTTTGTTTTGTCCATCATGATTGGTATTTTGGAAGAGTTTCTTAGAACAATCCTAACTGTACAATTCAGTGCAAATGCAAACATAAAGACTGAAAGCAATTAAAAACTAAGATATCATAGCTATCTCCTACCCATCATTATGATATTTTGGAAGAGTGTTTTAAGAGCAAGAACAACTATGGTACTTAGTGCAAACACACAACTGAAACGTTCAGGATCACAATCATGCTTAAGACATCATAAGGATTTTTTGGAAGAGTTTCTTCTTTTGGAAGAGTGCTTAGAATAAGTATAACTGTGATGGTGAACAAAAGAAATTACAATTAAATCCTACAACACTATAGCCATTTCCCATTCATTATCATGATATTTTGGAAGAGCTTCTTATTTTGGAAGAGTTTTTAGAACGAGTATAACTATAGTGGCTAATGAAAACAACTACGAATTCAAACTTCAAAAATGTAAAGGCAACTAAGATACTTATCTAAATTACGCAAGTAAAATCGTGCAGGAGGCAGGGGCCCTCTACCACCAGACGGAATCTAACTCCAAATCAAATCAACGCTTTCAAAACAATACTGTCTTCTTCATTAAAGGAGAAATAAATTGAACAGAGCAATTTGCGTCTTCAGAAATGTAGCACAAAATCTAAGCAAAATCTAGAGCAAAATCTAGCCTATCTCTCGGTTTCCCAAGTGTTTTTATAACAAATTTACATAACAAGACTTGCAACAATTCTAGGATCATTGTCTTTCCTTATCGAAATCACATTAGGACTCTTGAAGTGGCAACGTAAAAAGGAAAAGGACATCTGGACTAAGACAGTCCTATTAGAAATCTGCTTCCTTAAATGAGTTCCCACGTACCAAAACCATATCCAGAATTCGGTTTTTCCTTCATGGTGAGCAACGAACAATGTAGACATGACGTGGAATATATCCATATGTGGTTTTTCTTGAGAGGCCACCTGGAACATGCCTGAACGTGAAGACAGCTGCAGAATTGCCGGTTAGCTACGAAATGTCTGCATTCTGCAGCTAGTTCCGGTCAAAATGCATTACAATGACAAAAATCACAAAACTTAGCAAGTCAGTCATGTTAATCATTCTAAAAGTAATTTTAACTAAATTCATTGATCAATTGGGTCTGGGATAACAATGGACAAATGAAAATGAGGTAAAGTAAGATGAAAGAAAGCACAATCTTGAGGCTCAAAACATACCTCTATTTGTCTTGGTTGGAGGAGTGCAGAGCTTATCAAAGTAAAGGAGACTCCTGCTTCGGACCCCGGAAAGTCCTGTGCAACATCAAGGCTCAAGTTGTAAGGGTTTTCTTCTTTTGAAATTAATACAAATATACTCATTTTTCTCAATAAGCCTTCAATCAATGGTTTATTTCATAGATTCCTTGATCACTATGATAAGCATGGTTTATGATGATTTCTATACAGGTGCTATGTAATATTTTGCTTGTTTTTGACTGCAGGTTTATGAGGAAAACTCCTTCAAGCACGCGAGGGATAACAACAACTTCAAACAAGCACTGGACAAACGGTAAGTCCTTAACACCTCTACAGAGATTTTCATAGATCATATATGCTTAGAGAAAGATTAGTCTATTTGGTTGTTTTTTGCTAGATACTTTTAGTACTAGGGATATCGGTTTTGTCTGCAAGACGGATTAATCCATACAACAAATTGGCGACTCCACTGGGGAAAGAACTTGTTGTTTTTGGTTCTCTTTTATTTTTATTTGAGGAAATGTTTTTCTTGGTTTTTGATTGATTCACATCTGCCTGGGTAGCTTAGGTTTTCTCTGTTTTTAGAAATTTTGAAATCTTTTAAGTTTTTCTTTAATTTTTCCTAGGACGGCACTTTGTCTTCTTTTCACAGTGCGGGCAGTTTCGCATATTTGCTTTAGTAAACAGTGCGGTACCGCACCTGCTACTTCTGCAAGCCTGCGGACCCTGTTAAAATTTTGAAAAACCTTTAGATTTCTTTCTTTAGTTCATCTTTATTTTGATTTAGAGTTTTTGATTTCTGCCCAGATTGATGATTGTTTCTGTCAAAAGTTTTCTGTGAATGAGTCTTAGCAGTATTGGTGTTTTGATGATTTTCTAGAAGTTTTGTGTTTTGGATTGTTTTTCACTTGGTCTTTGTAGCGATTTGAAGCATTTGACACTTAGAAGTACCCCAGATTACCTTGGTATTTTTTGTCTTTTTGCTGGATCTGACCTGATTGTGAAATCATCCTTTATTGAGAAATAGAGTTACCTGTTTCTTTGCAAATCTTTGAAAAGAAACTTTGTTATTGGTTTTTGAATTTCATTTTTTATAAAACATAATTGAGTGTTTTCAATCTGTTTGTTATTCTGGACGAATAGATCCTTAGTTTGCTGAACAACTAAGTAAAAACATTCTTCAAAAAATCTTAAAGCTTTTATTCATTTAGATTATTAAAGTTTGTAGTTTTGAGTGCTATTAAACTTTGTAGATCTCGAAATTAGTTCGTAGTTTTGAGTGCTTTTAAAATTTCTAGATTTCTTTTGAAGGAAAATTGTTTTGTAGCTTCCAGTTTTTGGAAAGTAAATGGATTTTTATTGTGAGCTTTGATCGTTTGTTGGAATAGACAAAAATATTTTCTTTCAAGTATTCTTTATGTTTAAAGAAGGAATTGTTTATCAAAAGAGTTGCATTCTCTAACTTTTCCTTAATTAGAATTTCATTGAAAGAAAACAATCTGATTATCATTTTTAGGTGCATTTTTAGTGTCTTTTGGAAATCGAGTCTTCACAACATCAGAGTTTCATTTCCGCACCCATTGACTTAAGGAACATCTCTTAAAATTAACGCTTAATTAAAATTCATCTAGCAATCTTTTTATTTTCTAGGGCTCTTATCACCAACATAGCTTAGGCTAGTATCTTGGAGTAGGGAGTAGTTAACTCTCCAAGGTAGTAAAAATAAACAAGTAGACAAATCTTGCAGTAGGAGATAAATCCAATTGTAATTTGTATAATCTGGGAAGCTTCTCTTAAAGAAGTCAATCACGAGATCATGTCCAAACCTTTGAGACAATCAATTATGTTTCATTGGGGAAGATAGAATATTTTGCGCTTATTACAAACGGTAAACCTCGGATTAACCATTGTCGAGGAGCCTGGGGTCACTTGTCGGTAAACCTCGAATTAACCATGTCGAGGAGCCTTCAAGGGGATTGAGTTTGCTAATCTTCCCTTGCGCGTGAAATCGGATCATAGACTGTTCCCCCAGTTATATTTGTTATTGTTGGTAACCTTAGTGTCCATTATCTTAAGATTATTTCCTAAGGTGACGGTGAAGGAAAGATCTCACTGTACCTGGAGCAGACGTCGACTAGACTCACTTGGACTCTCTGGGGGGTTCTCTTCACACGAGATGGTTTTGTGAGGAAACCTGTGCTAGTCTGTTTCATTAAGCAGGTTGTCGGGGTAACTGTTCCAACCACCCTTTCTGTGTTAAATTTCTACTAATTTGGATTTCATCACCAACTAGTGTTTTTAGTACGGAAAGTTACTGTTTGTGTGTGGTTTGAACTCTTAGATTTTTAAGCGTGTGATTCAGTTGTTTGTTTCTTTAGAGACTTTAGGTGTTTTCATTGAAATTTTCTTTGTTTGCGTGTGATTAGTTAATATTTAATCATGGCAGAATTACCGAGACAATCCCGGAGACTGCAAGGGAAACCCCCTGAATATTCACCAAGTCAGCTTGAAGGGCTTCGTGCTCTGGTATCATCCAGTAGTGGTAGGATTAGATCAACAGAAATTGGAAGTTCATCCATAGTTTTCCATCCTGATCATAAAATACCTACAACAGAATACATTCAAGAACCGATTTTAGTTTCTGAAGTTACTGGCAGTATTCCTGCTTCCAGTGAAATGGCTAACGAACCTGAAATCTCTGAACCTGAAACTGAACCTTCTGTTTTGGAAGCATCCTCAGGATTTATTTCACCAACTTCTAGCGATCGTGGTTCACCTAGGGTAAGAAATATCGTCACTGACGATCTTCCAGCTGGTCTTATTTCCATTGAAGAACTTACTAATCCAGATGAAGATATATCTCTTCCTGAATCCCCTCAATCTTTAAATCTTAGGGAGCGTGAATCTATTTTCTACAGCCCTATTCGAACTAGTGCTTGGTATTTATCTTTAACAAACTTTTTAGAGAATCTGGGTCTTGCTTTTTCTCCACCTCGAGTTCCATTTCATCCTACACCCAGAGGTTACTATCCGCCATCCATTATGGTCGGAGAGTCGTCCATGTTTTCCCAGACACCGGAATCATTTTTACACGGTGGTCCTTTTGTTCCTTCGGGATATCAGGCTCTGTCTGGTACTTTCTCGGGAGCAGCTCCTCAACCCATTGAAAGCGTGTTATCATCTGGTTTAAGTGGAATTAAAACTGAGACGTCAAACGCAGCGAAAATCTATATGATGTCTGGTAATATTCTGAATCCTCAACCTCAAGGCAGTCAGTTACCGCCTGGAGGGCCAACACAGGGAAATCCGTTACCGCCTAGGGGGCAAACTCAAGGTAGTCTGTTACCCCCTGGGGGGAAACCTTCAGGAAATCAGTTACCGCCTAGGGGGCAACCTCAAGGTAGCTTTTTCCCAGGACAAACTGTGGAATCATATTATTTTGGGGGACAACCCCAAGGACAGTACACACCTCAAGGGTATCAACCTTTAGGACAGTATATGCCCCAAGGTTAACCCCAAACTCAATATGCTCCTCAGGGTCCTTATCAACCCCAGCTTCAGTACGCACCTCAGGGTTATCAACCTTAAGGTCAATACCCAATTCAAGGTTTCCAACACCCTTCTGGTCAGCCATCTATTCAAGGAGCCAGAAATGTACCACTTACTTATCAACCCTACGTTCAACCAGGTTATGGTCCTTACGTTCAACCTTCTGTGGGAAAATACCCCGGAATGAATATGGTGTGGGATCTGTCCCAATATAAACAGCCTATGCAGCCTAATGTGTAGTTGCCTTATCAACCTGGACAGCCTTTAATTTCTGGTCCAACTCAGCAACCTGTCCAGCCTACTATTCAAACTCTTGCACCTGGTCCTATTTAGCAGGCTGGTCCTAGTTCACCTAAGACTCCGCCTCAAACTGTTGCAACAACTACTACGTCTGTTCAACCTGTAACACCTACTTTTGGAGTATCTGTAACCTGAGTTCGTCTATCCCTGCATCCGTGCAAATCCCTCAAGTCTCTGTACCCCAGTCAGGATCTTCAGTTCAGAATTCGGTTTAGATGCCAACGGGACAAGCTGGTACAAGTACAGTTGTCACAAGTCAATCGCAATTCACGTATCAACTATACCAGGGACAGCCACAATTCTGTCCCTATTCACAAAATCCAAACTATTAGCATCAACCGTACCCTGGCTATACTTATCAACAGCCTCAACAACCCCAGTTTGGTCTGGTTAATCCTGGTTTTCTAGGAGGTTATAAGATTCCTAATGCAAATCCGATTCCAAGTTATCCTGGGTATCCGCCTCCTGGAACTGCTTTGGCTACTCAAGGTTTTCGTGACCCTAACTGTCAGTTACCATTTATTGCAACTTTGGATTTACCTGATTTGACGTGCCTTACGAATGATCCAATCTTTTATTATCCGTATTGGCCGCCAATGCCGCATAAGTTGCCCAGTGATATACCAAAATTTAAAGGTAAGTTAGGAGAGGATCCATCAAATCACGTCATGACTTATCACCTTTGGTGTGCGTCTAATTCAATCATTGATGATTCGATTCGCTTACGTCTTTTCCAAAGAACTCTTATTGGTCTTGCTGCCAAATGATACATTGAGTTATCACGAGGCTCATTTCATAACTTCAGTCAGTTAGCAACTGCCTTCTTGACTCATTTTCAGTTGCCAGTCATATACGACAATGGTACGGAATTATTAACTTCGCTGAAACAATCCACGTCTACGTATATTTCTGATCATATTCATGAATGGCGATGTAGGAGACGTTTGGTGAAATTTTATATTCCGAATCAAATTTTGGTAGAATGGTTTGTTAAATCATTGTTACCCAAGATTACTGAAGATGTAGCTAAGTCTGGTGTTTTTACTGAACAGCAAGTAATTGCTCAAGCTCAGTACCTTGACCTCGTTTATACGCAGTCGGGTACTTTACATGAAAAAATCCAAGACCTTCCAAAACAAGGTCAAATAGCTGCTGCTCCTTCAAGGTCTCATGCCGCTGATGGTATGATTGGTACGGTCAATACTAAAAGTAAGAAGAAATCTTCAAAGAATTCTTCTCCAATTATAACTTTACCTGATTCCCCGAAAGGAGAATCTTCCCCTGAAGTTTCTGCCGATATTCATGTTGTGGAGACATCTACAACTAAATCTAAATCTGGTAGTAAAAAGAAAGGGAAGGATAAAAAAAAAAGAATTCGAAAGAAAAAACTGATAAAAATGAATCTAATGACGAAAAATGTAAACCACGTTATCCTTGTTACATTTGTGACGAAGATCATTTTACTAAGGAATGCCCACATCGGGTCGAGGTTGCGAAATTCGTCAAAGTTTCACAGCCTGTTGTCTTGAAGGATCCCTTTCCGACTCAAGATAGTAAGATGGTTGGTTCTACCTCGACTGCTTCAGAAGAACCCATTTTGATGATGTCTCATGTAAGGATTGCGACGCGATCGCAAGATTATGGTACTAAGAATCCTGTTGATGGTAAAGAAGCAAAATATTCTAGTGCAAATACATCAACTACACCTCCTCCTGTTTCTAGTCCGCTACAGATTGAGAAACCAAATCCAGACTTGGTAATCAAACCGCCTGCTAAAGGTGTTCTTCGTAAATCAGCTTTCAATCCACATGCGAGAGCTGCTCAGAATTACAACATTGTTGAAGACTTAGCTATTTCTCCTTCAGCGATGTCGGCTTTGGAAGTGCTGCAATCATGCCCAACACAGCGTAAATTGCTTTTGTCTGCTATAGGAGTTGTAGATGTTCAGGATTCTAATCTTATAATCTTCGATTTAGAAAATAGTACACCTCGTCTACCTCATCAGATGGCTTTCCAGATACCAGTGTTAGTCAAAAACAGACTGATCTATAGGACTGTGATTGATGAGGGGGCTTCAACATGTATTATGTTGATTCAGTGTTGGAAATCACTTGGTTTTCCTACACTTAACCAATCTCCGACAATTCTTAAGGCTTTTGATGGTCGAGGTTTCCACCCTTTTGGTATTTTTCAGGATCTACCCATAGGGGTTGAAGGTAAAATTGTAAATCTATATGTGGAAGTGGTTGATGCCCCTCTTGATTACAACCTTCTTCTAGGTCGTAGTTGGTATTATGCTATCACTGTTGTTGTCTCTTCGGTCTTCCGACTCATAAAATTTCCATATCAAGGAAGGATCGTTACAATAGATCAGTTAACTTATTTTCCTTCCGACCCAGCCTCTACAGAAACAATCCAGCATGTTAGTAAAGCGACTATCCCCTACAAGGATGTTGGATTAGGTTTGATTAAAGATTATGGTTTGCTAGGAACTTTTTCCATTCCTCCTCCTAACGTATCACCTTCTGTTGCAACTATTCACATGATTTCGTCAAACTCTGTTATGGTTGATGATCCTTGGATCGTACCTTCCAAATCCGAGTTAGATTCAATTGATGGCATGATGCCTTTGAGTCCATTTGAACTTGCATATCAGGCTATACAGTCATTTTCCGACCCCTCTTCAACCGAAATTGATCCAGTGAATGGGATCCATGAGGAATCACTTTCTATATCTAGTTCAGCTACAACGGCATTTCCTGAACTTGTTCATACTGATGAGAAGATTCGTGAGTTCTTGTCTGTTGACGATTCACCATGGGAAGATCTACATCACCGATCTTCATTTTTACCTGAACTAGATCATTTTGAAGATGATTTCGCTTCAATATTTACTGCTGAATATGTCAAGGAACCACAGAATCCATTAAAAAATCCTGATTCTGAGTTAAATTTGGAAAATATTTCCCGAACGATTCCAATTGACATTTCAGTAAAACCTGGAATAATTGAAAACATTCATATAGGTGCTTCCTGTACTGAAGAAGAAATTCAAACTTATAAAGCCCTATTTCAATAATTCCTTGATGTGTTTGCCTGGTCCTACAAGGAAATGTCAGGAATTGATCCGTCAATTGTCATACATGAAATCAAGACTTACCCAGATGCCAAACCTATCCGTCAATGTCTACGTCAAATGCATCCTAGAAAATTTGCTGCTATTAAAGCAGAGGTTGAAAAATTACTTCGTGCAGGTTTCATTTATCCAATTCCTTTAACAGATTGGGTGTCTAATATTGTTCCTATGACTAAAAAATAAGGAACGATACGAGTTTGTATCGATTATAGGGATATTAATCGAGCTTTTCCTAAAGATAATTATCCAACTCCCTATATCGATCAAATAATCGATGATTGTGCCGGCAGTGAAATTTTTTCCTTTATGGACGGCTTTTTAGGGTATAATCAAATAAACATACTCCTTGCTGATCAGCCAAAAACAGCTTTTATTTGTCCGTGGGGGACATTTGCTTACTGCAAACTACCCTTTGGATTGAAGAATGTTGTAGCAACTTTCAAAGGGCAATGTCTTATGCGTTTCATGACATTAAGCACATTGTGCAACCGTATCTCGATGATTTACCTGCTCATTCATCACGTAGGGCTGACCATCTCACACATTTACGTGCTATCTTTATGAGATGTCGGCATTATCGAATTCGGCTGAATCCACACAAATGTGTTTTTTGTGTTGAGTCGGGTCATTTACTGGGATTTTTTGTCTCGAAAGCAGGTAGTCGCGTCGATCCGTCGAAGGTCGAAGCTATTTTCAAATTACCTCCTCCTTCGACTTTACGCCAACTCCAAAGTTTGCAGGGGAAAGCAAAATTTTTACGTCAATTTATTCCTAACTATGTCGAGCTTACGAAAGGTTTTACCCGGTTGCTGAAACAGAACATTCCTTTCTTTTGGGATGAGATCGTTGATCGGTCTTTTGATGCACTTAAACACGCGTTAACCCATGCACCGTTATTGCATCCTCCCAACTACAACCAGGATTACATTTTGTACCTTGTTGCTTCTCATTCCACTATTGGGATTGTTTTAGTTCAGGAAGACGAATCTAACGCTGAACATGTGATTTACTATCTTAGTCAGAATCTACATCCGACCGTAATCAAATACACACATGTGGAGAAATATGCCTTGGCAGCTGTTCAAGTTGTCCAACGATTTAGACATTACATATTGTTATGCAAAACTACAGTAATTTCTGATTGCAACCCTATGATGTACATTTTGACCAAACAATTGCTAGGGGGCAAGTATTCCAAATTGATAGTCATTCTACAGGAATTTGACTTGGAGTTTGAGAAATCCAAGGCAAATAAATCTTTGGTATTTGCGGAACTAATGTGTGATTTCCCCTCTACTGATACTGAAACTGTGGCAGAGCAGCCCATTGCGGACGAATCTTTGTTTCTTATCAGTACTCTTGATCCATGGTATGGAGATATTATCGTTTATCTCCAAACCCAATCTTTTCGGCCTGAAATCTCGCGATCTCAGCGATGGAAAATATGTTTCCAATCCCAACAGTACAATATTATTGGTGATACACTTTATCGTCGTGGAGCGGATTCTGTTTTCCGACGCTGTCTTATTCATGAAGACACTGAAAAGGTTTTAAATGATTTCCATTCTGGAGCATGTGGCAGTCATATGTCTGGGTATGCCACAGCCCAAAATATATTGCACGCTGGTTATTTTTGGCCGTCGTTATTCAAATATTGTATTCATGCAGTCCGGAAATGCCACAATTATCAACTTTTTGATCGTAAGATGCGCGTGCCACCCGCTCCTCTTCATCCCATAATTGTTGTTGGTCCTTTTGCAAAATGGGGTATCGATTTTATTACATGTAACCCTCACTCGGCCGGGGGGCATGCATATATTATCTTAGCAGTAGATTATTTTACTAAGTGGGCAAGGCGATGCCTATATTTTCGGCTGACGGCAATACTACTCCAACTTTCGTATTTAATCACATAATTTCTAGGTTCGGTGTTCCTCAAGCCATTATTACTGATCATGGAAGCGATTTTCAGAATGTCATGATGACTGAACTGGCAGAACAGCTTGGCTTGCGCCACGATAGTTCCACTCCATATTATCCGTAAGCCAATGGTCTAGTCGAAGCCATAAATAAAGTTTTAGTCACCATGATCAGACGAATTATCAGTATTTACAAGACGAATTGGCATTCCATGTTATTTTCAGCACTTTGGGCATATCGAACCTCAGTCAAAACATCAACTGGTTTCACTCCCTTTCAACTCGTTTACGGTTTGGAAGCTGTGTTGTCGATTGAATGCGAAATTCCATCTTTGAAATTAGCCATAGAGTTACTCCCAGCTACGTCTGAAGAGGAGAAACATTTTTTGTACTTGGCTCAATTGGATGAAAATCGGAGAAACCAAACGAGGCTCGTGTCAAAAGAGTAAAATCTCAGTATGATAGAAGTGTTACCCCTCGAAATTTTTCAGAAGGAGACCTAGTCTTAGTTTATGATCAAGCCAATGATAAGCTAGGAGCTGGGAAATTCGTGCCCATGTGGCATGGTCCTTTCATTGTTAAGTGAAAGATGGCAAAAGGGGCCTATGAGCTGATAGATTTTGATGGTATGCCTTTGGATAAGCCTAGAAATGGGTTATATCTGAAGCGATATTATGCTTAAACCTAGTGTGGAGATCTTTTATTTTTTAGGTTAGATTTCTTTACTGCTGGTGTGTCTTAGATTAGGAAGGTGTGCCTAGTTTAGAAGTGTTTTTTTATCACTATTCCTACTTATCTGATTTTTACTCTTGATATTGCAGATGATGACGTCTCTTCAAACCTACATTGGTTTTTTTGATGGTGCTTATCGTAGTACACGGAAGATTTCTTCCGCAGCTTGGGTTATCTATTCACCCTCTGACGAGTTAGTTTCCATGCATGGGGTAAGCCTTGGTCAAACAACGAATAACATTGCCGAGTATAGTGCAGTGATTGAGTTATTATCTGAGTCCATATCATTTGGGATTCGGAGTTTGATTGTGAGGTTGGATTCTGAACTTGTTGTATTACAGCTTAACAGGGTTTATGTCATTAGAAATCCAGTGTTGTTACGGTTATTTCTAAGAGTTCATCTCTTGGAACGTGAATTTGACTACATTGAATATCAACATATTCCAAGACATTTAAATACATTAGCAGACGCAGCTGCTTCTAGTATGATAAATCGACATTTACAGTGATCGAAACAGTAAAACAAATAACATTCATAGCATGTATACAGATATCCGGTAAATAGTGATATATCATAGGATAGAAGTGTTTTCAAAAATTATACATCGTCTTCGATCATAGGTTGAAAACACCTTATGATCGGAAAATGATAACACAAAAAGTCAAAAATATGAGTCTACAACACGATCATCCCATCACTGATGGTGATCACGATAAGAAACCACTGCCCGAGCCACCCTGCATAGGAACCTCCTAAAAGGTCCTGGAACACCAATCACGTATCTCTGCAATCTGAGTGGAATGTCATTTATGTCTGTCTCCGAGATATCTAGAGTCAAACACTCTAGATGATGCTCTAAATCAGTCAAGATTTCTGCTAATTGGCCTGCTGGAGTTGGTGCGGCTGCAACTGGTTGTCTTCTTTCATAAGGTTGGAGATGGGCTGGTCGCCGTGGGCCCACATCTGTATTCAAAAATTTTGGGTTATTAATTTTCAAGACGATTTAAAAATAAAAAATTGTAGAACTTAGAAACTGTTGAAGAAATATTTTTTACCTGAGTCATCCCACTATTCCCCTGTTGGGAGAGTCATCTCTCGGTCGCCGCGGAAATCTATCCCGGAGTATGGAAAGTCCTCTATGACAAAAAGTTGGCGATCCAGCCAACGAAAATATGAAGAAGGAAATCAAACAATCTCAGCGCCCTCAATACCGTGACGGGCCATCAGTGCGGACCAACGAACCATCCTAGGTTCTCTAAGTCGACCGGCATCAACAGGGATACTCTGTGGAGCTAGCATCACAATCCTCTCTAGAGAAAAGGAGACGACAATGGATCCGTATCCAAAGTTATTCAGTTTCCCATTTTTTGCTCTAGTTAATTGGCCTTTTATATTAGCCAACACAGCGTCACACCAGTTGAAAATGGTGCCGCGAAAACAGTCCACAGCAATGCGCATCTGAGAACCGGTAGCTACATGCAATGCTGCACTCCCGCACAGCCTGGTAACAGTAAATGCAATAAATTTTAGCTTGGGATGGATGATAGTTTTTATATCAATCCGTTTGTCCCTGGGGTCTGCTTCATCATTACAGAATTCTTGCCGAAGACTAGCAACAGTCTGGCCACCTGGCCTAGTCCCAAACAAGGAGAATTGTTCGCCCCTCTTGGACAAACCAATCAGAAAATAAATGTCCTCCAGCTCGATTTCGAGCCGGTGGCCGCCAATAATGAAACACTGGTCGTGCACGTTCCACCTGTTTACCAGCCATGTCAGGAGCTCTACCTGTGGTCTCATGCCTTGGATGGCCTAGAATTTATATAAACCGCACGCTCTTAATCTTTGCATTGTGGGCATATGGATCATTGCAGCGTCATCCACGTCCTCGTGTTCACGTTCTCTCCAAATCAACATCTTGTTAATCCTACAATACATAAAAAGATAGATTAGAACAATCTAATTTGAAAAATTTTGGGCGGCAAAAGAGAAATTTGAGTTTTAAATTTAAATTTGTGGGGACCGCACTTTACCTTTGTAAGCAGTACGTAGGAACGCACGCGCTCTGTAAGGAAAGTGCGGACCCACGACTTTTTTCCTTGTAGAAAAAAGTCGGGGTCCGCAGGTACCATGTGTGTCACCTGCGGACCCCCGCGGGCGATTTTCGAACCATATTTTTCCCTTAAAAATAATATTTAAAGCCTAAAAACGAATTGTAAACGGATAAAATGCAAGATTAAGAGGTCGTGGATTACCTGGGACTGACGGTTCTCGATTTCAACGGACGGATTTTCCAGAATCTTCACAGGAACTTTTTTACCCAAAAGCTTCTACTTTTCACTCTGAACTTGAACGGTAAAAATGAAGTTGAAAAAGTCATTTTTATAAGTTTTTTCGAATAGATGAATTTTTAATTTATTTATTTTTCACTTTAAAAAGGGTATTTTTGAAGCATTTTTACTCATCTTAAACATGTATGTGTAATGTTTCAAGTTTTTGTGCAGAAATTGGATTTTTCAGGAGAGTTGATCATTTTTCAACAAAGAGCATACTTTTATCACTTTTTCAGACTCTTTCAAAAATTCACGAAAAAGCGAAACATTGGAGTCCTCTTTTAAGCCCTTTTCAGACTCTCTAAACATGAAAATATCGCCGAGTACTTGATTGTTCGAACTCGTTAAAGTAAATGAATAATCGTCCCTTCAGTATAAGTTTACCCCTTTTACGGACTGAAATGGAATATTTACGAAAAAGGTATACGTTGACTAATTACGGTCAATAGAGTTCTCTCCCGCATTATTTTATCCTTTTTCGGGCCCGAGAGACTAAATTTACGAAAAATTACACCCATGGAGTTTTCTTAAGTTTTTCTTCTGACTCCCTAAAAATGAAAAACACCGAGTTTCTCCTATACTGGACTCGCTAAAATTTAACAGTAAAGGACCTGTTTAATTTTTAACAGGAACGAACCACTCCTTCTTAGGGTTCGAATCTTAAACTAAGTTGGACTCATCCGAAGGATGAGCTTATAAACAAGCAAATGTTATCCTCCTCAAGCTTGTCAAAAATAAAGAGGTACTTGCTAGAAATGGTGGGGGAAAAGAGAGGAAAATGGGCGTATTTGTTGTATTTTGATTCTTCGAAAATTCAGTCGACCACTCTTGAACACGACACTTTCATTCACCTGGGTTGGGAAATCCTTTGCCTAATAGTTAATCAAACCTCATTTGAAAGTCTTCATCCGGTTTCTGGGTATTAGCTTTGGGTCAATTGTCACCAAGCCATCTGCAGTGTCGTTATGTGTTCAAGAGGACAATTCAAATAAACCATTCATCTGCAAAATATCTGTCATCCATTTTGACCATCCCTGAGTCAGTCCTTGCCAATATATTTTCAAAACTTGATCTATGATTTCGTGTTGTGGGCTTGCCTACGACGGATCGCTTTCTATCGACGACAACTCATTATCTGGAAAGTTGATCTAGAAATCGCCAGTACCTTGAAATCTGCATGCCTTAATGGCAGGTTTCTCGCTTTCGACGACAAGTTACATCATCAACCTTCGATCGAATGATTCCGTGAAATGTTCGACTTCAGCTCATTCATTCACATTTCATGGATTGTACTGGGTACTTTGAGAGCCATTGACATTACTGGTGGTTACTCTCACACTTGTTAATAGTTTACATCATTGACTGGTAATCATGTGGTTTCTACCATGTTCGACTTCGACACATTCATTCACATGGATAGAATCGTACTAGTTCGAGATACGGAAATCAAGACCCTGGATCTAGTTTCTACCATCCAGGCTGTGAGGATTTTTTTTATCATTTATACAGTAGACTATTTATAAATATATGGCTGCGTCCATACTATGTCTACACATGTCTATACTGTGATGTATTCAAAATCATTCCTGTATCAGAACAGTTTGAAATAGTTTCTAGTTAGTTTTGATCTGAGTATGGGAATGCCTACCTCAGCGATGATATATATATATTTTGCATTGAATGTTTTTACAGGTGCTGACTGGGGTATCCATAGGATAATCCTTGAAATGATAAAGTACTGCACTCTTCATATATGACAGACTTCAGCATCATCTATTCCAAACTTTGCACCTTAGGGGGCAATCTGTTACACTAAAAATTGCCATCCTGACATTTTTCCATTAGTATGAGCTCATTATTACTCATACTTCCCCCTTTTGCAACTCTAACATATCAGTTCCTCATGTCAAGCCTTGAAAATCAGAAAAAATTCCTAAAAGTCTCCTAAACTTTGGTGTCGCACTTTCTGGCTATCTTGCCTATGGTCCCGCGCCCAATGTTCAGCTTTCCTGCGTTCCTGAACACACTTTATCTTTGTTATAGGTGCGGACCCCTGTAAGATTAAAAAGGCACAAGTAAATCCCAAAAATCTCAATAAAATTGAATTCTGGAAGCTTCTAGAATGGATTTTGCAGTGGCAAAACAGCTCTTATGAGGTGCATGTATCCCTTACCTTATGGAGCTAACCCCTTGATGTGAGGAGCTTATCCCTTGGAAGGAGGATTCTATCCCTTCATACTTGGAATAGAAAACCTCCTCTTTTCCACTATAAAAAGAGGCATTGGGTAGCCTCAAAGGGAGTTCAAGCTTAAGAATATTTGAGGTTAAGTGCTGTTGAGATTTAGACTCAGTTAACTAAGACTTTTGTGAGGAGAGATTACATACCTCTATTTGTCTTGGTTGGAGGAGTGCAGAGCTTATCAAAGTAAAGGGGACTCCTGCTTCAGACCCCGGAAAATCCTGTGCAACATCAAGGCTCAAGTTGTAAGGATTTTCTTCTTTTGAAATTAATACAAATATACTCATTTTTCTCAATAAGCCTTCAATCAATGGTTTATTTCATAGATTCCTTGATCACTATGATAAGCATGGTTTATGATGATTTCTATACAGGTGCTATGTAATATTTTGCTTGTTTGTGACTGCAGGTTTATGAGGAAAACTCCTTCAAGCGCGCGAGGGATAACAACAACTTCAAACAAGCACTGGACAAACGGTAAGTCCTTAACACCTCTACAGAGCTTTGCATAGATCATATATGCTTAGAGAAAGATTAGTCTATTTGGCTGTTTGTTGCTAGATAATTTTAGTACTAGGGAGATCAGTCTTGTCCGCAAGACGGATTAATCCATACAACAGCAGATAGCTACGAGCTGAGGCAGAAATCGTAGGTTTTGGGCCAAAAAGTGCGATTTCTAGATCTAGGATCCTCGAGTGGAAAATTATGGAAAAATTTGTCGTCTCTGGTGTGGATGATGCCTGTTACCTGCGGAAAACACCCGAAAACACCCAGAAGTTAGAATGTTTACTGTTTTAGGGCATAAAAGGTAAAAAACAACATTAAGAGACTAAACATAGCTAAATAAAAACCCTAGTTGCTGAAGCAATTTGTCATGCAGAGATCTGAATAAAACACAGTGGAGTCACCAATTGCTAGCGTAAATTCTTAATGCAAGTGTACGAAAAGAGCTCACTGTAGGTGTGCATGAAAAACAGCCCTAACAACAAAGATGATTGCTTAACTTCCTTAGATTTGTAATAGATAGTCGAAACAAATGCTACCAGAAACTCGATCTATGCAGTAAAAGTAGCTAAACTATAAAAGAAATATGAAAATGCTCTTGATATCCAAGGGACAAGACAAGATATATAAAGAGTTTTATATGTATTAACACCTAGGAAGGGAACAAAGAATGATGTTTCCAGTCCCCCTCAATGGAATGGGTTCTTGGTTTTCCTCAATGCTTCAGATCCAGAAGTTTCTCTCGCTCAATGGTGTAGAAAACCCAAGACGTGTTGAACTTTATGGAAGCTCAAGAAGCAAGAAAATAGTAGCAGCAATGAGAATGATCAAATCGCGACAATGAAAGTGATCAAAGTGAATAATGAATGGAAAACCCTCCTATTTATAGCAAAATATTTAGTTATCCTCGATAATGGTGAAAATTAAAATATTATTAACCAAGATCTAGATCTAACTGCTTGGAATATTTTATTATATTTTGTTGGAGGGAAATGGAATTTAAATTGGTTAAATACCTTTATTTAGAAATAATAATAAAATAAATGATTTATTTATCATTTGAAGAATGGGGTTAAGGATAATTTAACAAATAATGATTTTTTTAATTATTTTAGGTGATTTTGTCAAATTTAACAAGGAATAATAACTAAATAATTATTTAATTAATTATTCCTAGAGAAAAATAATGATTTATCTCATTATTTCTCATAATTGGGTTTAATATGACTAGGAATATTATTTAAACAATGGTTTAATTAATTATTCCTATAGGAAAATCAAATAAATAATGATTTATTTAATTATTCCTCATGGGGTTTCCTATTTGAACCAAAAATAACTTAATAAAATATGGTTTATTAAATTATTTCTTATATTGAAAGCAATTTTACTATGGTAAAATTGGTCTTACATGGTGTACTTCGATCCATCTAATTGTAAATGGTTATATGATGAAAAATTGATGTAACAATTTAACTCTTGATAATCAACACATATTCTCCATTTTCCATTCTTTTTCGGAACAATTATAAAGGATGAAATCAATTGATTATCTGAGATGGGGTAATTGAATTTTACTTTTAACAACTTTTTAAGTCCTTATTTAACTATCCCTTTTAAGATTGGAACCATTATTCTCTGAGGTTTCCTAACAGATTTAGAATTATCTTGTATATAGATAGGATGGATGCATGTATCTGGATGGATACCTTGTATATTTGTATAGTAATAGAAAAATGCATTGGAATATTTCTATATCATCTAAATGAATTGAATTCCTTGAGACTCTTCTAGAGTAGAGTTAATGTTTAAACATTTCTTAGGAAAAAATTCAATGATTTTAGTAAAGGACATTGATATTTAATTTACATGAAATATGGATTGAAATAAAGTTGCTAAAGTATTTATTATACATGTTTCTATAAAATTTTGTCCTAAACTATTATGAGAAGAAAATTTCTCGAAAAATAGTGGCGTCCCTACAAAATTGAGATTATAAATAAAATGATTGATTAAATTTTCATCGGCCTTTTATTTAAGAATAATGACCCGATAAATTGTTAAAATAGGTTGAACTACCTCTTCCTCATAAACTATTTCATAAAGCCATGACATATGTTCTAATTCATTTATAGATTCAGTAAGGGGTTAAAGTGTGACTTGTTTGATTTATATTCTGCTTGGAATGGTCATATTTCTAAATTTCCAACTAATAAATGCATCAAATAATTATAGCCAACATCTTCCAATAATTATAGAATTCCCTCCTAAATTAGAATCAAGTTCAAGAATCGTGAAATCTATAGGATATTCACAAGAATCAATGGAGACAATAATGACTTCTATTACACCCTAAGTTTTGACTCTACATCTATGAGTTGATTCCAATATTTTGGTTTTTATTCCAAGATTAAATAATCTCAAATATTTCATTGTTTCCACAATCATATTATTATTAGCTACACCTAACTCTAATTACATTATTTGGAATAGAAAAATCGTTATTGAAAATTTGAACAATTGGTCTTTCCATATTACATATATTTTTGTAGTGATTCTAGTTGACATAGACTTACTAGTTTTCCAATAATTGTATAGTTGACGGATCTCTTTTCTTTCTTCCTAATTTCTCAATGCATAAAACCCTAATTATTTTTGAATATATTCGTATATCTTTCATATACTGTAGTCAGGAAATTGTAATGCAAATATTCTTAACTTGATTCCTAATGTATAACCCAGGGTAATTACTGGGTTTTCCAAATTCAATCTCTCTATAAATGGAGGTGATTTGGTTAATTGTGATTGATCCTGCTAAGACTTAAATTCCTTTGTTAAAATTTTGTTTCCAATTTTATTGGTAATTTCCTCCACTTCTGCATCTAATATAATTACAATGGATTATTTAAGAAGTAATTTTCTAGATATTAAGTGGATATTGTGTAATTGTATAGGGGAAACTAAATATGTCGTAAAGGTTTCTACTTTTGCGTTATAAATGGGTTTATTAACATTGATATTTTTCGCTATATAGGCTAGTAATTGAGTAGGTCCCAAAAGTGATTGGTTTTATAGTAAAAATAATTGTAGTTATTGGGTTATTTGTGGTTTTGAGGAAGTACAAGTTATAATTTTTGTACAAGGTGATGATATTGGGAGAGTGGAAATTGTTGTTGTTACAGAAACCGTTGTTATTGATATTGTTGTCAATCAAATGGTTTATTTTGGTATTTATATTTGGGATTATAAAGAGTTTGATTTGCGTAAGTAGGTGTTATAGCATCATTTATCACCTCTATATACTTGATGACTTATGCATTGGCCTTGGGCAACCCTTCCATTAAGACTTGATCACACTTATTAAAAAACAATATTTTAAAATCCATACGTGACTCTGCCCAGTTTTTTCCACGTGCAGACGTGGGTCCATCCATTGCTGACCCACATATGCTGTTTAAAATGTTAAATAATATATAATTCTCCTATTAAATAGGTGGGGTGTACGGTTTTTCCTTTAACTTAACTACCACAGCCCGTGGCCTAACTATTCCCCAACTGAAAAAACTAATTTGAGCAAGTATAAATACACCTCAAGGGAATGGCCTAAGGGAGGAGAGAGAGAATATTATTGATATTATAGCCTGTTATAGCCTTGATCAAGTCTGATACTTCCCTGTGCCTCTTGCACTTCTGAGGTTCAGGAAACCCTCGTTTCCTTCTGATGATCACCCCCACTTTATGTGACATCATTTGTGCACCATTTATGGAAGAAGCTTTGTGAGGCTAGGGTTGGACGAATCCAAAGGATGGTTTTTCTCAAGGCCGTGGTAGATCTTAGGTGATTTCTCCACTTTCTCTTTACATATTATCAATAAAATAAGTATTGTCATGTTCCTGATGTCTTTGTGTTATTTTTCTCCTATACATGTTGAATGATCTTGAATGATTTATTTCATGTTATTTTTATGAGATTATATATGCTAACATGATGACATCTACGACATATATGCTTTGCAACTAGTTTTTGTGCTCTGTTTTGACTGATTTGCAAGTTCTGTAGCACGAGGAGTAGCAGAGGGTTTGTACCTTATGGGATCAACCTCAAACGAACGATAAACGGGTAAGGTCCTCTTTCCTCATTTTCATAGTTCAAGCATAAAAACTGATAATTAGAGTGCTTCTTGTGATGATATGCCATCCTCTCTGTTAGGTCCCTGAACCCAGACCTTAGGGTAGCTTTGCTCACAACAATAGCTCTTTTCCAACCCTCTTGAGAGGGTTAGTTCTAGCTGTGTTGAAGAGACCATGCTCCCTAAGGATTAGGAGCACTCCATGCAAGGATTTGATTACAATATGTAGGAATTTGTGAAGTAATGTCATGAGGCATACATGTTGCTCATGGCTGCCAAGGTTTCCTAGGTGCAATATAACAAAAAGATTTTTTTATTTCATTTTCCCTTTTTAGACTTCTCTTAACTCAGGTAATGTTGTACTATCTTGCGTTGAATGTTTACATGCATAGATACCACAATGTTGAAAAAACATTAAAGAAAACCAGCTTAATTGATGCTTCTACCTACATCTAGGACATAAAATGAATAAGAATCCATTTTTTTCTTCCTGCTTCTTATTAGTTTTGTATGTATCTACCTAAAAAATAAGTGTACTTAGGAAGTCAATTTCAAAACTTTCCAATAGATTTCCCAATTCTTCCCTAGTTAGACTTATTGTATTTGATTTAGTGACTTTAAAAAGAGCGATTATTTTCCCCCTACAAGCATTAGCTTTATCCCTTGATAATTTCTTGCACAATATAGAAAATTTCTCAAATTATAGATAAGATATATCTCCTAATATCAAAAGGTTAAGTACATATATGAATTCTTCTCGAATACCTTTTAGAAGGATTGTACATATAGTGTCTTGATTTAATGCAATTTGTTTCAAATTTTGAAAAATGTATGAAAATCCTTCTAAATAATCTTTTGAACTTCCAATATTCTATTGTGCTATTCTAAAAATATCTTCTTTAGCAGGGAAAATTTTAGGGCCTAAATATCACAAATTAGCTATATTTTGGACATTTTCAATATAAAAAAATTAGCCAATATTGTGAAAACATCACCCATTTTTTACATATATATGATTAAATGGATGATATTCGCCAAAAAATTACCAATTTTAATCGTAAATCACATTTTTTTCTATTAAATATCCACCTACATTTTATATGTATGACTTTTCAAACTAGAATAGTTTCCTATAACACTGAAATAGGCATATTATTTGAAACCTTAAAAAAAAATCCCTTTCTTTAGAATATTTGGGCCTATAGTATGGCTGATTTATTTTAAGTGATATTTTTCACATATCAACCCAATGTGTAATGTTGTGTTCTCCTAACCCCATGAACCATTTTAAAGCAATTCCTTTCAAAATAGCAGGAAATATATGAATTTTATCTGTATCATATGTGTAGCCATAATTATAACATAAAATATCAAATTCAAAGAGAAAAGAATCAAGGTCATCAGTTACCATACCATAGAAACTTGGTAAATTGGACAATGAAATTTTTTTCATCTTGACTTCATTTCCAAGGATTGTAGGTATGTCGAGAAATGGAAACCCAAAGGTTACATTTTTTTCCACCTCTTCTAATTCTATTGTTTGTTGTTTCTCTTTCGACGCTTGCTCTTGTTGCTTCCACATTAGATTATCTTCCTCGTGATCTACTCCTCCTTTTTTTCTTCTTTCTCCTTTTTCTCTTTCTCTTTTTTCCTTTTCTCTTTTTTTCTCTTTCACTTTCTACTCTTTCTCTTGTTACTTCCACATTGGATTCTCTTTCATCATTATCTATCATTTCTTTTTCCTAAAAAATTGGAAATTCCTTAGTCCACTTTTCTGTATTATATGTTGTTGTTCCACTATATGTGCTTGATTATATGTTTCCTTTTCTAAATTAATCTACAACCAATGAACCCTCTTGTACCACCTCAATTTATATAGTTAGACGAGTAGTAGAGGGGTTTATCTCTACTAGAGTAGTTTCTCTTCTTATTCTAATAAATATTCCTTTACTATCCCTAGGTATAATTAAGCTATGTGTACACTACATACATTACGAGGAATTGTAAAGACTCACTATTGTGAATTTGTAGGTTCTTACCTTTCATCTTACTGCCTTCACTCCTTGTCTAAAATGTTTATATTGAATAAATTTCATTCATAAATTAATAAAACTTCTCATGAATTGGAAAGGAACCTAATTTCTAAAACCAATTATTATAGCACTTCCCCAATAATGGCGCTGAAAGTCAGGGAAATTTCTAATATAATTTTTAGATGTTTATTTTTCAACCATATTTTACTAACTTATATAATGAAAAAATAATATGTGAGCAATCATCTCGCTTATTTTTATAAATAATACATTTCTAAACAAATTTACTTCATGTGTTATTTGTGAATAGATTGGTATCCAATGTCCAGTGTTAGTACTTTGATTTGAATTATGAGAATATAGGTCACAAGCATAAAAAATATACAAGAAATAATATATTCAAAACCAGTACGGGTTATGGACCAGTGAAAGAACTCAATTAGTGCAAATCATCTAATAAATCAAATAACATTAAAGGTAACTGACCTAAATTTTGATTTATTGTCAATTGAAAACAACAATTTTATAAATATGGACAGAATAAAGTCAAATCCTATAATCAAGGCCTATTGTAGTTTAAATGGTAGAAATATAGGCCATATGGTGTCATCCAACTCAATAGGTTATATCATTATTGTAACAATAGTCTATTCACGATTTCAGCCTGTGATTATAAAAGACTACCTAACTGATCACAAATAATATCATTAATACAAAATAGGATTTTGATGCAAAAAATAGTATTTAATTTGAGACTTAAACTAAGTATAATATGAAATACGTATAAGGAAAACTCAAAATAAATTATATACATAAATCAAATATAAAATATGAATTGAGAAACTATAACTCACATAAAGATATATAACATGGAACAAAATGAGGGGGTCCTCCAAGTCTGATGCTTGTTGTAGGGAAGTATGTAGTATAAATGAATTGATAATTTGCATAAAATAGATCCATTATTGGTCCTAAAATATGTTACAAATACAAATAGTATTTTTTCTATACTATATTTACATATTTTTAATCCTTTGTTTTCTATTTATGGAAAGTTTACAAACTTTAATAATAAACATGTATAATCATGTCTCATGTTGCCAACATGCATATTACTTCTAATTAGAAAATTTGAGATAACAAAAGGTTGATCTCGTGATGTGATCCAATTTCTGAAAGATTGGATAAAATTTCTAATTTATATGTTTTTCAGTAGCCCAAGAAAGAAATTCAACCAACATCAAGGCTTATGTTCCTTCTGCATTTGGGAGTAGCTCAAGAACATCACCAATTAAACTTAAAATAACATGGTCTGAGTTGAACGACTTACAATAAGAGCTTAGGAAAATTAATCCTCCTAGATTTGATGGTGAGCATAGGAACGGTGAGGAAGTTGAAGCTTGGTTGTTGGGGATGAGGAAGTATCTCCAATTGCAAAACTACTTTTCCAACTGTGAGACCAAAATTGCAATTTATCACTTACAAGGAAAGGATCCATGTGGCGGGATCAACAAAAATAATTCAAGCACTTGGATGAAGAGAGAACGAAGGGATTTCGAGAGGTATTTATAAAATAAATACTTTTATGAGCACCATTAAGACATAAAATGCAAGAGATGATTAAACACAAGTTGGGGAACATGACAAATGAGCGTTATGAAAGGAAATTCCTCAAACTATCAATATATGATGGTTTCATTCAATATGAGAAGGTAAACCTACATAGGTTTTTAAGTGGTTTAACCTCATTTTAAAGCGATAAAACTAAATTTGATGAGCCTAATACTTTCAAGGGAGTTATAAGGAACGAAAAGTACTTTTATGAGAAAAAAAACTATCATTTCGAAAAGCTTAAGATGACATGAAGAGAACTAAGGTGGAGAAAACAAGAAATAATAAACACCTTTATCTTTTATAAGTAGCTATCCAAAAAACTAGCAAGCTTAGAAATCCCAAGATGAACCAAAGAGAGAGAATTCCTTTGGGGAAAAGGCAAATATTTTTTCCCATCAAGTGTTTGGGTTGTGAGGGAGAACACATGTACAAATACTACCATCTCAAAGGAAAAAAAATTATGAGTGTACACCATATTCAAGCAGCTGACATAGTGCAAGACATGGGTTGAAGAATGCCCAGAATTTAAGCAACATTGGACAATAGGAAAGCTGAACATCAGGCTCATGGGATTGAAGTTTAAGGTAAGATAAAATATTATCCCATTTTCCATTGTAATTGATTAGAACACATGTACAAAGACTACCATATCAAAGGAAACAAAGTTAGGATTGTACACCATATTCAAGTAGATGATATAGTGGAGGACATGGGTAGAAGAATGCCTGGAATTTATGCAACATTGGACAATAGGCAAGCTAAACATTAGGCTCTTATGATTTAAGTTGAAGATAAGATAAAAAAATTATCCCATTTCCATTTTAATTGATTATATATATATATATATATATATATATATATATATATATATATATATCCTAAATTTGTTGAAATATTTGATTTGAAAAAGAACAGGCATCGCAGGACTACGTTGGTTCAAAAGAAAAGGGTAAAGGAACTCATGAAGGAATGTTTGTTGGACATAAATTTTTTGACCACATAGGAAGATTTAAATATCATACCTTTGGGTTCATATGATTTACAAATTGGCATGGATTGGATGGACAAGCACCATGTTGTCTTGGACTATTATAACAATACATCACTATCCTTGATGAAGGAAGGAAGAAAAGGTGAACAAAACGAATTCGAAGGCCAATTTCTATCATGGAAATATTAGCCATGTAGTTAAAGAAGAATTTTAGAAAAGGGTACAAAATTTACTCATTCCACATGGAACAGGAAAACAAGGACAAGGTACTAAGCATTGAAGGCTACCTAGCATTAAAATAATTTGAATGTGTGTTTACTAAAAAAATAGGTTTACCACCAAAGAGGTACATTGAATTTTCCATAGATTTGGTACCTTGAGATAACCCAGTGTCCAAGACACCCTAAAGGATGAGCACACCATAGCTTAAGGAATTAAAAATTTGGATAGAATAAAGTGTAAAGGTGTACATGTGCTTAAGTGTATCACCTTAAGGTTCCCCTCTTCTCCTTTTCAAAAAAAAAAAATAGGGAACACTAAGATGGTGCATATATTTCAAGTAGTTAAGCAAGGTGATAGTGAATAATAAGTATCATTTCTCAAGGTTATATTTATTTTTTTATAAGCTAAGGGAAGATGAGGTGTTCTCCAAGATTAACCTAAAGTTAGGGTACAATCAAGTGAGAATTAATGAGGATGAAATCAAGAAGACAATATTCAGAACTCGGTATGTACATTATGAGTTCATATTGGTTCTATTTTAACTATAATGCACCAAGTGATTTTATGTGCCTAAGAATGGAATTTCAAAAAATTGTTTAGAAAAAATTTTCATTATCTTTCTGGATGACATCATTGATTACTCAAAAATTGAAGAAGGGCGTCACCATCATTTGAGAATGGTGTTGCGGATACTAAAAAAGTATTATCTTTATTAAAAGTTGAGAAAATTGTCATTATACAAAATTAAATTCACTATTTGGGACGTAACATCTTATAGTAAAGTGTGGCAGTGGACCCAAATATTGAAGTTTTCGAAGAGTGGCGAGCACCCAGAAATGTGACCGAAGTTAGGTCTTTATGCGATTGACATGCTACTATAGGAAATTTATTGAATGATTCTCTAGAATAGAACACCCACTCACTTATTTAAAAAACAAGGGTGTGAAGTTTGAGTGGCCTCCTAAATTTTTAGAGGAATTTTAAAATTTGAAAATGATTTAAACAACTGCATCCATATTGAGGATAGATAATCAAAATGAAAATTTTATTATGTGCACTTACTCATACAAGGAAATTCTTGGAGGATTCCTCATTCAAAATACGCATGTAATATGTTATGAGTCGAGGAAGTTGTGGGAATATGAAAATACTTATGCCACTTATGATTTGTAGTTAGAACCCATCATTCATGCCTTAAAAATATGGAGGCATTATCTCATGGGAAAAATGTTTGAATTGAGAACAAACCACAATGGTTTGAAACAATTATTTGGATGGGAAACTTTCAATGTCAGGAAGCTATAATTTTTGGTTGAATACGACTTAGAAATTTACAACAATTAAGAGTTACAATAATTTAATTTACAACCACAGTTAGAAATCATGACTTAAAAGAGGATGGAATAATTTATGTCCCAAATTATTAGGGGCTAAAAATTGTAGTGCTCGGTGATATGCACAACTTACCCTATGTCAAACACCCAAGGTACTAGAAAATTATTTAAACTATTTAAAGTCAATATTTTTGGCTAGGTATCGAAAATAAATTGTTACTTATATAGCCAAATATTTTGAGTGCTGAAAATTAAAGGTTGAGCATAGAAATTCATATGCACTACTACAACCAATACCTGTTCCTAAGAGGAAATGTGAAACTATATCTATTAATTTGATTACAAATTTTCGCATGATTATGAGGTGACATTATTCCTTTATGGTAGTGGTGGAAAATCTCACTAAGTTTACCCATTTTATCCCAGAGAAGTCAACACACAAGGTGAAAAATATTGTTGAAGTATATATGAAGGAAATTTCCAAGATAAATGGAGTTCCTAAGGAAATTATTCAAAATAAGGATACCATGTTTACATCAAAGTTTTTGGAGAGGTTTATTCAAGAGGCTTGCAACCAATTTTAACTTCAGTATAGCATACCATCTAGATTCAAATGGAAAATTAGAGAAGGTTAACTAGGCAATTGAAGATATAATGAGGATGTATGTAATGGAAAAACCATCAAAATGGGAAAAATGTTTAAACTAGGTGGAATTTTCATATGAAAATGGGTATTAAGCATATTTGAAAATTATCCCATTTGAGGCATTATATGGTAGAAAATGCAACACGCATGTGAGTTGGGATAACCCAATGAACAGTGTAACACCCCCTTCCCACATCAACCCAAGCAATCATCTAGACGGGATAAATATGCAACGAGAGGCTACTATAATGAGATTCAACCTCCTTGGTGACCTTAAGGAAGTGGAACCGACAGAAACACAAAAAACAAACATTGTACATCATTAATGAAACCCTCACGAGCTAACTCAACCTTTAAGGCCACTTACCCCTAGGTCACACTGACCTTTTGGCCTCTTTGAGCCATAGTCGTAGGCATGCCACTACATTCCATAAGTCAAGAGGCTATAGCTATAGGAATAACATTGCATGTCAGTGACTAGGACCCCAAATGCTCATTTTTTTGCTTGCCACTTCGGGATTTGAGCCACCTTTTAAGACCCGGAGCCTAGGTCACTTCCCAGACCTTGATGAAAAGTTTGGACATGATAAATAAAAACGGGACAATGATGTAGAAGAAAACATATCATCAATGACTCAACTGAACCCCTAATATCTATGATAGGAATTTTGTCAAATATGTCACAAACATTGAATCTACAAGTGTAAACAGCAGATTTAAACATAGGGATCTCATACTTATCTGAGAAACACTAAGAATCATTGTTCTTTTACATCATTAACTGCAATACAAACCATTTGACTATATATATACATTATGCATTCATTTATAGGTAAAAAACATGGATAGAGCCATACATCATCACTAATAACATACATTCTTATAACCATCAGTACATTTTCATACAAAATACCAAGGGAATGAGCTCTTAATTATTGAATGCAAAAACCAACCGGATATGGGACTACCACGTTCCACCTGACCATAGATTGGATGGGCCAAATCTCTTTTCATTAAATCACCTACGTACCATATTCAAAGCATGAATGTGGGATCTCATCAAACATATCAATCACAACCAATCCAAGGCTTCCAGAGGCCAAATGACCTCAACCCTTAACCAGTGATTCCACCTCACAGTTGGACATCAAAATCATCACGAATTTGTCTCTATCCAAGTTGTTATGGGGCTCCAGAGTGTTTTTTCCAACCAGGTATTCTAGGACTAGTAACTCAACCCCAACTACTACAGGGCTTCCATAGCGTTTTTCCAACCAGGGCTTCCAGGACTAGTACCTCAACCCTCCTATGGCTTCCAAAGTGTTTTTCCAACCAAGGCTTCCGAGACTAGTGTTGGATAGAGTACCCCTATGTCTAATTTTTGGTAAAGGATCTGCATTTTGAGGAGCGGAGCATGCTGCGTGTAGATGTATAATTTTCAAAGGGCTTTGGGGTGGGTTAAAGTCCCTTATTTTGTAAAGGGTTGGGATAAATTTTTATACTTTGAGCTCCTCCCATGGCTTTCATACCATGGCATTGTAAAATGAAAAACTATATAAGGAGTCTAGGGATATATAACATCATCATAGAATGCATATGGAAGTAATGTTAGATTTGAATTAAGTTTGTGTTATGTTGTTTTGTGCAAAAGGAAAGGCTCCTATAGTTGTGTGCGCGGAGACCTTAAGAAGTCTACAACTGAGTACATAGACCCCTAGATTTTTGTGTGTAGGGCAAGAAGTGTTGTATGGGGAAGACCTGAGCTAATAAAGGAAGAATTTGAAGACATATCTGTGTATTATACTTGTATGATTTCATTTTCTATGTTTTACTATTGTATGTGCTATATTAGAGTTTTTATCTATAATTGCATCACGAAGACTTGAATATGGTTCATTATGGTGATTAATGCATGTCAAAGTAGAAACACGCAGTTTGTAAAGTAGTTAAGTATATTTTTTCAACAACGCTTGCATATATGTCATACTAGTCCTGCGAAGCTCTAAATAAGAATTAAGAGAAAATAAGCTATAAATCCACACTCCATAGTCTCTCTGGATACAAAAACCTATTTCTAGCATCCCTTAATATTGCCTCAAGTGAGACTTCAGTCTGCACAGCAGATCATTGCTGAAAGGGTCCGTAATAGAGGGTTTTTTTGGTTCACACAACCATCTCTAAACCTAGGTATATACCCCCTCAAGCCAAAAAATGGTTTTGTTTCTTAGACCGGGATCTGAAGAATGAGGGATATGTGGATGTGGCATCTAACCAGAAAAGAAATTCAATATTCGATATCTCTGAAAGAGTGATATTTGTTGTACATGAAAAAAAAAATCCATGCCAGTCAACTGAGAAGTGGTGATAGAATTATATTTCTACAGATAAGCACGAGATATTTTTCTCATCATTTTCTAATTAGTTGCACAAGTGGTTATCAAGACTAGCTGAGAATAAGACTTTTTTCAATCACGACAAGCCTATTGCGTGGAACCTAGAGCTAATTAAGAAACTCAAGGAGATTGATAACAAGATCTCAAAGGTTTTTTATTATTGGATCGATTATATTCTTGGAGGCTTTAATATTGAGTTCATGATTGATACATATGCATGCTATACGGAAGCCGAGCATGACTTTTTCAAGAGTCTGTGAGGTAAGTACTTAAAATATTTAAATTTATGGATTAATATGTTGTTATGTGAGAAGGGTGTACTGTGCATGCAATACAATTGATGTTTTGGGGATGTAAATCCAGAGCTACATGAAGTGGTGAAATATTCAGGGTAGATCGCAACAACTACATTGAGTCTGAGTATAGTCCCTTGTTTGGATATGAGAATGAAGAAGAATAAAGTAACCTTTTGACCCCTAGAAGTGCGTCGTAGTTAGACTTTAGAGATCATCAAGGCGCCTCTGGGAATCCCTAGATTGCCACTCCCATCACACCTAATCCCCATCCCCACATTGTCCCTCCACCTCCACCTTCACCTCCCCTATTTAACATGGCTCAGATAGCGAAGATGCTTTTTTTTAAGGGTCAGGGATCAGAGGCTCCCGAGCAATTTTGTTTTGTTGCAAAAGTATTATGGGGATCGCAGCAAGTCACTAATGAAGATATGAAGAAAGATCAGCTTGTCACAATACTGTAAGAAAGAGAACTATCTTTGGTATATATGTACTCCATGATGCATCAGAATGCCATGTTGGATCATACAAATGACGCGATGAATGCCAAATTTAAAAATCCAAAATCGTTATCACAATGTACTACAGAGATAAAAGAAATCAATAAATTGGTAATTAAATCTTTATGGGAGGTAGATCAAATATTCAAGATTCTGTTAAGCCAAATCAGCTTCCGAATCCCTAATGAACAGCACAAAGAGTGGTTTATATTTGTGCTATTACCACATCTCATACTACCATTATTGTAGCAAAAGATCGCATCCCAAGCTAAATATTTGGAGATTATGATGAAACTATAAGCTTCACCTGTTGTAGATAACAATATATGGGCTCAACATATCCAAACCCAATTGGTGAGCTTACACATTGAGCTGTAAGACTTGAAAAGGTAAAAGAAGTTAGGTTTTAAATGATATCAAAATACTGGTGTATCAAATGTAAGGCAGAAGGTTATTATAAATATCAGTGCCCTATATTTAGAGATTACATCGACATTAGTGGACCTCACCCGTTAAGCCCAACCACAGGTGTATGTTGTGACTTATGTAAAGTATCAGTCCAGCACCCCACATAACGATGTTATATGGTGCAGAATAATGTGCAGACGCCAAAGAAATTATTTTGTAATTTTTGTAGCTCGGCGAGACATGATGACAAGAATTGTCGCAGCTATGATTTGATGATGTAGCAGACTCCTAGGGCATACAAAATACAAGTTGAAGGTCACGAATATCATGGCTCACTAACTAAGTGTGGAGGATTCCAAGTTAGAGGACGAGGACAAGGAGGATGCATTAGGAAAGTTCAAGGTGAGATTATATGTTATAACTGCAGTCAGCCTGGAAATATTTCCAGATATTTCTAGAATCTCGTTGCCATCTCTTGTAAGTAATGTAGAGCATTCGATCATGAGATAAAATATCATCTCGTGTTATAGGCTAAAATGTAAGAAAACTGAAATCAGCAACCTTCTCAGAACCTGCAGATGATGAGGGATGAGCACCACGAGGAAGATAGAAGTGCTAACATAGTAACAGGCAGTGGAGAAAAACTAAAAAAGAAAAGAGTTTAGGAATTGGTAGTCAATTAATAAAATCAAATTCACTAACCAAAGAATTATCAAGCTTACAAGATAGTGAATTTGATTTATCATTTGAGCACTCTTTTTTTAGAACCAAAGCTAAAAATTCTATCTATGATAATGTAATAGATCCTGACTTTATTCAATTCATTAATCAAAGGAAGGAAACTATTCAACTTGTTACTTAGATCAACAGGTTCTAAATTATTTTTATGAACTTGATATTTTGACTTCAAATTTTATTAAAGATATGGATGAAGCATATTTCCAAAAGTCAGTTGAACTTGCTACCCTAGTTGATGCTACC
Organism: Pinus albicaulis; assembly: GCA_034641835.2. NCBI lineage: Eukaryota > Viridiplantae > Streptophyta > Pinopsida > Pinales > Pinaceae > Pinus > Pinus albicaulis. The sequence goes on from CM076579.1 coordinate 1,611,252,064, forward strand.
CCTAAGTGTTCTACCATTCCATCAGAGACTATAAATCCATCTGTATTTAGTACCACCTCATCTATTATCTCCACCACATTCCATTCCACAGAACCATTCATCCCCAAACCTCCTCTTCAACCAAAACTTTCAAACTCACCTAAAGTTTCTTTCCCATATTCTAGTGCTCCAAGAATATCTTCTAGCATTCCTTCTACATCCTCAAGTGTTCCAAGTACATCTTTAAGTACTTGAAGGTCATTTTCAAGTTCTTTTCCAAGTACTTCAACCTCATCTCCAAGAACCACCAATTTACCTCCCATTCAAGCTAGAATCTTAGCCATGGCAGCCAGATATGCCCCTTTGGTCTTACCAGCTCAATTACATGCCATATCCTAGGATTACCAAAGTAAAATATTTCAGTTTGACGGTACTGGTTAATATAATTCACAACAACATGTTAATAAAATGACTGATTACTTTGAATTACATGAAGTTGATGATGATGATGCTCAAATGAGATTGTTTGCCCAAACATTAGTAGGAGATGTAAATAAATGGTTTAAAGCTTTTCCTACTGGTAATATTGTTCATTTAGCTGCTTTCCATAGATTGTTTATCAATATATGGGAAAGAAAGAAAAACCCTTTACAAATATTACCTGAAGATGAAAACAATAGAAGGGCTCCTAATGAATCTGTTGTATTAGGTTTAACACTATTTATAATGCAATTCCTGCGAATATCAAACCTCCACCAGACTTGGCCTTAATCAAATTTCCAGATGGTTTTGATATTGATATGTCATACAACTGAGAGAAAGAAACCCTGAAACATTAGAACAGATGCAAAGTAACGCAGTTAGTGTAGAAGCTAACTTGTTAGCTAAGAGAGCTAGGATGAGAAATGAAAGAAGAGTTACCATTAAGGATGAACCATCTACATCATACATTAAAATAGATAGTTTAGCAAAAAGTATGGAAAGAATAATGGATAGTTTAGAAAACATGGAAAGAAAACCACAATGGGATAATCAATAAAAAGGTCCTCAAATAAGAAACCCAAACTTTATAAAAAATCCCAATACTGGTAAATCTAGAGAAGCAGCACCTGATCAATTGATTAGACCACCTTTCCAAAAAAACTATGTTGAAAGTTCCCACCAAAATGAAGAAGACCAGGACACTCAGATTAACTTAATGGGAATAAATGATGATAAAACTATTTTTCTTACCCAAGAAGAACAAGAATTATACATGTTACAACAGTTACAGTTAAAATATAAAGAGTCCTTTGACTATAAAAAAAGGTTATGACTTTGCAATATATGAAGTTCACAAACAATATAACCTTAGGAGTTAAAAAAACACAGAAGCCCCTACTAAGAAAACTGTCCAATCTCAGACCAAGAAAACAATAGAAGCTCCAGTGCCCAAAGTGCTACAAATTCTCCCAAGAGAAACTCAGAAAAATTCCACTCCAAAGATTGCAGCCAATCCAAAAATTGTAGACATTACACCTACTGATACTCAAAAAACAACTGCTGCCAAAAATTTAGTTGATATTAAAACTTCAACTGATGCTAAAACTTCATTTGCTACTAAAACTACAGCTACCACTCAAACTATTCCGTAAAAGAAAACTGAAAGTAAAACAGTGGAAACTAAAACTGAAATACCGATTGATAATAAAAAATATAAGAACACTCAAACTAAAATTGGTAAAGAAGAAATCATTGAGTTAGGCAAAACTCAAATCCCATTTAATATCCAAACTGGAATAGTCAAATTGAAAATACCTATTCCTTTAACAGATCTGGTGAAAAATGATTTATACAAAGCCAAAATCACTGAAACACTGAACATAAATGAAGGAGAAGATGTTGTTAATCTGAATTTTGACCAACCATAATTACTATTTGGCCCTGAGGTAAATGGTAAACATCAAGAAGGTGGTGTTCCTCCATTCTACATTACTTTGAACATTCATGACAACATCTTACACAATGATATGTTAGATTATGTAGCATCTCACAACTTAATTCCTAAGGCAATCATGGAAAGATTGAATCTAGAAATCACCAGACCATACAAAGATATTTTCTCTTTTGATTCTAGTAAATTTAAATGCCTTGGATTGATAAAAGACATCTATGTAACTTTAGTCCAATACCCAGCCAAGAGTATTGTCATGGATATTATAGTTGCTGATATTCCTCCAAAGTATGGAATGATATTATCTCGCTCATGGGGAGCAAAATTCTAGGGATCACTACAATTAGACATGTCCTATGCCACAATTTCAGTATTTGGTCAACCCAAATATCTTTACAAGGAAAATTTAATGAAATTCATGGTCAATAGTGCAGAAAAACATCAAAATTATCCTATTTATTCTCTGCATTCTGATATGGATTCTTTCATTTTATGCAATTCAGACACTGGCACAAATAAAAACACAGTTGTAGAACAGAAACATAAAGAAATTGACAGTGACAATATATTTCATGAATCTATGTGGAACTTAGATTTCGATGACTCAGTGAATATATTAGGATTAGGAGCAGGAGTATGGATCTATAACATGGAGAATGATCATTCAGAAGGTCATGCCTTTAGGTTAAACTTTAAATGCACAAATAACATGGCAGAGTATGAAGCTTTAATCTTATGACTGCAAATTGTAAGAAAACTTGGAGCCAAGAGAGTTTCTATCATGGGAGACTCATAATTGGTCATAAAACAAATTAAAGGAGAGTATCTTGTCAATAATGCTAGACTTAGCCAATACAAAGAAACCATTCTAGATCTGATTAATGATTTTCTTGAAACCAACTTTGCTGTTATTCCAAGGAAATAGAACATGCAAGCTCACAGTTTGGCTACTTTTTCCAGTACATGCAGATTGCATTTTCAGCCAAATCACCAATACACTAGAGAGGTAAGACATAGGCCAACAATACCAGATAATTTGAAATATTGGCAGATCTTTTCACAAGACTCTAAAATCTATAATTTTATGAATTCTGAGGGAGAATTTCAAAACTGCAACATAGATACTGATTGTCCAGTAGATTATACAATACATAGTGAGTTATATGTAAATGATTTAGATAAAACTGAACCAACTAAATTCACTAGAGTAGATATAGATAAACTAGAAACAATAGAAATAGAAGAACTTCCTAATGATGATTCAGAAATTTTGAACCTAAAAGATAATTTTTTTTCCTAAGGGATTAGCCCCATTAGAAGATATTTTTTATTCCAATGATGTAGCTTGAAAACAAAAAATGGAACCATTAATATCAAACATAGAAGAATGTAACATAGGAAGCTGATTAAAGGCCAATTTTTAGCGAAAATCATGTCTGAATCGAATTGTCAGGCCTTAGATATTAATTTTATTGCTCAACTAGATGATCGGGAAGAGATGGTGACTCCACAAATTAGTGAAGCTTTTATAGATTCACCATGGTATTCAAACCTTATATTTGTTTTACTCAACCTAAAATCTCCTCCTAGTTTATCTAGAACTAAAGGTAGATTTTTTAAAATGCAAGAAATGAAGTACTGTATCATAGAAAATGCTTTATTTTGTAAAGATCATGGTGGAATTCTATTGAACTGTTTATTGAAATATGAAGCTGATAAAGTAATGTAGGAGTTTCATGTAGGAGACTGTGGAGGACACCTTTACTAGAGATCAACTGTTGATTAAATCTTGAGGGCAGGTTTTTACTGGCCCACTCTTTTTGCATATGTTAGAAAGTATGTGACATATTGTCACAAATGCCAGATATTTGAAGGGAAAAAGAAAATCTTACCATTACCCCTCAAACCTATCTCAACTGAAATGCCATTTCAACAATGGGGCCTAGACTTCATTGGTGAAATTCCACCCACCTATCTTCCCGTATAAATGGATTTTAGCAACCACTTATTACTTTTTAAGTGGATAGAAACCATCCCTTCTAGCATTGATTAAATCATTATCTCTTTCCTTGAAAATAACATCCTTTCTAGATTTGGATGCCCACAAAAGCTCATTACTGATAATGCAGCTGCCTTCAAATCCAAGAAAATGGTGGACTTTTGTAACCGATATCACATTACCCTTGGCCATTCCACTGCTTATTACCCTCAAGGTAATGGACTTGCATAATCCTCAAACAAAATCCTGGTTAATATCATCAAAAAACTATTAGAAGGTAACTAAAAGACCTGGAATAAAAGGTTCGTTAATGCCTTATGGGAAGATAGACTAACTACCAAAAAGTCTATTGGTACATCTCCCTATCAATTGTTATATGGGATGAATGTTGTTTTTCCATATTTATTGGGAGTGCCAGTGATGAAAATGATCCAAGAGTTGCAAGTAGAACCAAATGATATCCAAAGGAGGATAAATCAGACCATTCATTTGCAGCAAAACGGGGAAGAATTTTATATCAAATCAAAAGTGATCCAAGATAAAATAAAAAAGATATTTGATAAAAAAAACAAAGAAGATAATTTATTCATTGGTAATAAAGTACTCAAATGGGATTCCAGAGGGAAGAAAAAGGTAAACATGGTAAATTTGATTTTCTATGGAAAGGCCCATATATCATTTATGGTTACAAAGGTAATAATGCATTTTTCCTTAAAGAGTTAGATGGATCATATCTACCAGGTGGACCAATCAATGGTAGAATGCTAAAGCACTAATTTTATCCCAATTAACATTAGTTCAATTTGTTTTACTTCGCTCATTGTACATAACATTGCAAAGTTTATATTGGATTAGATGTTTATCTTGCAAAGTTGAAGCCCAAAGAGAAGGCCTTAAGATTTGAAAGGTATAACATCATAAGTATGAATAAAGGAGAGCTCAGAAAATAGTTTCAAGGCAAGAAAATTCAAAGTTCGAAGGCCAGTGATCTTAAATTTCTTGACATTTCACCAGGAAATGCCATCCCCAAGTGGAGCCACTGTTACGGTCCTATAATAATAGGAATTATAATTTTGAATTGACTATGTTAAAGTATTTTAATATTGTACATACTTTGCTTTCTGCAAATGTTTTCCCATATTAAAAAATGTAAAGAGGGTTGGTCCTAAAAGAAAAATCAAAGGACTAAAAGAAAAATATCAAAAAAGAATATAAAATATGAACCCCACAAAAAGAGATAAAAATAGATCATGAAAGTGTTGCAAATTCAAATGCTAATACTCTTAGTTTAGTTACTTTTGCAAACAAAATTATCTGCATCTTTTCAAAAAATGCCACAATTCATGATGGTCAAACAATTTAATCTTGACTCATTCGTGCTTTTAAATTTCAAGTATTGATAATAAGTGAATAAAGATTTAGCGAAACCATTTAATCTTGGCAGATCAGTAGTTAGGTAGAGAATAATAATGAGCTCATCGTTTAATCTGAGCCATTGGAAGTTATAAGGTTATAATTAGATTAGTTTTCTTATCAAAAGAAAATGAAAGGATCAGCAAGATCAAATGCACCCAATAAATGAAGAAAAAATGTTAGGGTAAATAAAGGGTAGGCAGAAGCACTTTTACAAGTCATGGAAAGCATCAATTGGTCATTTCATATCACTAATATCCCCCTAAATCCCCTTCCCTTTGCTTAAAACCCTATTTCCACTCTTGAAAAGCACATTCCCTTGTAAAATAACCCTTTCCCTTTATTTCACCCCTTTTCCCTTCCTAAAATCCCTTTCCCTAGTTAGAAAACATATTTTCTTTGAAAATTAACTTCCCTTACTAATTTCCCTATTTTCCAATTAAAACATGCAAAATCCACTTATCCTAATTTTTAAATGTTTTTGAAAATATCGGGGCCCACTGTAAATCCCTTCCTGATATCTTTTTAATGCGTATCCCTAGTGTATTTTTACATCCCACATCCATATTTATTTACCCCTTATTA